>CM059193.1:28832044-29432044 GCA_030323885.1 Branchipolynoe longqiensis
CACACACCACTCACACACCACTCCACACACCACTCCACACACCACTCCACACATCACTCCTACACCACTCCACACACCCCTCACACACCACACACCACTCCACACACCACTCCCACACCACTCCACACACCACTCACACACCATTCACACACCACTCACACACCACTCACACATCACTCCCCTCATCATCCCACACCAACTTCACAGCACACCACCCCACAACCCTCCCACACACCACTCCCCACACCACTCCCACACACCACACCCCACACCACTCCCACACCACTCCACACACCACCACACACCACTCCACACCACTCACACACCACTCCACACACCACTCACACACCCCACACACCACTCCCCACACCAACCACCAACACTACCAACATACAACACCACTCCCACACACCACCCCCACACACCACTCACACATCACTCCCACACCACTCCCACACACCACTCACATACACCACTCACACACCACTCACACACCACTCCTACACACCACTCCCACACACCACTACCACACTGCTCGCACACATCACAACCCACAAACCACTCCCACAAACCACTCCCACACCACTCCCACACCCACTCCCACACCACTTCCACCACCACCCCACACAACACTCCCACCACCACAACCCAAAAACCCTCCCACCACCCACTCACCACACAACACCACTCCCACACACCACTCCACCCACCTCCCACACCACTCCCACACACACACCACTCCCAACACCACTCCCACACCACTCCCACACACCAACCCCCACACACCACCCACACACCACTCACCACACCACTCCCACACATCACTCCCACACACCACTCCCACACCAGCTCCACAACTCCACACCACACCCCCACACACCACCCCCACCACTCCCACACCACTCCACACACCACTCCACACACACTCACACCCACTCCCACACACCACCTCTCACCACTCCCACACCAACCCCACACACCACTCCCACACACCACTCCCACACACCACTCACACACCACTCACACACGACAATCCACAAACCACTCCCACACACCACTCACACACCAACCACACACCACTCACACACGACAACACAAAAACCACTCACACACACCACTCCCACACACCACTCACACACTACTCCCACACACCACTCACACACGACAACCCACAAACCACTCCCACACACCACTCCCACACCACTCCCACACACCACTCTCACACATCACTCCCACACCACCCACACACCACTCACACATCAACCCACACCACTCACACACACCACTCACACACCACTCCCCACACAACTCCCACACACCACTCCCACACACCCACATCCCAACACCACTCCCACACTCCCACACCACTCCCACAACACCATCCACACCACTCACACACCACTCCCACACCCCACACACCACTCCCACACCACTCCCACACACACAACTCCCACACCACTCCACACCTCACAACCCACACACCACACTCCCACCCACCACTCCCACACCACTCCCACACACACATCCCACACGCCACTCCCACAACCACTCCCCACACCAATCCCACACACCTCAACCCATAACACACTCCCACACACCACTCCCACACACCACTCCCACACACCACTCCCACCCAGCACACACACCACCTCCCACACACCACACCCACACACCACCTCCCACACACCACCTCCACACACCACTCACACACCAGCTCCCACACCACTCCCACACACCACTCCCACACACCACTCCCACACCACTCGCACACATCACAACCCACAAACCACTCCCACAACACCACTCCCACACCACTCCCACACACCACTCCCCACACCACTCCCACCCCACTCCCACACACCACATCCCACACACCACTCCCACACCACTCCCCACACACCACTCCACACACACTCCCACACACCACTCCCCACACCACTCCCACACCACTCCCACACCACTCCCACACCACCCCACACCACCCCACACCCACCCCCACCCACCCACACACCACTCCCACACCACCCCCACACACCACCCCCACCACCCACACCCACTCCCACACACCCACCCCCCACACCCACTCCCACACCACTCCCACACCACCACCCACACCCACCACCATCCCCACACACCACTCCCCACACCCACCCCACACACCACTCCCACACCACTCCCACACCACCACACCCACACACCACTCCCCACACCACTCCCACACACCACTCCCACACCACTCCCACACCACTCCCCACCCCACCCCCACACCACCCCACACACCACAACCCACACCACTCCCACACACCACTCCCACACACCACTCCCCACACACCACTCCCACCCACCCACCCCCACACCACTCCCACACACCACCCCCACACCACTCCCACACCACTCCCACACACCACCCCCACACACCACCCCCACACACCACTCCCACACCACTCCCACCACACCACTCCCACACACCACTCCCACACCACTCCCCACACCACTCCCACACCACCCCACACCACTCCCACACCACTCCCCACACCCCCCACCCACCACACACCACTCCCACACCACTCCCACACCCACCCCCACACCACCACTCCCACACACCACTCACACACCACTCCCACACACCACTCCCACACCACTCCCACACCACTCCCACACACCACTCCCACACCACTCCCACACCACTCCCACACCACTCCCACACCACTCCCACACCACTCCCACACCACTCCCACACCACTCCCACACACCACTCACACACCACTCACACACCACTCCCACACACCACTCCCACACCACTCCCACACCACTCCCACACCACTCCCACACACCACCCCCACACACCACTCCCACACACCACTCCCACACACCACTCCCACACCCACTCCCACACACCACTCACAAACGACTCACACACCACTCCCCACACCACTCCCACGCACCACTCCCACACCACTCCCACACACCACCCCCACACACCACTCCCACACCACTCCCACACACCACCCCCACACACCACTCCCACACCACTCCCACACACCACCCCCACACACCACCCCCACACACCACTACCACACTACTCCCACACACCACTCACACACACCACTCCCACACCGCTCGCACACATCACCAACCCACACAACCACTCCCACACACCACTCCCACACCACTCCCACGCACCACTCCCACACCACTCCCACACACCACCCCCACACACCACTCCCACACCACTCCCACACACCACCCCCACACACCACTCACACATCACTCCCACACCACTCCCACACACCACTCCCACACACCACTCCCACACTGCTCGCACACATCACAACCCACAAACCACTCCCACACACCACTCCAACACCACTCCCACACTTCACTCCCACACCACTCCCACCCCACTCCCACACCACACTCCCACACACCACAACCCATGAACCACTCCCACACACCACTCCCACACATCACTCCCACACACCACTCCCACCCAGCTCCCACACCACTCCCACACACCACTCCCACGCACCACTCCCACACCACTCCCACACACCACCCCCACACACCACTCACACACCACTCCCACACCACTCCCACACACCACTCCCACACACCACTCCCACACCACTCCCACACCACTCCCACACCACTCCCACACCACTCCCACACTACTCCCCCCACACCCCCACACACCACTCCCACACCACTCCCACACCACTCCCACACACCACTCCCACACACCACTCACACACCACTCCCACACCACTCCCACACCACTCCCACACACCACTCCCACACCACTCCCACACATCACTCCCACACACCACTCCCACACCATTCCCACACCACTCCCACACCACTCCCCACCCCACTCCCACACCACTCCCACACCACTCCCACACCACTCCCACACACCACTCCCACACCACTCCCACGCACCACTCCCACACCACTCCCACACACCACCCCCACACACCACTCCCACACCACTCCCACACACCACTCCCACATACCACTCCCACACACCACTCACACACGACTCACACACCACTCCCACACCACTCCCACACACCACTCCCACACCACTCCCACACACCACCCCCACACACCACTCCCACACCACTCCCACACACCACCCCTACACACCACTCCCACACCACTCCCACACACCACCCCCACACACCACTCACACATCACTCCCACACCACTCCCCACACACCACTCCCACACCGCTGGCACACATCACAACCCACAAACCACTCCCACACACCACTCCCACACTCCACTCCCACACTCCACTCCCACACCACTCCCACACCACACTCCCACACACCACAACCCATGAACCACTCCCACACACCACTCCCACACCACTCCCACACACCACTCCCACCCAACTCCCACACCACTCCCACACACCACTCCAACACGACTCCCACACCACTCCCACACCACTCCCACACACCACTCCCACACACCACTCCCACACACCACTCCCACACCACTCCCACACACCACTCCCACACACCACTCCCACACACCACTCCCACACACCACTCCCACACCACTCCCACACACCACTCCCACACACCACTCCCACACCACTCCCACACACCACTCCCACACACCACTCCCACACACCACTCCCACACCACTCCCACACCACTCCCACACACCACTCCCACATACCACTCCCACCCCACTCCCACATACCACTCCCACACCACTCCCACATCCCACTCCCTCACACCACTCCGACCCCACTCCCACACCACTCCCACATACCACTCCCACACTACTCCCACATCCCACTCCCTCACACCACTCCGACCCCACTCCCACACCACTCCCTCACACCACAACCGATGGGAAATAAATAGACACGCATCACTGTGTCTGCAATCGCGCAGTGCGCATCTATTGGGACATATATGCTACATATAAACGATACACATATAATTATGAATATATGCATGTATACAAATGCACACACATATATATACACATACATATATCAAACAGCTATATTCCTATGTGCATGTTCAAATATACACATATGAGCCTGTCTCAAAAGGTGATACCTCTTTTTTTTTGTCCATTGTAACGATTGACATAAAACAGCACAGAAATGGTTACACTGAAAACGCAATGACATTTGCTTCAAATCAATATATATTCTATTGGAATTATGAAACACCATGTAAAAAACAAATCAGTTTATCCTGAGCAAATGTATAAGCAGATAGTAAGTTGATCATTACAATGGACAAAGTTTTGTCCCATATTGCTTAGGACCTTTTGAGACAGTCTCATATGTATGTGCCCTTATATGCATACATACATGTGCATACATACACAGAATTCACCTACCTAGGAAGCACTATATCAAGTGACGGACGCATTGATGCTGAAATACAGAGGAGGATGGCCAAGGCTAGCGCATCTCTCGGCTGACTACACCATAGACTCTGGACAACTACCATGTGTCCATGCGGGTCAAAGGCAAGATCTACTGTGCAATCGTGATACACACCCTACTATACGGAGCCGAGGCCTGGACAGTGTACAAACGACATGTGAAAAAGCTGCACGCCTTCATGATGCGACATCTACATTCAATCATGAGGCTAACGTGGAAGGACAAAGTGACAAATAAGGAAATACTCGAATGGAAGATCTTCTGAACAAAAAGAATCTCTGGTGGACTGGACACCTCATGAGGATGTCATCAGACAGGCTACCAAAGCAGATCCTCTATTCTCAACTGTCTTCTGGTTACAGAAAGAGAGGGTGCCCTCGTCTCCGGTTCAAGGATATCATCAAGAGAAACCTGAAGCTGAGAGACATTAAGACTGACTCATGGACATCACTCTCACAGCAGAGAGCTAAATGGAGAGCGGCAGTCAAGTAATGAAAACAGTCTTTGTCGCATCGCGACCGACAGCATGATGATGATGATGATGATGATGATGATGACTTTGAAAATATTTGAAATGAAAATATATATTAATTCTATTGAGAACACCGGAATGTGAATCGCATTAGCACAATGCCACAATGGCAGCTTCTATTTGCATTAAGTCAGTATTCCATACATTCAGCAATATATTTTTAATGAGCGTGACATTATATAAGTTGGATATGTAGGACTTAATTTAGGAAAATGGTTTGGTTGTGAAAAGTGATATTTTCTTTGGATTAACGAGATGTGCAAAGATAAAATCTACACACATATATATATAAACACCTATGTACATACACATATATACACATATGCACATATACACAAATACACATATACGCATACACATACACATGTGCATATACACATACACTTGTACAAATACACATGTATTTACATAACATATCTACCTGATATACTTATATATACATATTTTGCACAGACTACCCTATAAATCTGGCGCCTTGTCACGTGGTTTCCCCAGTGTTCTCCGGCCATGCTTACGAATACAAACACGCTTAGTACTTAACAAACCGGAAGTAGAATCCCTCCCCGGCGTTCTTTTCTACTTCAGACACCAAAGCGCCACAACGCCTCTGTGCAGCTCTCGCAACGTCTATAGAGGCCAATAAACGTAATGGCAATGTTGTTTATCTTAAAGCGGCATAATCCGAAAATTTGGAGTGTTTTTTATTTATATGTTTTTCGGGTGTTGTTTTTGGTAAATTTGTGTATTCCTCTGATTATGCAATTTGTCAGTGCCGAGCACGGGTCTTAGATTCGTCAACACAATCGTAGTTGGTTACACATATTGGTAAGAGAGTAGTCTGTAGAGTACATAACACTCTGTACATTGCCGGGGACAGTAGCCCGTGCTGTATAGTGTACAACAAGTTGGCATCATGAGATTATGAATAGAGAGTAATTACAAATAGGTATATTATGGTTAGAAATAGGGTGTCTAACGGTTAGAAATCCTGATTGCAATTTCATTTCAGGCATTAACCATCGTTTGACCGAGTGATTGGCAGGCTAGTCGCCATAGCAACTATGCTATCAGTGTTTGGGTAAATAGACTGGACGGGATGGCCAAATCGGTAAGAGTGCTGGTTGGCTTCCCATGCAGGAGGTCGTGGGTTTTAACCCCGGCGCAGTCAAACAAATTACTTACCATATTCATACTTGTCACTTACTAGCCTGGTACTTGGCATTACTAGGATCGGGCAAAGACTGTTTAGCTGAGTATCGGAATAATGTGGGGGAGGGGGTATCGGGTTATTGTGCTGGCAGCCCAGTTTTCCAGTGGGGAAGCACTATAAATCTGAACCAGACGGGATGGCTGAATGAGTTAGAGCGTACGTCTCCTGTGTTGGTAGACCATGGGATCGTGGGTTTGAACCCTGGTCGAGTCAAACCAATGACTTAACAATTGATACGTGTTGCTTCCTAGCCAGGCGCTCGGCATTATTAGGATAGGGCAAGGACTGGTTGGCTCAGTGTCAGGATAATGTGACTGAGTGGGGTATCAGATCATGGTGCTGGTGGCCTGGTCTCCCAGTGGGGCAGCATTATAAAGTTGCCATGAGTGCACACTGTCACAAGTCGGTACCCGTCCTGATATGACCTTAGATGTTGCTAGGGCGTAAACCAACAAAACATTAATTGTTGCAAGAGATAGATTTTAGTACGTTCGAAGTTGCAGAAATGCTATTTAATGCTCGAACGAATATATGTATATATCCGGTAGAGACGGCAAGAGCCGGTGGCAGCATATAACTGACCGGCCATTAGGCAGGGCCTAGTACAGCATATAACTCTATGACTACCGACACTGACCGGCCATTAGGCAGGGCCTAGTACAGCATATAACTCTATGACTACTGACACTGACCGGCCATTAGGCAGGGCCTAGTACAGCATATAACTCTATGACTACTGACACTGACCGGCCATTAGGCAGGGCCTAGTACAGCATATAACTCTATGACTACTGACACTGACTGGCCATTAGGCAGGGCCTAGTACATCATATAACTCTATGACTACTGACACTGACTGGCCATTAGGCAGGGCCTAGTACATCATATAACTCTATGACTACTGACACTGACCGGCCATTAGGCAGGGCCTAGTGCAGCATATAACTCTATGACTACTGACACTGACTGGCCATTAGGCAGGGCCTAGTACATCATATAACTATATGACTACCGAAACTGACCGGCCATTAGGCAGGGCCTAGTACAGCATATAACTCTATGACAATGCATGCTGATCGTCCATTAGACAGGGCCTACTACAGCATATAACTTAGTCTATGACAATGTATACTGATCATCCATTAGTCAAGGCCCACTACAGCATATAACTCTATGACAATGAATAATGATCGTCCATTATTCAGGCCATGCTACAGTATATAACTCTATTACAATGTATACTGACCATCCATTATAACTATATGACTATATACACCGATCGTCCATTAGGCAGTACTTACAACTACATTGCATGTAACACTAACTACTGAGGCAGATCCTCCATTAGGCAGGGTTTACTACGGTATATAGCTCTATGACAATATATGCTGATCCTGAATTATGCAGAGCTTAAGGGGCTGTCACATTACAACACATCGTGCCAACATATGCCGATGTATGTGATTTTTGGCCGCTATGTCGGGATACGTCGCTATGCATTACGTATGCGTTAGGCGCTCGTTGATATACGTCAATCTACGTTGACGTTCGTCGAGATACGGCATCGCATGTCAGGGGGTCGGCAAAGTTTTGTGCATGCACAAACCTTTCGAGGTACGACAACGTTTGACAACATGTGGATTTTACGACTGCCATACTTTAGGTATGCGTTAGGCATACGTCGATGTATGTTAGACATGCGTTAGACACATGTTGTTCACTACATTGCACTACATTGACCTACGTTAAAGGCAGTGGGAACATACAGTCCGCATACTGACAATGTATGGATAACGTATGCCTAACGTATGTCTAACATACATTTAGCCCATTTCTCCAGTATGTCTTGACGTATGTAACATATGAGGTGTAGTTCTGGCAATCGAATAATGTATATAACATTCACCAGCGTTCTGTGAACTTACCGTGAGCGTAATTCGAGCGTTTTTGCCGGGAGGTACATTAGCCATACGTTGGTCATACATACGTTGGACATACGCTTTGTATATGGTATGTATCCGTCCAACTTTTCCCCCCATGCCGTAAAGTTAGATGCTTCTCGATGTAAAAAAATTATTTGATGTGTTGGCCGTGCACTTGCGAAATGCGTCGTAATGTGACAAGGCCTTTACTACAGCATAAAGCTCCAGGACCACTTAAAACACAACAGAACCAGAATCCCAGTTTACCACCTACATGCCAATAGAGAAGTACTCTAAAGATGTGTCAACGGTTCTATGTACCCTCTCCCAGCAGGGAGAGTTGATCACCTGACCACAAGTGGTTGAACATTCGGTGTAGTTATAAATATAGTTTATCCATTGAATTAAGTCTTGTGTCAGCGCCCTGGTACTGGTCTTCCGCCATCTATTTGAATACATTCTAAAAAATGTTCCTGCTGTACCCCAGAAAAAAAGGCTTAGGAACCCACGGAAAAAATGCTTAGGAACCCACGGAAAAAAATACTTTGGAGCCCACGACAACATGAGGCGACTATCGTGGTGCCTCCGCATCTGATCGGTGCGGCTGTTTTATTGGTGTTGGTGGATAACTACATAAGGCAGTAATATAAGGTACCTGTGGTTCACTTGCTGTCTGGGCTCCACTTCGTCCACACCTCTTATGTCGTCTCTCAGCTGGCAGCCTACTTGTGGTTTGATCTCAGAAAATATTGGAGGAGGAGGCCCGGTTAGCTTTTCACGTCTTACTGCCAATATTCCATTCGTGACGCCTCCTCGCCAACTGCTCACCACAGAGCTAGGAGTGACAACTCTTTGACTCAATTCTCCTCACTTCTCTTTCCTACAAACCTACCTACCCTTCAGGGTTTTTTCTTCGGTCTTGCCTCTCCTCCTGATCAAGGGGAGTGTGTTTGCTTGGGTGGAGCCATTTTCCTTTTTTACTACCGCTCTGTCTTCTTCGCTGAGAATACCCCTTTCCCTTCCCTCCTGTCCACCCCTTCGGCGCGCAGACTCAAGTTGCTTTATGCCTGGTACACACGTACCATTTGTGCGCACCCACCTACCGTATACGATCTAAAACTGCCCGTTTCGCACACAAAAATCGCTAGGTGTGCGCTCCCCGCGCACACCTAGCGATTGCGATTCGCGCATAAAACCTCAGTTTTAGGGCTAAAACCGGCCGATTACGATTGCGATTCGCGATTCGAAAAATGAATCGGCCCGTTTTCAGTTTTAAGCGGGTCGGGTCGAGTCGCACAGTTTTAGTGTGTGAATCCTATACGGTAGGTGTGTACCAGGCAGTAGATGTGTTTCACAAAAGTCTTTGACGTTCACCTCCATTGGGCCGATTTACCAAATGCTGCAGTTTGCGGCCTGTAACCGAGAGGTTACATTTAGAAAAATTTGTTCTGGTTGTTTTACGTCCTAGCAACATCTAACGTCATACCAGTACCGACTTGTGACAGTGCGTACTCATGGCGGCTTTATAGTGCTGCCCCACTGGAAGACCAGGTCGCCATCACCATGACCTGATATCCCACTCAGTCACATTATCCGAACACTGAGCCAACCAGTCCTTGTCCTATCCTAATAATGTCAAGCGCCTGGCTAGGAAGCGACAAGTATCAATTTTTAAGTCATTGGTTTAACTCGACCAGGGTTGGAGCCCACGACCCCATGATCTACCAACATGGGAGATGGACGCTCTAACTCATTCGGCCATCCCATCCGGTTACAAACTCGACAGTTACCAGTGTGTGTTTGGGAGTGGCCTCGATAGTGTGTGTAGAGCATTAATGAGGTGGGTTGGTGGGTAATGAGTGTGTAATTATTACTGATTTATGGAACGTGTTGTTTTAGTTAAGCAAGATCAATATTTATTTTCGTCTGTAGTTTTTAATTACGAAGCCTAATCACCTCTTGCAAAGGAGAACACGGAAGCGAACCACTTTACACAAACAAAAATGTTTGCGTTATAACTATGTTGTGTGATGTGGAAGGAATTCATTTAAACATTACCGATTTTTTACTAACAATTAGATTGCCCTTAATGTTTGTATGCTGTATAAGAATTATACGAGTATAATATCCCAGAATTCTATACTATCCTCACACCCACCCCCGTTAATCGGGTGGTTCAGCCTCGGACTACTCATCTACTGCTCAGGCTTCAACTCTGATGGTGGCGCCAGCGCTCGCCTGCTCACTGTCCTACTCACTTAACGCCAAGAATTGCAAGAAAGGTAGTGATTGTAAAGTTAAAACTCAGGAATCGGTACATACATAACAGTGACCAGGCAACTTGTGGGTATAGAAATACACCAGGTCACTGCTCGCGACAAGAAAGTGACGATTACTATATGTACTGGAGCATGGTGCATGGGTGGTTTTTCCAAGCCCGTTGGATTTGTCAAATACTAGTCTGCTATTTTCAGAGCAAATACAATACATATATAGACCCACTATTAGGCATCTTTTCATAGTAATCCATTCTTTTCATCAACATAATAATTATGCTACCCATTTCAGTGAAAACATACAACTTTTACTGAGATAATGCAACATTGTGGTGAGAAACATTGAGGGCAGACGACATTTGGACTGAGCAGACGAGAAACGAGAAAGTTGCGCGAATAGAGGTAAGGGGGTTGAACTAACAATTCCAGCAGCCGAGGTTCCTCGTAGTATTAATTACTATCTAATGATCTGGATAGAGTTCTGGAGATATGGGGGGGGGGGGGGGGGGGGTAGCAGGCAAAGGGGGGGACAAGAGAGTGGGATGAAGAGGGGGATTGCATTGGTCGTAATTCTTGCATTGTGTTTGATTCGCGGCGGGGAAGGGGACCCCCCCCCCTGCGCCTGACCATTTCCCATTACATAATCTCCCATGCTCCCACGCCTTATAACCCAGCCTGCCTGCTGCCTCCAGCCACTCGCTCCCAGCCCGGCCACGCTGACACTCCCTCTGCCATTTTCTCCACCCACCAACCCAAACTTCATCACTTATTGTGGTGGAGGGCTCATCGGGTCCCCCCCCCCCCTACCCCCAAACTGACTTTCTAGATTAGCCTCCTTATGAGCTTCTTACCTTACTCACATTATCTTGCATTATCCTCGCCTGTCATTATCCTGTCTACCATTTGACCTGAATTATCCTTTTCTGTTTGTGCCTGTAATTATCCTGTTCGCTATGCCTCGCACTTCATAAATAAAGTGCTCTTTCTCTACCCCCGCCTCCTCGTTCCTTCCTCGTCGCGCATCGATATATCATTAGCGTTTGACACTGCTCACCACTCCCAGCACCACAATCACATTTACTGCCATGTAAGTATATATAGTTCCATACTGAGTGTGTTTGTGTGTGTAAATCCTACACCAGCCGGGGGTGTCTTAGCTAGTACGCCACGCTCATTTTCTTCTCAGGCCAATGCTCTTTCATTTTCAGGACTCCACTTTTCCCCTTTTCCCCCATCAGGCCTGGAACCTGACGCAGAACAATGCTTGGCGGACACTAAACAATGTCTCTCAAAACAAGCAAGCACAGTACGCTTACTTTTATTTACTCAGTCCATTCAGCGACTTTGTCAATGTGAGGAAGCAGCCATTGCCGTTGTTTCACCATTTCTCTCTGACACTGGCTGTTGTGAGGAGCTGTGTCAACCCGCGGGGTGTCAACTCCCTCTAATTGTCACCTGTTCTCTTCTTCTGGCATCAATGCCAGCGTCTGGCCTCCTAGGTATGTCTAATGGATTGTCATATGGATGCTGTTGTGTCATGTCACATGCCTCAAACTAGCACAGCGCACCAACAAACATAGGCCACAGATCCAGGCACTACATCTATTTTACCATTATGTGCAACTGAGACTCTTTTATGTTATAAATCGATTTTTGTTATCGCGAAATAGCGAAATAGCGAATGGTAGACAGGAAGTGTGAACACTTATTTGTCTCTCATTTTTGCTTGAGTGCAAGTAAATAAGCAACATAAGGAATAATTAGTAGCATGTGGTGAATAAGGAGTCAAATTTCCCTGGATCATCAGCCCATGTTTTTTCGAATCTGTTCTTGAATGAATTTATTGACTCGGCATCAATAACATTTTGTGGAAAACTGTTCCATATATTTATGATGCTGTTTGAGAAACTGTGTTGCCTTAACTTTGAAATGGCTCTGGGTTTTACTAGTTTTAGAGTGTTGCCCAGACTGCCTTCTCTTTTATTCAAGGTGAAAGACCATTGGTCTGACACCGACACAATTCGACATATTAAATTGCATTTATACGTACTAAAAGTAAAACAGAAAAAGAAACCCACAATCCACGATTTACTGGAGTCTCCCAGCCTTGTTCAATCAGCCCTCCCGGCTTATGGGGCTGTCACACTACGACGCTTCTCGCCGGCGACCGGTCAACGTGTGGTGTTTTTGGGCGATAATTAGTGAATTATATAGAAACGCTGGTAGCGCGTTATCCGCGCGTCGGTACACGTCGGTACACTATCATTGACGTTGGCGGTCGGCGGCGAAAGTCGGCGCGCGTTATTGGTCGCTGAGTATTTTGAACATGTCAAAAACCACCAACGACCAGCAACGCGCGGGAGTAAATGGGTAACAACGTTAGGAGGACGTTAGGCGCGCGTCGCGATGCGTTGGACGCGCCGGAATAACGTTATGGGAACGCTAGGAAGACGGCGCGCGCGCGGGAGGGTCGTCGCTCACGCGTTGCGCAACTGGGCCGTTTTTGTTTTACGCCCTAGCAACATTTAAGGTTAAATGAAGACGTCACGCCAAACTTTTTTTTTTTTTCCCCAGCGTGTCGACACACGCGCGCGCATAACGCACCGTGCTGACGCCGATCTTTTCCCCCAAACCGCCGAAAAGTTTGACGTTTCTCGACGCGCAAGATTTTATTTTCAACGCTGACGGGTCGCCGGGAGAAACGTCGTAGTGTGACAGCCCCATAAGGGAAGGGGGGCGGGGGGGTAGGCTTTGCTGTTCCCAGTGCCCCTGCGATGACCCAGAATGAAGGTCCCTGCTCATTTCCAACCAATAGCTGGAAGAAGATTTCAAGACAAGAACAACACTTGTAATTGTGGAATTATATTCAATCTAGGCGCATTTACATTGGTATTGCCTATTAGCCGGACATACTACAGTACCAACCACAGTATTTCATCATCATCTTGTGCCCCGGTTGTACGCCTGCTGATATTATCTTTCTGGACGAGTTCCCTCATGTGTCATTTAGTACAAAACCTTCTAGTTATACATCAAAATTGGTTTTAAACTTCACAGATATTCCCGCCAATACATCTTATTGACTCTTACTTTGGTTCCTTACAGCCGGACATACTGCAGTACCAACCACAGTATTTCATAGTCTTCTGTCCTGGTTGTACACCTGGTGATATTATCTTTCTGGACGAGTTCCCTCATGTGTCATTTAGTATTAAACCTTCCAGTGATACATCAACATTTGTTTTAAACTTCACAGATATTCCCGCCAATACATCTTATTGACTCTTACTTTGGTTCCTTACAGCCGGACATACTGCAGTACCAACCACAGTATTTCATAGTCTTCTGTCCTGGTTGTACACCTGGTGATATTATCTTTCTGGACGAGTTCCCTCATGTGTCATTTAGTACTAAACCTTCTAGTTATACATCAAAATTGGTTTTAAACTTCACAGATATTCCCGCCAATACATCTTATTGACTCTTAATTTGGTTCCTTATAGCTGTGCTACCTTTTCGGCTAAGACTGATCGACACAGGCAGTCAGATGCAGTTAGTGAGGTGAGTGCACAGTGGTGGCGCCACCAGTTATATTAGGGCAACAACAGACTAATGGGGACCTTTCAGTTTGCATGAGTCTCTCGTCAGATGGCACACCATGCCGGTCCTTGTTGGATAGAAGCAGTTCCTTCTATCAAGTGTGAGGATTTGGGTGTGTGTGGTGGGGTGCATAAGGATTTAGGGGTGTGTGGTGGGGGCTTAGGGATGTGGTAGGGGCTTAGGGATGTAGTGGGGGTATAGGTGTGTGTGGTGGGGGTGTATGTGTGTGTGGTGGGGGTTGATGGTGTGTGTGATGGGGGTGTAGGTGGTTTGTGGTGGAGGTGTAGGGGTGTCTTGCAGAGCGGCACCTCACAATCTTTAGCATCCCTAAACCCCCACGACACACCTACACCTCCACCACAGCCCTAAACCCTGATGACACACCCCACGACACACACCTATACCCCCTACACCCCATGACACACACATATACCCCCAGTACCCTTACACCCCAACCACACACCGAAACTCCCACCACACACTTACCCACCCTCACCACACACATACACCCTCACCACACATGCCTACACCTCAATCACACACACCTACACCCTCACTAAACACCACCACACACCTACACCACCAAACACATACCACACAGCTATACCCTCAGCACTCACCTACACACCCGCCACACCCCTAAACCATCACCACACACCTACATCCCCACCACACACACCACACACATACACCACCACCACACCCCTAAGCCGTCACCACACACCTACACCCCACTCACACACCGACACCACCACCACACCCCTAAACCCTAACCACACACCTACACACCAACCACACACACACCACACCTACACCTCCACCACATCCCTAAACACCCACCACACACCTACACCCCCTCCACACCCCTAAGCCCTCCCCACACACCCAACACACACCTACACCCCTACCACACACACAGACCTACACCCCCACCACCACCACATCCCTAAACCCCCACCACACACCTACATCCCCATCACACCCCTAAACACTCACCAAGCACCTACACCCCCACCACCACCACATCCCTAAACCATCACCACATACCTATATCCCCACCACACACCTACACCACCACACACACCAAACACCTTCACCCCCACCACATCCCTAAACCCTCAGACCACACCTACACCCGACCACACACCTACACCCCCACCGCACCCCTAAGCTGTCACCATACACCTACACCCCCACCACACACACCTACACCCCCAACAAACCCATAAACCCTCACCACACACCTACACACCAACCACACACACACCACACACCTACACCTCCGCCACATCCCTAAACACCCACCACACACATACACCCCCTCCACACCCCTAAACCCTCACCACACACCCAACACACACCTACACCCCAACCACACACACACCAAACACCTACACCCCCACCACACCCCTAAACCCTCAGCACACACCCAGCACACCTACACCCAGACCACACACATACCTACACCCCCCACCCACATTCCTAAACCCCCACCACACACCTACACCAGCAACACAGACACACCTACACCCTTCTATCCAACCATGATGGGCGACGTGGACCGGGAACGGGTACTGCCACCAAGTGTATAGCGAGAGAACTGGCTCATGAAAGCTCCCCATTATAATATAGACAACCTCTTATTTATATTGCTATAAATCCATATGTATCGTGTGAATACAATACCCATGTGCCCTCATATGTTGCAATGATATAAAACTCAATTACTTCCTTACTCATTTCATATGACGTCATATTTAGGTCAGTGCGCACGCTCTTTGGCTGCAGGATGACACACTGTCATACTGCAAATTCAATGGCAATGAGCAATCTTCATAGAGAAAAGGTGAAATAATCTAAAACCACATCACCTAAAACCACATCACCTAGAAACAAATTGCTTGGAACACATATAGAAATCATATTCACCTATGAGATTATACTAAATTTATAAGGTTAGCATTCTGCATTTCAATTAATTTTGAATAAAATTGACATTTTGAACTGTGCATATCGGCAAACTCAATGCATTGGCAATGGCCATGAGCAATCTTCATACAGAAAAAGTGAAATATCTCTAAAACCACAGTATCTAGAAACAAACCACTGGGAACACAATCTAGAAAGCATATTCAATGAACAGAATATATTAAATTCATAATGTTAGGGTTCTGTATTTCTATTAATTTTGAATCACATTGACATTTTGAGCTGTGCATATCGGCATACTCAAAACATTGTCAATGGCTGTACGCAATCTTCATACAGAAAAAGTTAAATATCTCTTTAAAACCACACGACCTAGAAACAAATCGCTTGAAATACATATAGAAAACATGTTTAACATACAGATTATATTAAATTTATGAGGTTAAGGCTCTGCATTTCTATTAATTTGGAATAATATAGACGTTTTGCACTGCACATACCGACAAACTCAATGGCAGTGTGCATTCGTTCTGCTGCCAAGCTGCGTGTGCATACACAATGTTTATAAACATTGCAATGGGTCTATATACTGCATACTAATACAACAAACAATCAAACACTCCACTTGCAATAATTGAATTGTCCATGATGCTCAGCAACACTGGTAATTTGGTGCGCGGATACAGCCATAGCCAGCCCAGTAACTAAGGATGCCATGCATGCTGCCACCTATCGAGAAACGATTGTACTAATCTACTCCTTGTACTCTAGCGCCGCCTATCTTCACTTTTTAAGATACAAAACCTGATCAGCCTATGTAAATATCGATCGCACTGCCATCTGCAGAGACTTTTGGAACTAATTTTTATCGCATCTGTGTCTTTAAATAGACCATTTACAAGACGGTGCAGACATGAGAAGCTGAATCTCTGAGTAGTGCCTAGAGCCTCGTTCTGAGATGGATGTGGCCATAAGCAAATGTTAACTGAAGGCCTGTAGTGGTCTGCGGGTAATAGGGTATTGGGTGAAATCGATCGCCACCTCCCCATTTCCCCACACCACTCTCCCCTCTGAGGGTGGCATCTACACATAGCTGAAAATAGCGAATAGTGAAAATCTCTTGTCGCACAGCATGCTGTACTAACACTTTGCAGTTAAATCTGACGGTGATCTAAAGGTGCCATAGTATGTCATCGAGGAGAATGACTTTACAGCGTCTGGACTTCACATGGTCATTCAAAACTCCCTGCTTTAAGGCGCATGGGCATTTGTTGTCTGTTCAAATCAATATTAAACTAAAATAAAATAAGTTAATCTAATTGCGATCTTCCATAGTAGCAGCTGTGTCTGGAGATGGAAACTTGGATGTTTTTTAATTATACTCTCTAATGTTGATAGGTAATATATGATTTAATAAATGTATAATACGGTATTTAATGTATGTATTATATACTATTTAATCGATCGAATTAATACATGATATAATAATTAGATATGATAGCATATTAGTATGTGGAATATTATATAAACTATTTTGTTTATATATTATATTACATTTCATATATGTGCATACAATATGAAATAATGTATATATTGGTTCATATAATATTGTATGTGATTATATATGTACTATTAGTTATGCTAATACATACAAGAATATATATAAAGGTGCATATACTAACATATACAATGTAATATTATATATTCTGTAATACATAATTATGAAATCATTATATATTAGATTTCTTCAAATACATCATGGATCCCATTTCTCTGAGCAGACAATTTATGAAATATATTATTTATTAAATACGTCAAGCCTAAATATACTATTTACTAAATAATATAACTCTTTTTCACTTGCAATTAATCAGGTTTATCCTAATTCAGTAATACTAAAAATGACGATGTTATTGCTAAAACAAAACAAAAAATACACCCTGACACACAAAACAAACAATGAACAACTCTAAAGGGGCTGTCACATTAGGGTTTTTTGGGGGAGCGTATGGCGGCATAGGCGCGTTACGTCATATACGTCGGCATACGCCGTCATACGCTGCCATACGCTACGCATACGCTACACATATGCTACGCATATGCTACGCATACGCTACGCATACGCTCCACATATGCTGTCATGTGCCGGCTTATGCCGGCCTATGCCGCTGTACACCGCCATACGCTTTCTCCCATTCGCCCATCCAAATTTTGTTGTGCATGCTAAAAAAATCTCGACCTATGGGAGCGTATGGTTCATATGCTACTCATACACCGGTGTACGCTCCTCGTATGCTAGGGGTTCGCCGGCGTAGGTTACGCATATGCTCAACTTGTGTTACCGGCGTATCTCTAGCATATGTAGCATACGCATAACCTATGAGTTACGTATGGGAGCATACTCCTAGCATATGCACAGCGTATGCACAGCATATGCACAGCGTATTCCAAGCATATGCCATAGGTCTCGACATCGATCTTGACTCATACGCTACTCATACGCTCATACGCTATGCATACGCTATGCATATGCTACCCATACGCTATGCATACACTATGCATATGCTACGCATAGGTTCCATATGCCAATCAAAACCATCAACAAATGTCACATTACGCTCTCATACGCTCCTCGTACGCTCCTCGTAGGTTACTCATACGCTCAAAAACACCTGATAGGTCACCAAAGGTCATGATAGGCCGGCACGCGCAGGACTTACGTAGGTTTTCAATACACTCCCGCCATACGCCGTAATGTGACAGGGCCTTAAAGAACAAAACAATGTGGTCGAGTAACACTGATTTGCTTAGGTGGTAGTCTGGCGGGTCTGTTCCACCTTGGTGTTGTTCCATGTAGCACATTCACCCGGGGCAATATGTCACTGTCACCTAATGGTGCTGAGAGATGAGGCTCTGGTGATCTCAGCCAGGTATATTATCGCAACTCCACCACCTTGCTATGGGAAACACGGGCAGATGATAACTCAATCAAGACTGGTGTCATGAAGCGGCTAGAGATCACGGACACGGCATTGTATGTAGGGAATCGTATGTAGGCAATATGTGTAGGTCAGCGTCTGTAGGTCAGAATATATAGGCCAATGTATGTAGGTCAGCATGTAGGTCAGTGTATATAGATCAGTGTATGCATACCGGCGTATATAAGTCAGTGCATGTATGACAACATACTATGTATGCGTGTATCGTCAATGTATGTAGGTCAGCATATGTAGGTCAGCGAAGGTAGGTCAGAATATATAGGTAAGAATCTGTAGGAGCCTAAGGACTGCTTGTTCCTGGCGGGGGGACCAAGCTAAGGTAAGCACATGTGAGTCACCATACGTACGTCGATGCATGTGTACAGTGTGTCCCCACCAAAATGTATGCACACTTAGATGTTGCCAGGAGGTAAAACTGCAACAACCAACCAGCCATTAAAGTAGCACAATGCAACGAGATGAGTTCAGGCATTACTGAGATTCCAGAGGAATTCTGCTTAGCAAACAAAAGCAAAAGGAAAGCTGCCAGTGTAAAGTGGATTACCGACATCCCAGCTGAAATACCACTCAGTTACCTACGCTTACTGATTACGTGGTGTTGTATCTGGGGTATAAGGAAGTGTGGGCGTTGGTCCGTGGGAGTGAATGGTGCACCCCGTGTTCAATCAGTAGAGCGCAGGCTGCCCGTGCGGTAGGTCGGGAGTTCGAGTCCCGGCCGAGTCAAGCCAATGACTTAGAAAGTTGATACTTGCTGCTGACTTTCAGTCTTCCTATGAAGGGCAAGGACTGGTTAGCTCAATGTCAGGATAATGTGATTGAGTGGGAAATCGGGTCATGTTGCTGGCAGCCTGATATCCAAGCGAGACAGAACTATAGAGTCGTCATGAGTGTGCATTGTCACAAGTCGGTACCCGTCCTGACATGACCATAGATGTTGCTAGGACATCAAACCCCAACAAGAAACAAAAGGTCTTTCTCACACTGTACACACACATACGCACAGGGTATGATTGGTATGCTCCCACAATCATTGTTACGCCAACTCCCACCAACTCCCACCAACACCAGGGGCCATACGCAGGAGTCAGTGTTAGCGGGGTTTGGTGTTACAGCCTGTTACCGTTTAGCTATCTCCGAGCCGGGGAATGCGGTCAAGCCGTATGCAGGAGCGCGTAACACTTTCATTATAGCTAAACGTGAATTTATTTATAGATTTGGGAAATCCCTCTGCATTTGTAGCCATATATTAGGCTGAAATCTATTGAATGCGATCATATTTAACAGAATTACATAAGCAATAAATGAAATTTTATCAATTTAACCCTAAAGTCGAAGCGTTATTAAGGCTACCGCGGCATTGGCGGCGATATTAATAGTTATATTTTCGAATTGACGAATGTACAGTAAACAAACCGCCGCCGCCGCCAGTATGGAAAGCGACGTCGATGCGGCGACGGCGGCGATTTGTTTACTTTACGTTCGTCAATTCGAAAATCTAACTATTAATATCGCCGCCAATGCGGCGGTAGCCTTAATAACGCTTTGAATTTAGGGTTAAATTGATCAAATTTCACTTATTGCGTATGTAATTCTGTTAAATATGACAGCATTGAATAGATTTGGGCATAATGAACTTGCTAAACCTCCTATCTATCAGGGGTAAGGTAACATCGGTTAAGGTTTTGGTGTTAGGCCTATCACCGCCTCGTGCATACCATTTTTCGCCGCTAACCGGGAAATTCCCGCCTACCATCGTTTTGGCTCGCTAACACCGAATACCACCGACTCCTGCATACGGCCCCAGATGGCGACACAATCAACTAGAGCATCAGTCTGGTGCTTTGACCCAGTTTCCTCTTGAAGCGGTTATCTGACGTCCATTTTGGAATGCATAATTGCCTGGCGCCCATAATGGCAAGTGTAATAGCAGGTCTTCATTAGAATGCAGCAGGCATGCTACTCGCCAAGATCTTTGCACTGTAACATGTGCATGAATATAATCAAGACTGCTGTTTTTTGTTGATGTTTATTGTTGTTGTTTGTTGTTGTTTTCTATTGTTGTTTTTTTGCTACTTTTTATTTGGGGACGGGAGGATCAGAAGGTACAACATTGAAAGAGAAACCTTTACAATTATATATATTATAATATAAAATATTATATTCCCCGTGCCCCCAGCTCTGCCAATTTGGATTTCCACCGCTGTGTATAACTTACAGCGCCTTCAAAGGCCGGTTGCTCTCATACCATGTCTATGTGGTGTGGGAGGTTAAAAATCCCTAGGGTCGGTAAAAGTGTAGACTCGGGCTTTCTATCGACCAGCAGTGGAATGAGGAATACCAGTCGTCTACGACTGAAATTTCCCCTGCTTAAACAACTAATGGACCAACAACAAAAAATATATGTATATATAAAATACCATAGGCCCGGACCAGATGGGATGGATGAATAAGTTAAGTGTCCATGTCATGTTTTTGCTAATTCGCTTCCAAGCGAGGGGCTCGGCATTATTAGGATTAGATAGGGTAATGACTGGTTGGCTCAGTGTCAGGATAATGTGACTGAGGAGGTATTCAGGTCATGGTGCTAGTGGCTCCGGTCTCACTATACAACAGCACTATAAAGTCACCATGACTGTGCAC
Source organism: Branchipolynoe longqiensis (assembly GCA_030323885.1). Classification (NCBI taxonomy): domain Eukaryota; kingdom Metazoa; phylum Annelida; class Polychaeta; order Phyllodocida; family Polynoidae; genus Branchipolynoe; species Branchipolynoe longqiensis. The sequence goes on from CM059193.1 coordinate 28,854,572, forward strand.
TGTCACAAGTCAGTACCCGTCCTGATATGACCTTAGATGTTGCCAGGACATTAAATTCCAACAACCAACCAACTATTGGTGCGATTCCTCATATTATTTTGGTTCCTAGCTACAAGACAACTCCCCACCCCCATCATACTCACTACTCTTGGCAGACACAGGCCAACTCTACATAAATGATATTACATAGACGCTGGCGCATCTATATATATATATATATACCTCATGTGGTAGTATCACATTAGGCGCCACTGATAGAATTATGCCAAGGTTGTAGCGATTGAATTCACTGAAGCCAGTGCTTTGGCCATGCCAATCCAGTCTATGCTACAATGTTATAGGTGATTTACCTGATGTATAATGCATCGTCACCTAACCGATAAATGTATATATCATGGACCTGCCAATCTAGTCTATGCTACAATGTTACAGGTGATTTACCTGGTATATAATGCATGGTCACCTAACCAATAAATGTATATATCATGGACCTGCCAATCTAGTCTATGCTACAATGTTATGGGTGATTTACCTGATGTATAATGCATGGTCACCTAACTGATAAATATATATATCATGGACCTGCCAATCTAGTCTATGCTACAATGTTATGGGTGATTTACCTGGTGTATAATGCATGTTCACCTAACCGATAAATGTATATATCATGGACCTTCCAATCTAGTCTATGCTACAATGTTACGGGTGATTTACCTGATCTATAATGCACCGTCACAGATCCGATGAATGTATATATCATGGACCTGCCAATCTAGTCTATGCTACAATGTTACAGGTGATTTACCTGATGCATAATGCATGGTCACTTAACCAGTAAATGTATATATCATGGACCTGCCGATCTAGGCTATGCTACAATGTGTTACGGGTGATTTACCTGATGTATAATGTATGGTCACCTAACCGATAAATGTATATCTCATGGACCGCGGCTCACTGATATTGTGATAAGGCGGGTGGGTAAATGAAAGGCATCGCCGGTAACTGGCGGTGGGTGTGGAGCACTCTGTTTCTGGCTCTCCGCTGCAGATAATAGATGCTCTGTGATTGGTTAGTACCTAATAGTAGGTGCGGTAGGCTAAGAACTAGTTGTAAGGGGTGTGTCAGTAAGGGAGTGGGTGTGAGGGTTTGTGTTAGTGTGGGAATGGGTGTTGGTGTTGGGGTGGTTGTGGGGGTGTTGGGGTGCCCCATAATGGATTATATACATATACATTATTTATAATCATGTAAATCATAATAATACCAACAATACCAACCCAAATTGAGCTTAGCAGCTTCAACAGCAGGATTCATTATAAGGAGCTGTCCACTAAAACCGTGATATGACATTTACAACTAGATATACCGAATTATGTATGGTGCTACCACCTAGTGAGAATGGCATACGCCCTTATTTGGCCCCTAGGTGAAAGCTACATAGTCTGATTAAATAATCAAATTTTCAAAACAAAAGCACTCACCTAGATTTGTTTCTACATATCCACCTTAGAATCTGGTTAATTTATTGATGCGCGAAAAGGAAGAAAGCAAGGCAGGGGTGGAAAAAGGGCGCTTTATTGAAACGCCTCAGAACAGCAGGGAAAAACATAGGCTATATACAAGGAAAAAATGCGGTGAGAGCAAGGAAGAGTAAATAGGCTCTTAGGGAGCAACAATGTATAGCTTACGACTAAATGAGCTCGGGGGAGCATTAAGTGTTTGTGGCGAGGGGCGCCGATGAGCCCTCCACTAGCAGGTAGAGAGAGAGTTGGGTGGGTGGGTGGAGAAGAAAGGAGCTTGTGCAGGGAGGACGGCTGGAAGGCGAGTGGCTGAGGGAGGCCGGCGGGCGGCCTTATAAGGGAAGGAGCGGGGAGGCGAGAAAGCGGGGGAGGTGAGAAAGCCGGCGGGGCAGGGAGAGAGGGCGAGGTGGGCGAAAAGCTGAGGGAGGGATGACAGGGAAGGTGAGAAAGCTGGGCGGCGGCAGGAGAGGCGGGGGGAGGGTCTCTTCCTTCCCTCGCATCAAACGCAATGCGAGCATTACGACCAAAGTCGCATAGTCCGATAAAAGTATCTCAAAGCAAAACACTTCTATGAATTTGAATCTAGCTATGTACAACTTAGATACTGGCGCGCGTATTTGTTGCTACATAGAAGGGAATACTAAGTGAACTTAATAGAACTTTGTGACCTTAATATAAAAAGGTTCGATATGACATCATCATCATCATCATGCTGTTGGTCGTGATGCGACAAAGACTGCTTTCATTACTTGACTGCCGCTCTACATTTAGCTGTCTGCTGTGAGAGTGATGTCCATGAGTCGGTCTTAATGTCTCTCAGCTTCAGGTTTCTCTTGATAGTATCCTTGAACTGGAGACGAGGGCGCCCTCTCTTTCTGTAACCAGAAAACAGTTGAGAATAGAGGATCTGCTTTGGTAGCCTGTCTGATGACATCCTCATGAGGTGTCCAGTCCACCAGAGTTTCTTTTGATTAGAAGATCTTCCATAGAGGGCAGCCCCATCCGTTCGAGTATTTCCTTATTTGTCACTTTGTCCTTCCAGGTTAGCCTCATGATTAAACACAGATGTCGCATCATGAAGGTATGCAGCTTTTTCACCTCGAGCCGGTATGGTGTTTTGTATGGTGGTACATTTCAGTATGCAGGTATAGCAATACCTCAGGGAGTTTGACGCCCCTGCCTTGCAGAGTTGTAAACCACTGCCTTGTGGTACATGTCCTTGACAGAACCGAAGGCTAAGGGAGCAAACCCTAAACAGAAAACCATGTCACTGTGGCAGCATTAAGGGCGGTTGATGTATGGAACTCCCAACATCTCCCGACCAGCCACTGCAGGGACAAATAGTTTTGTGCCTGTCTTGACATGTTCTTGCCGGTGTGAAACCTCTATTTGCTCCCCGAGAGAGTGCCGCTGGTAACTTACAAAAGCCAGCAGCACTTCAACACTTTTGCAGGCAGCTTTCATGAAATGTACAACCGCACAAAACACCATACCGGCTCGGTCGTCGCCCGGGTTACCAAGGACCGCGCTGCTCGAGCTCATCTTCCGTCGACAGCGGAAAATCAGCTAGGAGGACCACAACGCAACACAACACAACTACTGACAATTGCCCAATGGAACGTCAGGACTCTTCTCGACGGAGAAGCAGCTGACCGACCAGAAAGACGTACGGCACTAGTAGCAATGGAACTGGCAAAATACAACATCGACATTGCCGCCCTATGTGAAACAAGGTTCTCAGAGTCTGGTAGTCTCAATGACCTGGAATACTCTTTCTTCTGGAGTGGCAAACCCGAAGGAGAGAGAAGGGAGGCCGGAGTGGGCTTTGCTATCAAAAAGGACATCGTCGCAAAGCTGACAGAAATGCCACGGCCAGTAAGTGACAGAATCATGACGATGAGACTACCTTTGAGCAAGGACAACTTTGCTACAATTATCAGTGTGTACGCTCCAACAATGACAAGCCCAGATGATAACAAGGAGGCCTTCTACAACCAGCTGGCAAGTACGCTCAGTGACATCCCTCACACTGATAAGCTACTGCTGATAGGAGACTTCAATGCAAGGATCGGAAGAGACATTGACAAGTGGCCCTTGGTCATGGGCAAACATGGAATCGGGAAATGCAACTCCAATGGTGAGCTCCTACTGGCTTTGTGCTCTGAGTTCGAACTGATAGTGACAAACACCATGTTCAAGCAGAAGGATGAACGCAAGACCACTTGGATGCATCCTCGTTCCAGGCACTGGCATATGATCGACTTCATCATCACAAGGTGCCGGGATAAGATGGACATCCACAGTACTCGAGCCATGCGTGGAGCTAACTGCTGGACCGATCACCAGATGCTACGGTCAAAAGTGGCATTCAGAATACGAGAAAAACACAACAGGCCATGGACAAATAAACCGACAAAGCTCAACACAGCAAATTAAGTACCATCAGTCACAGGGAGAGCTTCGAGCGGGAGATGGACAGTGCTCTCGCACAATGGGAGGAGAAGGAAAGCCCAACACCAGACGAGGAATGGGCAGCGTTGCAGCAGGTTGTATACAACACAGCTAAAACCTATCTCGGCAAGCCAGACAGAAAACATCAGGACTGGTTCGACCCCAACAATCAGGAGTTACAGAATCTTATGAGCAGAAGAGACCAAGCCCACCAGAGAGTGTTGCAGACCAGGAACACTAGATCCACCACTGCAGCATACACAGATGCCTGCAGATTGCTACAAAAATGCACCCGTGCATTGAAGTCAGACTGGTGGGAAATGAAGGCAGAGGAGCTGCAGAGAGCTGCCGACAGAAACAACATGAAGGGCTTCTACAGCGGACTGAAGGAAGTGTGGGGACCCGTGAAGAAGGGACCTGTTCACCTGAAATCAACAGATGGAACGGAGACCTTTTCTGACAGCAAGAGAGTTGTGGCAAGATGGAGCGAACACTTCCAGAAGCTACTCAACATCCCTGGTGACATAGATCACGAAGCTCTGAACAACATCCAGCAGCGCATTACCAAAACATGCCTTGATGAGATTCCAACCATGGATGAGATGGCTAGAGCAATCGCCAGCCTGAAAGATGGCAAAGCACCTGGGGGTGATGGAATTCCTGCAGAGGTATGGAAGCATGGAGGAGACAATCTGCTCAACAGACTGCACCAACTAATCACCAATGCCTGGGAGGAGGGTTCTGTACCCCAAGCATGGAAGGATGCCAGCATTGTAACCATCTACAAGAAAGGTGATCGAACAGACTGTGGGAACTATAGAGGAATCTCTCTTCTTTCCATAGCAGGGAAGATCTTCGCCAGGATCCTACTCAAAAGACTATCTATTCACATAACACCTGGTGTAGTTCCAGAGTCACAGTGTGGCTTCAGAGGTAACCGGAGCACTGTGGATATGATATTTTGTCTCCGACAGCTACAAGAAAAGTGCATTGAGCAGGACCGACCATTGTACATGGTATTTGTCGATTTCACTAAGGCATTTGATACAGTCGGGAGGACCGGGCTATGGCAGCTACTGAGGAAGTATGGATGCCCAGAGAAGTTCACAACTATGATCGAGGGTCTACATACAGGAATGATGGCGAACGTTAGTGCTGGAGGGGAAGTCTCGGAATCGTTCGGGGTTACCAATGGGGTCAAGCAAGGTTGTGTACTGGCCCCCACGCTCTTCTCCATCTTCCTATCAGCAATGCTAGACGATGCTTTCCGAGACATGGGAGATGGCATCTATATACAGTCCAGACAGAGCGCTGACCTATTCAATGTCGCACACTTCAGAGCGAAGACCAAGACTACTCAGATACTGGTGAGAGAGCTACTATTCGCAGATGACAGTGCACTGGTTGCCCACTCTGCTGAAGAGACCCAGAAAATAGTGGACGCTTTCTCCGATGCATCAAAGAAGTTTGGCCTGAAAATTAACATCAAGAAGACGGAGGTGCTGTACCAACCCAACTCTACAAGAACCCGAGAGGAGGAGATCATGGTTGACGGAAACAAGCTGAACTCTGTTCCGGAATTCACCTATCTCGGAAGCACTATATCAAGTGATGGACGCATTGACGCTGAGATACAGAGGAGGATGGCCAAGGCTAGCGCATCTTTTGGCCGACTACGCCAGAGACTCTGGAACAACCACCATGTGTCCATTCGGGTCAAAGGTAAGATCTACCGCGCAATCGTGCTATCCACCCTACTATACGGAGCTGAGGCCTGGACAGTGTACAGACAGCAGGTGAAAAAGCTGCATGCCTTCATGATGCCACATCTGCGTTCAATCATGAGGCTAACCTGGAAGGACAAAGTGACGAATAAGGAAATACTCGAACGGATGGGGCTGCCCTCTATGGAAGATCTTCTGATCAAAAAGAATCTCCGGTGGACTGGACACCTCATGAGGATGTCATCAGACAGGCTACCAAAGCAGATCCTCTATTCTCAACTGTCTTCTGGCTACAGAAAGAGAGGGCGCCCCCGTCTCCGGTTCAGGGATACCATCAAGAGAAACCTGAAGCTGAGAGACATTAAGACCGACTCATGGACGCAACTCTCACAGCAGAGAGCTAAATGGAGAGCGGCAGTCAAGTAATGAAAGCAGTCTTTGTCGCATCGCGACCGACAGCATGATGATGATGATGACATTTCATGAAAGCTGCCAGTATAAGTGTTGAAATGCGGCTGGCTATTGAAAGTTACCAGCGGCACTCTCTCGGGGAGCAAATAGAGGTTTCACACCGGCAAAAACATGTCCACACATGCGCAAAACTATTTGTCCCTGCAGTGGCTGGTCAGGAGATGTTGGGAGTTCCATACATCAACCTCCTTTAATGCTGCCACAGTGACATGGTTTTCTGTTTAGGGTTTACTCCCTTAGCCTTCGGTTCTGTCAAGAACCTGTACCACAAGGCAGTGGTTTACAATTCTGCAGGGCAGGGACGTCAAGCTCCCTGAGGTATTGCAATACATGCAATACCTGCATACATCTATCTGACAAACTGACCGAATTGGTGTTATGGATGTAGAAATGTTCTACCTACAAACGGCTATCATGCAGTTACACAACTATTTCTCAACTGGTATTTTTCACTGAAATATATTGAAAATAATATTGTTCTATCTGCTTTTGCTATCATGTAGTTACACAGCTTCAGTCCTCATTATTTCGAAAGCACCATTTTGTCAGATAGGCTCTTTTTATAGTAAGGTCGCAACTTGTTAGTACTGAAGCCCATGGGATCAGACTTTTGATAACTATGCCAAATTACTTTGGCATGATTGCACCTCAAATGTTTCCTAAGTTAGTACATTTAAAGCAAAGTTATTTCAAGTTAAAATAAGGTATATTCTTTTTGTTAACCAACCTAATATATTTATCTCAGAAATTGACAGAATCTCAAAATAATCGGATTATGCTACTTTAAGCATTTGCAGCTGCAGATAAGGATTTACAAAGTCAATTTAATAGAACCTGTTACTGACCTCTTAATATAAGATGCAACTGACATGCATGTCAACATTAATTTGTCATGTTTACACATCAAATAGCTTCGAAGTTAGCCATATTAAATGAAAGTTATTTCAAACTAGGTCAATTATAATGGTCAACATAATAGAGTTATAACAAATGAGAATAAAATCGCAGAGACTAAGAACTATGCAGGTTCAAGAGGTCACTGCAACAGTTCCGGTTGTTTTTTTAAAACACCCGCTAAATACTACACACACAGCTTATGTGTTGTCAATACTTAGAGCTATGCCAATCTCACTACAACAGCCACCATTCATACACAGTTGGTTATTGGACCTTTACCTCCTGGCAACCTCAAAGGTCATATCAGGACAGGTACCGACTTGTGATAGTGCACACTCATGGCGACTTGATAACACGGCCCCACTGGAGGACCAGGCTGCCAGCAGCATGACCTGATATCCCACTCAGTCACATTATCCTGACACTCAGCCAACCAGTCCTTGCCTTATCCTAATAATGTTGAGCACCTGGCTAGGAAGTGACAAGTATAAATTGTCAAGTCATTGGCTTGACTCGACCAGAGTTCGAACCCTAGGGTTCGAATCCCACTATCTACCAAAACGGAAGACGGACGCTCACTCATACACTGAGACGCAGCAGATGTTGATCTATATCTGATGTGCCACGGGCAAGACGTGGGCTGGAAGCCAATTACGCATCGACTGCGCATGACAGGAAGTTCTCACTGATTCTTATAACGCGTTGTCATCGGGCGCCGGTGGCCTTAGCTGCTTGTTAGCGCGCTGTGTGTATGTGTATGTGTGTGTTTGTGTGTGTTTGTGTGTCTGTGGTGTCTGTCGCATTAGACTCAGTCGGCTTAAGTTGGCAGGCCTGCTAATTAGGCCATTGGCATGTTAATTTCTGAATCAGCATTAGCAGAGTTCATCCGTCATATTACTGGAACAGTGCAGAAAGGTGCTGTCCTGCACACACACACATAGCGCTAATAGTAAAGTCCCAGTCAGACCTCACCGGATTGAGGAAACGGACAGAAACCGGACACTCTCCGGGGAAATACGGCAATGTACGGTTTATAAACGGTACCCATCCGGCGTGTCCGTTCTATCTCCGGTGGTGTCCGGCGGTGTCCGGTACAAGTTTTGAACATCCACAAAACTTGTACCGGACACCACCGGACTGACATGTATGGTTGGTGCCCGGTTTAAGTCTATTTAGTCAGTTTTGTCCATTTCATGTCTGGTACCCATCCGTTATGTCCCCGGTTTGCTTCCTGCCAAGTCCGTTGATAGTGGTTTTTTTGGGGGTTCTTTTGGTGGTTTTTTTATTGCGGGAATTTGGTCAGTATATGTTTTCTACGCATCCGTGAACAATCTGTTACATCCATTTGACATTTGGTTTTCGTCCGGTTATCGTCCGGTGGCTATTCGTTATTGTACGTTCCTTGTCCGTTTAGCATTCATTTTATCCAGTACGCTTCGGTACATTTCGGTACATTTTGACACCGGACACCGACGGACTAAACAATTCTTTGTCCGATGGTGTCCGGTACTCAGTCCGGTAAGGTCTGACTTGGCCTTAAGAGAGAGAGTTTGTTTTTCAGATGGCTGTTATGACGATGGGTTTGTTGGTCAGGTGGTTGTCATGGAGAGAATGTTTCTTTTTCAGGTGGGTAGAAGTTTGTTTGGTCAGGTGACTATTATGAGGAGAGGGTTCTTTTTTTCGGTGGATCTTAAGCCCCTGTCACACCTCGCCGGATTGAGGAAATGGAAAGAAACCGAACAAAGTCTGTTGATATCCGGCAAAGTCCGGTTTGTGTCCATTGTATATCCACTGCATATCTGTTGATATCCGTTGATATCCGCCGCGATCCATTAGAAGTTTTGAATACACATAAAACTTGGAACGGATGCTGCCGGATTGATGTCTACGTTTCTTGTCAGGTTTGAGTCTGTTTAGTCCGCTTACCATCCATAGGCTATCCGTTGATGTCCGTTTCATGTCCGTTTCATTCCCATTTCATGTTCGTTTCATGTCTGTTTCATGTCCGTTTCATGTCCGTTCGTCCAGCGGCCTTTGACCTTATATCGCAACATTTTGACACATATGAATACATTTCGATACTTATCACGCCCAAACACCACCAGACTCTTTGTTGTTGTTTTACATCCTAGCAACATCTAAGATCATATCAGGACGGGTCCCGACTTGTGACAGTACGCACTCATGGCGATTTTAAAGTGCTGCCCTACTGGGAAATCAGGCCACCGGCACCATGACCCGATATCCCACTCAGTCACATTATCCTGACACCGAGCTAACCAGCCCTTGCCCTATCCTAATAATGCCGAGCACCAGGCTAGGAAGCGACAAGCATAAATTTTTAAGTCATTGGTTTGACTCGACCGCAAACCGAACTCGCGAACTCGCGAACTCGCGATCTTCCACATGCGAGGCCTGTGCTCTACCGATTCGGCCACTGCGACCGGTGGGTTGGGTTGGGGGGGGGTGGAGGTTGGAGGTGGACATGATGTCGTCCACCACTATTACCGACATACTACTGGAGTGATGCCATTGAACATTTACTTACATCGTTGGCATAGAGCAGTTCCAGTCACAGGAGTCAGCGTGCAGGTTGGTTGGTTGTTGGAGTTTTACGTCCTATCAACATCTAAGGTCATATCAGGACGGATCAGCCTGCAGTATCATCCCATGCACTGACCTTAAAGTTGTATAATCCGATAGGTTTATGTTTCGCCAATTTTTTATTTCTAAAAAAATACACATAATAGGTTGCTCTTTGCTGGCCTTCCCAAAGAGAACATGAAAGTGAAGAGTGAAGAGACACAACTTTATTTCTAGGAATGAGTAGCATCATTCATGCACACATAGTTAATTTTTGGTTATGTTGGTGTTATATGTACTATATCATTTATTATGTGGATATAAAAAACGGCAGCCCCTTAATGTTTCTAACCACCTTAACTTCCATGTTATTTACTGCGGAGCGGGCATTCTCTCCTCCTGGCCTCCTATATGCTGAGAGCCAACTGTCACTCTGCTCACTTTCAAAACCCAAACCAAGTTCTAGTTTTTTCCTTCTCATTTGCGAACAAACTATTTATATATATATATATATATATATATATATATATATATATATACTAAGGTAGATGTCTGACCATAGGTAGGAAGTCATGTACATGTAATATAGATACAAGGGAATCACAATACATATGAACATTAATAACCGTTATTAAAACCAAATCTAACTGATATACAAACACAGCATATGATTTAACCACTAGTGTAAATTACTGCACACTCTATATTGATGCATACACCTTGCACTATGTTGAGTACCTATGCTGTACACTATACAGCATAGGCTGCTCCGCCAATTTCTTGTTATGTTCAGAATGGGTTGTGCTGCCCACAATGCAACACATTCCACTTCCATTATGTACAGATCAAATGCGATCACTCCAACGGCTGGAAGACCAGTGCCCCGTGGATGATGGAAATGGGAAATATACTTCTTGCCATTCTAGGGCTGGCGGGGTAACCATTGCCCCACTTAGGTTCCCTGATGCAATCATCATATCAATGCCTAGTTGCATATGTGCTTCCTTCTCCGAGAAGGCAATGCATACTCCTACACTAGTCCCCCTGGAATTAAAAGTCTTTTAAATTGCTAATATCCACAAGTCATTTTTGTGCTTACAATTACACATGTACAGACAATATACTTACACATATGAGCCTGTCTCAAAAGGTGCGAACTCTTCGTTTTTTTGTCCATAGTAACGATTGACACAAAACAGCACAGAAACGGCTACACTGAAAACACAAGGACATTTGCTTCAAATCAATATGTTTTCTATTGGGATTATGAAACACCATGTAAAAACATATCAGTTTATCCTGAGCAAATGCATAAGCAGATAGTGTGTTGATCTTTACAATGGACAAAGCTTTGTCCCATATTGCTTAGCACCTTTTGAGACAGTCTCATATGTATATATATGTAAGTTCAACGACCAATACAGTGTGTAGCTTGTACATGATCCTGGTCACAGCACCCTTGTCCCATCCCACTATTCACCTCGACCGGTCTATGTGGCTCCTTGCCTAAGAATTTAGTGCAGACTGCTACAAATGTATAGGGTAGAAGTGGGGCATTGCTGAAGCCACTTCTGTTGCCATACCATTGGCCATTGGCCCCGCCAACGCACAAAGCTATACAAGTTACTATCTGGTCTATACGGAACATGTCTAGGCACTGTGATATATCCAGCGTATAATGCCTGGTCACAGAACCCAATCCAAATGTATGAATCGTGGACACTACCTGGGCTGGCTGATAAGGCGCATGCGGGTAATGGAAGAGAACAGATGGTGGGAAGCTGGGCATAGGTCATCCCTCGACACAGGAGGTCCCGTGCATGGTTGGTTGGTTGGTTGTTGGAGTTTTACGTCCTGGCAACGGCTACTGTCATACCACAACGGTTACAGATTTGTGAGAGTGCATGCTCATCGTGACGTTATAGTGCTGCCCCACTGGGAAACCAGGCCGCTAGCACCACGATCTGATATCCCACTCAGTCACATTATCCTGATACTGAGCTAACCAGTCCTTGCCCTATCCTATTAATGATGTTAACCAGGCTAGGAAGCGACACATATCAAGTCATCGGTTTGAATCGGCTGGGCTCTGAACTCCTGACCTTTGGCACGGGAAGCCTGCGATCTACCGATTCGACCACCGCGTCCGGTTGGGTTTGTTGCTGGTGAATCGGTGGTAATACAGGGAGGAGGCCCCTAGGGGGCGCCAGGAGTGTGCTTATACCCCTGTCACACTACGATGTAATGAGCAAATGTAAGCCTGACATGATCACGTTTCGTCATTATGTTGACGTACGTTGGGTTCCGTTATGATGACATCAGAATGACATTAGACTAACGTCGAGCTACATCACATTATATTGTGCTATGTCGACGTAACTCAAACATAAGGGTTTATGTTTGCCGTACATTCTGTACATGTTCGGTGAATGTCAATGACGTTAAATGGACGTTAGCCAAACGCTGCTCACTACGTTCAACTACGTTCCACTACGTTGACCCACATTAAACCCGGAGGAAACGCCCATGTGGCGTAATGGGAACGTCAGGAGAACATCAGCAGAACGTCAGGAGAACATACATTCAACATGCGTTCAATGTTTCGCCACCGTGTCATGACGTATGTAACATCACGTAACGTAGTTCTGCCGATGGAATAACGTTCGAACTGATAGTTCTGTGAGCGTAATGACGTTGTCCTCTCTCGTTGAATGACGGTATCACTACGCTTTACCGACATTACGCTCTCGTCAACTACGCTGCGTCCACGTTCAACTTGTGCCCAAATTTGCATACTACGCTGAGAAGTTCGACGTTCTTCATGTTCTCCCTACGTTGACGTCGTTATGTCGTAGTGTGACAGGGCCTTTAGCCAGAACGGGGGCTTCAATGAAATAGGAAATAAGGACCACATTTGTCATTTATTTTCACATAAATATGTAGAATATAAAGGGTTGTAATTATTCACCGCTAGAATATCAGCTTTTCGACCTTGAGGAAAGTCTGACTATATTCAGATGAATAAAATCATATTAAGAAATATATATATATATGCGATATAAGCCATTACACCAGTATAATAATGTCAGAAACTTCCATCTGCTCGTCAGCACTAACTCCTGCCTCGGTCATCGACTGGAGGAGCCTATCTATTCAGCTACACTTCCATCCTACTCATCCTCAGATCTGTTGGGGGGCGCCACCGGTCTGTGCACGCGCCACTGCCCTCCCCCACTTACACCAACAGTACCACCAAAAATATATAACTTACCATCTAGATATGTTGTTATGTTATAAGTCCGTGATAATGTATTATTGATTACATTAGATCATGTTATAACTTATATGCTTGTCCGTTAATTTGTAATCACGTTGACTGGCATCCTACACTAAGAAAACTCTGAATGAACTCATGATGGAAAAGGTAAGAAACCTCCATCCAACCTTCCACAACCCATATTCATGTCTTCATTCCTCCCTCCCTCCCTCCCTCCCTCTCTCCATCCATCCCAGCCTTCTCTCTCTCAAAAGAAATGAAAAAACCCTACCCACATAGTACGCCCCTCAGTTTGACAAATCCTACTGCCTTATTTGATAGCGGATGGAGATTGTTATTTATCATAGTAAAACCGATATTTAAGTGCCTTGATGTAGCGTGAGTGAGCGATGGTGAGTTAATGCTGTCACGAGCATCCCCTTCTTGTATTATTTAAAGTTGCATAGTCTGATGGTTTTGAGGTTCTCTCATTTTCTGAGATAAACATCTTAGGTTGATCGTCTTAATCTACCTTACTTTAGTTTGAAGTAACTTTTATTTTAAATCGCTAACTGTTGCGATATTTGAAATGGAAACATGCTAAATTAATTTTGGCAAGCTTGCCAAGACTATCACCATAGGCTTCTGCAGTAACAGGTTATATTAATTGACACAGTATCCCCTTATATGTGACGATACATGTTTAATAAGTACCCCAGCATCTAAGTTAGATATGTAGAATCAAATCTAGATAATTGCTTTGGTTTTGAAAATATTATGTTTTCATCGGACTATGCAGCTTTAATGTATATCTTATTTTACTTCTTTTATTCTTAATTCACAAAATGTGATCTGCTGAATGTGATGCGATCAATAAAGGCCCTGTCACATTATGGCGTATGGCGTTAGCGTATGCCGGCGTATGCGGTTTTCGACCCATACACCATAATACACCGTCATACACCATCATACGCTATGGACGAGGTCCCAGCAGCATCTGAAGCATATGCCCAGTGTATGCCTAACCTATGCCTAACCTATGCCTAACCTATGCCTCACCTACCCCTAGGCTATGGCGGCGTATTCAAAGCGTATCCCGACCTATGCGCAGGGTACTGTGATGAGGTTTGACGGTTGTGATTGACAAGTTCAGCGTATGCCCAACCTATGCGTAACCTATGTCAGCGTACGCATAGCATACATCGAGCGTATGAGCAGCGTATGAGCAGCGTATGAGCCATACACCGCCATACGCCGAATATTTGGACGGACGCACGTATGAGGGCATATGACGGCATATGATGGCATATGCCAGCATATGCGTAGCGTATGCATAGCGTATGCGAAGCGTATGACGGCGTCTGATGGTGTATGGGTCGAAAATCCATACGCTAACGCCATACGCCGTAGTGTGACACCACTTTTACAGAATGTTGGGGGTACGCAAGAGACACCCAGTGGGTGTCAATCCAGCATACGCCCAACCTATGCTGACGTACCCCTAACCTATGCGTAACCTATGCTGGCGTATGCATAGCGTATGCCTTACGTATGAGCAGCGTATGATCCATACGCTGCCATATGCTGAAAATTGTTGGCTTGTTGGAGGATCGGCGTATGATGGCATATGACGGCGTATGCGTGGCGTATGACGGCGTATGCGTAGCGTATGGCGGCGTATACCGTCGTATATGATGTAACGCGCTTAGGCCGCCGTACGCTCCCGCAAAAAACCCTAATGTGACAGCCCCTTAAGTAGTGTGACTGTGAAGCAAGACCTGCCATTTTGTACCCGTCCCCTCCCCTGTCAAAAATAAAAGAAGAAAACTAAGAAAGAGGAACATGAGATTTCAGAGGATTGTTGTTTGCGTTTCACGTCCTGACAACATCTTAGATCACATCAGGAGGAATACCGTCTTGTAATGCTATCTCTGCAAAACCTCCCACTACCACTCCTTACCAATCATCGACTCAGCCCTCGTCTTGTCCCCAACATTTCCGTCACCCGGCCGTCAATTTGCCTCACCTGCCCCACCCTAGCCAACCCTGTCCCATCTGCCTCCACCCTGCCCCCAGCATGTACCAACTTACTCCACCCTGCTCCACCCTGCCCCACTCTTCCCCCACATTGTCCCACCCTGTCCCTACACTGTCCCCACCCTATCACCATCCTGTCACCACCCTACCCAGCCCTGTCCCACCCTGCCTCCACCCTGCCCCCAGGATGTACCACCTTGCTCCACCCTGCTCCACCGTGCCAAACCCTTCCCTCCACCCTGCCCCACCCTGCCCCACCCTTCCCCCACATTGTTCCCACACTGTCCTTACACTTTCCCCACCCTATCCCCATCTTGTCCCCACCCTGCCCCACCTTGCCCACACCCTGCCCACACCCTGCCCACACCCTGCCCACACCCTGCCCACACCCTGCCCACACCCTGCCCACACCCTGCCCACACCCTGCCCACACCCTGCCACATTCGTCCCAACTGCACCACCCCCGGCTGATCACCTATCCCCTGCCTGCCCCCCCCCCCCCCCCCTCTCCCCCGACCCCCCCCCCCCCCCCTCTGCACACCCCCGGCCTCTGCCCCACCGTGCTCATACCCGATCCAAGTATTCTGCCCCGCCATACCCCAACTATGCTTCCCAACCGAGCCTAAACGTAAACTCCCCACAAACAATGTAATAAAACCTGTTTATCTGTACTTAAGCCGGCAGTGAACTAAGGCCCGCATTTATAATTCAACACTCTCCGTATCACAACTGAGACATCCTACTCCCCGTGTCGGTTCGTGGTTCCATAGTCAATTACATTTCCGCATATTCCACCATTTAAACAAAATCAGGGTGTAAACATGACAGGCTGTGCTTTCATTGTTTAGCTCCGGAGACTGAATTATGACCGTGTGACTGAGTTTACATTATTTATATTCACTTTAATACCACTGGTCAAATGAAATAATTAAAAGTTAAATTTGACGAGAACAGATCAAATAGTAAAACCAGCCACCGGCACAAAAAAAAACGCAGTCACATTGTCATGTGTGATTCAATAAGGAAGGCCTCGACAAGGGAGTGCGGGGTGTCAACAAGATTTATTCCAAAATCAGGTGGGCAGACATGTCTCAGCCTCTCCTTAAAAGTAACAAGTTGAAGTAACTTTTTATTAGAACTGGTGAACTTTGGAGACATTTGAAGTGAACACATGCAACATTAATGGTGACGTGCACATCAACATGTTGACACCATTGTAAAAGTACAACGTCTGAACACGTTGACTTCTGGATACTGAATGCTTTATTCACCGTCCCTGGCTCTCTGAACTGCCGGCTAAACTTTCCATGACGTCATCTCATTAACATACTCCTTTGTTCTCACTCAATGCCTGGAACATTATGCATGTCATTAGCATATATTACAACCGTTGGCTTCATCAGAAAGAAGTTCTATTAAACTGAGTTAATACATGTTTCTCTCTAGGAGCATGTGCTTCATAAAGGCGGCAATGTTTAAGTTGGATCTGTGGATTCAAATCTAGATGAGTGCTTTGATATAGAAAATTTGATGGTTTCATCGCACTGTGCAGTTACAACAATTAAAACCATGAATAAATCCCCCATTCCCAAGGCGTAATCTCGTCCAATCGCTACACAAGTAACCCCAGCCAGTTTTCAATTTTTTTATATATTTGTTGGTCCATTAGTTGTTTAAGCAGGGGAAATTTCAGTCATAGATGACTGGTCTTCCCTTCACTGATGGTCGTAGAAGCCGAGCTACACTTTACTGACCAGGATTTTTAGCTCCCCACCACATAGCCGTGTTCCACGGCGATGTAAATCGATTCGTAGAAGCGACTGTATAGTTCGCATCACATTGTTGTGTGACACACGTCGAGGCGATTAGGGCTGATCGATTCACGTGATCCGATATGAACCACTAAGCGAGTAGTCTATGTGATCGATCCTTGATGCGATAATTCTGCCCGTGAACGGGCTAATTTACTCCTTTAGTTCGCCTTGTCTAGGTCGCTTCACATTTTGCCCATGTGAACACGGCTAAAGACATAGTATGAGAGCAACCAGCCTTTGATGACGCTGTAAGTTATACACAGTGGTGGAAATCCAAATTGGCAGAGTTGGGGGCACGGGGAATCGAACCGCTGACCCTCAGATTACGAGTCCGACCTAGAAAAAAGTCAGACACTCTAACCACTCCGCCACAGAGAACGCCACAGATTCCCGATGTTTTAAATAAACAATGGTTAATACGGGTCAATGAAAATAACGTACGTTTTGTGTGCGCATGTCAGCAGATAACATGGTGTGCATATTTCATTGACAGCAGATAAAATGGTTAACATTGAATAGGTGCACATTTCATTGACAGCAGATGACACCTTGTGTATTTTTCACTGACAGCATACAATATTGTGTAGGTGTATTTTTCATTGACAGCAGATGGCACAGTGCAAATATCACTGACAGCATACATCATTGTATAGATACACATTTCATTGACAGCAGATGACAAATTGTGCATTTCGCTGACAGCATGCAGCATTGTGTAGGAGGTGTATAATTCATTGACAGCAGATAACATGGTGTATATTTCACTGACAATATACAACATTGCATAGGTGTATAAAGTGTCTGTCAAACCTTACCGGATTGAGCAACGGAGATAAACCGGACAAAGAATTTTCGTGTCCGGTGGTGTTCGGTATCAAAATGTACCGAAATGTGTCGAAATGTTGTACTATCGGGTCAAAGGCCGCCGGATGAAATGAACGCTAAACGGACAAGGAACATACATTACCGAATAGCCACTGGATGATAACCAGATGATAACCGGATGACACCGGATAAGAGCCAAATGTCAAACGGTCATATACCGGACTGTTCATGGACACGCCGAAAACATATAAAAACCCAACAGACCAGAGACAAGAAGCAAACCGGAGACGTAACGGATGGGTACCGGACATGAACCAGACAAAACAGACTAAAGGACTTAAACCGGACACCAACAGTACTCGTCAGTCTGGCGGTGTCCGGTACAAGTGTTGTGCATGTTCAAAACTTGCTGCAGGACACCACCGGACAGAGAACGGAAACACCGGATGCCTACCGTATATAAACTGGACATTGATGTATTTCACCGGACAGTGTCCGGTTTCTATCCGGTAAGGTGTGACTGATCCTTTAGTTATCTACAACATATGACACATTGTGTATTTCACTGACGGCACACAGCATTGTATACATGTACATTTCACTGACAGTAGATGATGTGTTGTGCACATATCACGGACAGCATGCAGCATTGTGTAAGTGTATATTTCATTGACAGCAGATGGCACAAGGTATAGTACATTGTGTAAGTGCATATTTCATTGACACTAATGACAGCAGAGAACCTGGTGTATATTTCACTGACAGCATACAACATTGTGTTGGTGAACATTTCATTGACATCAGATGACACAATGTATATTTCACTGATAGCATGCACCATTGTGTAGGTGTATGTTTCATTGACATCAGATATTACATTGTGCATATTTTACTGACAGCAAGCAACATTGTGTAGGTGTATAATCCATTTGCAGTAGATGACAACATATGACAACATATGACATTGTGTAAGTGTATATTTCACTGACAGCATACATCATTCTGTAGGTGCCTATTTCATTGACATCAGATGATATGTCGCACATATTTCACTGACAGAAAACAACATTGTATAGATGCATATTTCATTGACAGCATATGGAAAAGTGTATAATTGACTGACAACATATGACATTATAATAATAATAATAAAACATTTATATAGTGCCCGATCCAGCAAGCTGTTCTCAGCCGCTTTACATAACAAACAAATATACAGAAAAATAAAGCAGATTTAAACAAATGTGTCTTAAGACCTTTTGTAAAAGCACTAACAGATTTACAATCAGTGGTATATCCTGGCAGAGCCTTCCACAGCCTCGGGGCAGCAAAACTAAAAGCATGATCCCCAAAGCCTTTGAGTCTGCTCCGAGGAACTGGTAACTGGCTGGAGACAGTGGAGTGCAGTGTTCGAACATTTGTTCTCTCCTGGACCATATCTCTCATATATTCTGGAGCCTGATCATGCAAGGCACGATATACAAGAAGCACCACCGTAAAATCAATTCTCTTCTCCACAGGGAGCCAGTGTAATGATTTCAGCACAGGAGTGATGTGATCGAATTTCTTTGTACCCGTCAACAACCTGGCAGCCGCATTCTGTATACATTGTGTAAGTGCATATTTCATTGTGTAAGTGCATATTTCATTGACAGTAGATGATGTGTTGCATATAATTCACTGACAGAATACAACATTGTGCACATTTCCATTTTATTGACAGCAGACGACATGCAATAATGCAAAACAGGCTTCCTGTTCCTTCTAACTCTAGTGGGAGCGTGACCTATTGACCTCTCCTCATCTCATATTTAAAGGGAAGCCCTGCCGCTGTCATGTGACACACTGTTCCTTTGAAACTGACCTTGACAAAACTCAGCACACTTCAGAAATCAACCTTGGGACATCCATATTTGATATTACTAACATCAGTCCTTGATCCGAGTCCGCCAAAGCAGAAAGGTAAATTGCTTTAGCTTCTAATTCTCCATCCTTATATAACCTTAGATGTTGCCAGGACGTAAAACACCAACAAATAAAACAAGTTTTCTAATCTATCGCGAAGCTGACTCGGCATAATTGTATATTAAATATCTGCTCATGTGATTTTACCAACTATTCCTAACATGAATATTCTAATATATCTTAAGGAAAGGTCACAGTTATGTAGAATAGGTTTATTCAACTTGGACCCAATAGGTCAGGTTTGGTCGGTCAACAAAAATTACTCTCTGAATATGCCCCGCCCACCTCCTCCTTCATTCACTTCCTTCCCCACCAGTACCACGTCCCCCATCAGCCCCTCACCAACACCTCTCCCATCTGCCCTCCACAACCACCAACACACCTCACTCAACTCCCCCCACCACACCTCCCATTCGCCTCCACCACCACCACAACCATCATTCCGTTCCTTCTCCACCACCACCTCCCCTTCTCCTCGACCACCACCACCACCTCCCCCATCTGCCCGCCACACCACCTCCCCTTCTCCTCGACCACCACCACAACCTCCCCCATCTATCTCCCAACCACCACCTCCCCATCTCCATCACCACTAACTCCTTCATTACGTTCGTTCTCCACCACCACCTCCCCTTCTCTTCCACCAGCACCACAACCTCCCCCATCTATCTCCCAACCACCCCCTCCCCATCTCCATCACCACTAACTCCTTCACTACGTTCCTTCTCCACGACGACGACGACCACCACCTCCCCATCTGCCCGCCATCCCACCTCCCCTTCTCCTCGACCACCACCACAACCTCCCCCATCTTTCTCCCAACCACCACCTCCCCGTCTCCATCACCACTAACTCCTTCACTACGTTCCTTTTCCACCACCACCTCCCCTTCTCCTCGACCACCACCGCCACCTCCCCCATCTGCCCGCCACACCACCTCCCCTTCTCCTCGACCACTACCACAACGTCCCCCATCTGTCTCCCAACCACCACCTCCCCATCTCCATCACAACTAACTCCTTCATTACGTTCCTTCTCCACCACCACCACCACCATCTCCCCCATCTGCCAGCCACCCCGCCTCCCATTCTCCTCCACCACCACCACGACCTCCCCCTCCCCATCTTCCCCCAACCACCATCTTCCCTTCACCTCCTCTTCCGTTTCTTTTCCACCCATCATCACCACCCACCAGACGTGTGGCCGAATGAGTAGAGCGTCCGTCTCTTGTTTTGGGAGATCGGGAGATCCGAACCCATGAGTTCGTGGGTTCGAATCCTGGTCGAGTCAAACCAATGACTTAAAGATTGATCCTTGTCACTTCCTAGCCTGGCGCTCGGCATTATTAGGATATGGCAAGGACTGGTTGGCTCAGTGTCAGGATAATGTGACTGACTGTGCACATCCTGGGAACATCTAAGGTCATATCAAGACAGGTACCGACCTGTGACAGTTCACACTCATGGCGACTTTATAGTGCTGCCCCACTGGGAGACCAGGCTGCCATTACCATGACATGATATCCCACTCAGTCACATTATCCTGCCTAAGTGCGATATCATGGTGCTGGCGGTCTGGTCTCCCAGTGGGGCAGCACTATAAGGTCACCATGAATGCGCACAGTCATAAGTCGGTACCCGCCTGAGATGTTGCCAGGATGTAAAAATCCAGCAACCTACCAACCAACCAACGATCAGTCCTGGCGTGGCCTCGACTGGTGCTAGGGCGTGGAACCCCAATCAATTAATCGACCAAGGCGACGCCTGTAGATGCCAGAACCAGTGGCGCCAACTTCCGGCCGGCGTCTGCCATTGTCTGTTCAGCCGGATGCTATTTGTCGTCTGCTCGCCCGTGCCAGGGTTGCGTTGCCATGGATACTTCCGCCGGCTGGGGTTTCATGTTTGGGGAGCAAACCCTTGAAATATCCCAGCTTTCGATCGATCAGGCATCACCAAGCGATTAACTGAGCAGCAGCCAGCGACTAATCGGATCAATTGTGGAAATACATCTCGTGCGTTGGTTTTCTAATTCGATGGGCTGATTAATCTGCATTGAGTATGGCCATGTCCTCTTTTTAAAGTGAATTATTCGTTTATAAGCAGAATGACGTCTCAGTTTCAACCGATCGATCTTTCTGCTGTCGTTGATCCGATATTTTGGTTTTGTGGATGGAAACTGAATACAGTTGGCATCTTAAATTATGCTTTAAAAACAATGTATTTATTGGGTTTTTTTCAATATAATTTGATGAGCTTCACAGAGGATTTCGTCCACCAACCCGCCCTCTGACGGCAGTGCAAGAATTAATGTTGTGGGGACTCAATTCCCGGCATGCTCTGTTGAAAAGGTATTGTAGAGGATTTTCACCACCAACCCGCCCTCTCACGGAAGTGACACGAACTAATGCTGCGAATAGAAGCTGAATGTCCAACATGCTCTGTGGAAAAGGAATATAATGAGTGTATGTGAATACAACTGATTGCAATAGTTCTAGGAATGGTGCTCAATACGTCCATTGCAGTCTCAGCTTATCTATTCTGACTTACTTTCCATATTAATCTAGAAAATAATTAGTCTAAATTCTCCCCTGCCTCTATCATGACCTCTATTCATCTTGGTTGGTTGATTGTTGAAGTTTTGCATCCTATCAACATCTAATGTCATATCAGGGCGGGTACCGACTTGTGACAGTGCGCACTCAGAGCAAATTTATAGTGCTGCCCCACTGGAAAATCAGGCCACCAGCACCATGACCCGATATCTCACTCAGTCACATTATCCTGACACTGAGCCAACCAGTCATTTCGCTACCGTATAAATACCGAGCGCCTGGCTACGAAGCGACAAATACCAATTTTTGTAAGTCATCGGTTTGACTCGACCGGGAATTGAGCTCCCCATCTCCCGAACGGAAAGCCTGCGCTCTACTGATTCGGCCACTGCGTCCGGTGATTTATCTTGACAACGCATCTCAATTCTAATGTTAGTCTGGACAAATTATGTGTGTAAATCGCCTACGGATTACTCATGTCCTGGAATAATACCTATTTATGTGTGACTAAACCATTTATCTCCCCGTAAATAACAAAACCGAGACACAGTTGGCAATGTTTTACGGCTGCCCTTCTACGCTAAGACACAGGCGGCGATTCTCACCAGATGACATTTAGCAACAGCAGACGACAATCTTTCGGTCGATATGTTGGCTAACCGCTCTTGCGGTCACGCTGCTATATTGACTGTTGGCTGAAGGTGAGACGCCACCTGGTGACGTAGGTCCTACTAACAAATAGCCATCCAGGATCCCAAATACAGAAATCAGCAAAACATGTAAACCTTTGAGATTTCGACTATGCCTAAACAGTAATCACAATGTTTGCCTTAATGATACTGGAGTCTGTGTCGAAGTGAGGTTCCAGGAGGAACAGCGGGATACTTCAGGGGAAAGTGCTAAGTGAATTATTAGCAAACCGGAAGTTGTGAGGTCTCTGTGCGCGGATTCGATGGTTGCCCGACAGCAATAGGCATCACCTGTTCAATACAACTCGGCAGGCTAATAGGCAGGGCATACCCGCCATCTTTCTCCAGCAGATCAATGTAGTCCCTCACTCTCCCAGCATCAATGTAGTCCATCGCTCTCCCAGCATCAATGTAGGTCCTGACTCTCCCAGCTTCAATGTAGTCCATCACTCTCCCAGCATCAATGTAGTCCCTCACTCTCCCAGCATCAATGTAGTCCCTCACTCTCCCAGAATCAATGTAGTCTCTCACTCTCCCAGCATCAATGTAGTCCCTCACTCTCCCAGCATCAATGTAGGTCCTGACTCTCCCAGCATCAATGCTGTCCCTTACTCCCAGCATTAGTGTATCCCCTCACTCTCCCAGCATCACTGTAGTCCCTCACTCTCCCAGCATCAATGTAGTCCCTCACTCTCCCATCATCAATATAGTCCCTCATTCTTCCAACCTTAATATAATCCATTACTCTCCGATCGTTAATACAACCGTTCACTCTCCAGCTATCAATAATCACACCATTCACCAAACGTCATTGCACTGCTCTTTTCCCATATGCCCGTAAAGCCAAATGCCAGGTCAAGTGACATGTATACATTTTCTAAGTCGTTACTTTTTTAAATTAGTTTTTATTGAGGCTGTATTTATACTGTCCATAGCATATAAGCCTGGGTATTCAGGCTTCTTTTCAATGCTGACCAGCTGTAGTGTTGGTGTTATCTTATCACACAGTAGCTGCTGATAATGTATTTGATTGCCTGCATTTCAGTAGCAGTTAGATAGTTGGTTGATATGGTTAGTAGCCTATGTTAGTTTTTTTTGATTTTCTTGGCATATATGTGTTTTATTTTGTCTACTCTTAATATTAGACTTGCCTACTCCTATTTACATATCATAGGTTTGTACGTAGCTGTGTGGTGTGCTATCCGGCTACTTTTGGCATGGTTACCTTCTATTGGGCGTCCTGCTGGTGGGCCGTGACATATCACATGCCCCTTTGCAGTGCAGCTTATTGGGGGTTTCCTAGCCTTATTTTGCACAGATATTTTTTGTATATTTTTAGGTCAGGAATTTGTTGTTCCTTTACCGTTTGGGCATTCCACACCTTGGCAGCCATTTCCAGCGTGCTTCTCTCATGAGCTTTTATTTGGCTTCTGGTCTGCTTTAGTAGTGGCGCATTGTTTGCTCTAGTAGCCCGTTGTGGTTTTGTAAGGATTTTATTGTTTTGACTATAGCTATATGCTAATGTTTTCAAATGAATTATTCTCCTATTTTCTAGTAATTTTACTTTGGTTCTTTTGTGTATGTCATAGGTGGGGTGCAGCTTGTCTACTCTGAGGCAGAATTTTAGGGCTCTGTTCTGCAGTATTCACAGTTTTTTTAGAAGTTCTTTTTTTGCACCCATATAGTTTACATCTCCATAGTCAAAATAGGGGAGCACCATGCCTTTGAAGATTTTTATTGACATTTCTTGTGTCATGTAGTCTCTTAGCTTTGCAAATAGCCACAGTTTGTGGTTTACCTTTTGGATAATTTTGTTTATACATAGGTTGTAGTTTAGTTGGCTGTCCAAATCAAGGCCTAGGTATTTGCAATGGTCTACATTTTCTAATGTTTGGTTTCCTAGCTTACAATGTAGTTTTCTTTCTGACATTTAGTTACTTAAGGTCCTGTCACATTACGACACATCTCGCCAGCATGTGCAGCCAATGCTTAAATCACTTTTTTTATGTCGAGAAGCGTCAAACCTTTCAGAGTTGGACGTATTCATACCATATACATAGTGTATGGCCAAAGTATGACCAATGTATGGCTAATGTACCTCCCAGCGAAAAACGCTTGAATTACGCTCATGGTATGTTCACAGAATGCCAGTGAACGTTATGTACGTTATTCGATCACCAGAACTACGCCTCATACGTTACATACATCAAGACATGCTGGAGAAGTGCTAAATGTACGTTAGACATACGTTAGGCGGACATTATCCATACGTTGCCTGTACGTGGACTGTACGTTCCCACTGCCTTCAAGGTAGGTTAACATAGTGGAACGTAGTGAACACCATTTGTCTAACATATGTCTAACATAGATCGACGTATGCCTCATGCATACAAAAGGTATGGCGGACGTAAAATCGACACATTGTCGAACGTTGTCGTACATTGCTGACCTCCTGACGTGCGATGCCATATCTCGACGAACAACGACGTACATTGATGTATACCAACAACCGCCTAATGCATGCATAACGCATAACGATGTATCCCGATATAGCGGCCAAAAATCACATACGTCGGCGTACATTGGCGTAATGTGACAACCCCCTTAGTCTTGATCGAGTTCCAAAATCTATGATATGCTAACTCGCTCAGCCATCCCATCTGGCATAGTCATTGTTATTGCTCTCAGTATTCACATACTTGATTGAATAATTGTTTCAAACTGATGACCTTGATTATAACATCAAGACATAGCATGTTCACAGATGGAAATGTTTTTTTGTTTTTGTTTTCTATTTAAAGTGTTTGCAAATACATGTGTGCTTGTTGTTGTTGCTCTGAGCAGTCAGTTATAGATCGGCAGATTCTCTTGGGAAGTGAACCCATTATTCACGGCAGAGCTAGGCGTGCTGAAGGGTTACGCCTTGCTGACCCGATACCACAGTATCTGGTTCACCACTGGTGCATCCCACTGTAGATAAGGAAGGGTCTGTACAACATATTTCTCAACGTCCTCAAATCTGGCGCGCGAAAGGCAATAAAGAGATAGAACCATGGCGTGTGTATGGCAATGGAGCACTCACAAATGTCGTCTGTAGAGTACTCCTCAGAAACTAGCACAATGTAACTTGCATTAGTAAGTTAAAGTTACATAGTCTGATCAAAACATCAAATTTTCAAAACTAAAACCCTTATCTAGATTTGATTCTACATATTCAACTTAGACACTGGTGCACTTATTACATATTTGTTGCTGCATAGAAGGGCATAATAAGTCAATTAATCGAACCCGTTACTACTGAAGTCTATGGTGTCAGAGTTTTGGCGTGCTTGCCAAAATTATTTTGCCATGTTTTGACGTTAAATATCTCCAAACTTATCCATTTAAAATTAAAGTTACTTCAAACTAAAGTAAAGTGGATTATGATGATTAGTATAATTTATTTATCTCAGAAAATAGCAGAAACTCAAAAGCATCGGACTATGCAACTTTAACCTTATGCATATATTGTTGCTATGGGCATATAGACCGAGACAACAGTATTGGAAAGAAACATTACTTTAGTGCTATGTGCAGTGCTGGTCTTCAGCATTTAGGCTGCTCATTATATATGTTCAGCAGCATAACTGAAGTAATGCACACACAACATTTAGTGAGGAATATGTACAAGGCGAGATGTCGACAGACAAACCTAGTGTGTAACTGATTATGCAAATATTGTTCATGTTGGCATCAACATGGGTAATTGCGCACACAGGAGCGGCACCCTATATATAGGTATTTATATATCTACTCAACCAACATATAAAACATGTCTCTATAGCACTGCCAGTAAGGTTCCACCCGATGTTGTACTTCTCTGTAATACAAACTCATAAAGTTGACCCTTGAAGCTGACAGGTGGTGCCACCTGGCCCGAAAACATAAGCTATATTATTACCGCAGCACACAGCGCCATCTAGTGTTAAAGCCTGAGCTGACGTAATTATTTCCCAGACGTTGTGAATTCGACCATTCATCCTCAGTGCTCCGACAAACCAACACGTATTCAAGGTCTCAGGTTTTTTGAGCCACCCACACAACCCGACTATATTAAGGCTCTATAATGTCAGGGTTAATCGTCCGTATACCTTGCTCTCGACTTGAATTGGCTAACAAATGACTCATTGTAATCTGACTCCAAAACCTCAAATAAATGCCAATATAAAACATGCGTCGGTCTTGTGTTTCTCAATTATTTTGAATGGAGTCTACCGTTATTGTCTGGCTGTTATTAACCAATATTATTAAAAAACGGTAGGAGGTGTGTCAGTCTGAAGCGCTGAAGGCTGAATGCCAGGCCAGCGCAGTGACCAGTGCCCAGGCAGCGCGACACAGGCGCTGCACATGCCCCTGGCGTCGAACCCGGGAACCACAATGGTGGCGACAGGCTAAGAACAGCGTTGCCGGAACCCCTAGCTCTACACCTGCATACAGTCACTGTATGCGAGCTATATATATATATATAATTATCAGCATGTATTAGCGGGGTTAATTAAATATAAAAAGGCTGTGGATGGCGATATACATCCGAGTGTTATTATTATAAAATAGTGTATTTGGAAGCAAGCGGATGCTCCCACCTGTGGGAGCAGCAGTTCTTTGGCTTGTAAACACTCGCTTTGTTATTTGCGCTCGCGCTCCACTAATACATGCATCACTCAGGCAGCATGTTATCCAATGCAAATTTGCATGACAGCTTTAAGTAAGAATTGCAACATATATGTAAGTGTTTTATTTTAGTTATTTATCTTATTTGGTGTAATTCTTCTCACCTAACTAGGAGGTGTGACATGGTTGCTTGTATGGCATAGTGACCAATGGGAGTCGGTCGGTTTAGGAGCAAGGCTTTCCTTGGTGAGGTGGCCTATGATTGGCTAAGTAGAGGAGTTCTGTGGCAGAGGGAGTGTGGTATGGAGTGGAGTCTGATTGGATACAGTCCCATGGGTGGGGTGGGGTGGGGTGGAGGGACCAGGGCTGAGACCGTGTGGGGTGCAGTAGACAGTGCTTGTTTGCCACCCTCATGGAGGGTGGCAGGGTGAGCTGTGTCTGTTCCCCAGCCCCCCAAACAATGACCACGGATGAGCACCCATCTACTGATCCAAACACATGTATACATTTCCGGATATTGATTAAAGCTACAGAGCCCGATGGTTTTTACTTTTTCTAATGTATATTTTAATAACTAAATATATCAGTTTGATTGTTATGATTGTCATTACTTTGTTTATCATTGTCTAACTTTGGATATAAGTGAAGTCAGAAGATGCACAATTAATTCTGCCATGCATATATTTTGAAGTGAGGCAAGAGGCAGACGGTACCGGTGCCGAGGTCGGGAGTGGAGAGAGTGCCCAGACCAGGGTTCTGCTCAGAGTCATGGTGGTGGATAGATGGGGGGAGGGGGCCCAGAAGGGGCCCCCTGGAAACATTATGGTCTATTCTTTATTTATATTCACATAATCACTTATATAGCACATATATATATATATATATATATATATATATATATATATGCAGAGCTCATGTGCAAAACCAGGTAAACACCAATAAACAAATGTAATTAAAATAACTGTTTTTTGCCTGAACCTAATTTAAATTCTCACCAAATCCACCTTTCTTGTGATGACCTAATTATGGAGGAATGAACAAAAGGTAGAGATGTACAATTTAAAAAAATCATGTTAACGGATTGATTCCAAATTATGTCAATTTTTGGATCGGCATTAACGTGGTTTTGCGCTTGAACTCTTCATATATGTCAAGTTTTAAATATATATTTTAGGATATTGAAGATTGACTAGAGAAACTACGTTGAGTAGAAGATAACCCGTGGCAAGATTATTAATTTCACCAATAGATAAAGACAATAACAACAATTAAGTTGCTCCTGAAATAGTTTTTTTATTCGGTGACACAAACCACCACTGCGGCTGGACTAGTTAGATTGATATAAACAAAAATAGACATTATGAATAATAAGTATAACTCCGGGTTTATAATACTCATATAATAAATTAAACATCACATATATATTAATGGGGACCTTTCAGTTTGCATGACTCTCTCGTCAGATGGTGCACCGTGCCACTCTCTGTGTGTGGTGAGTGTATGGTGGGGTGGGGGTGTGTATGGTGGGGTGGGTGTGGTTGGGGTGTAGGTGTGTATGGTGGGTGTGTGGTGGGGGCGTATGTTTGTGTGGTGGAGGTGTAGGGGTGTGGTGAGGATTTTGGTGTGTCTGGGTGGGGATGTGTGTGGATTTACGGGAGTGTGGTGAGGGTGTAGGGGTGTGCGGTGAGTGGGTATGGTGTGGTGGGTCTGGTTGGGGTTTAGGTGTGTATGGTGGGTGGGTGGTGGGGGTGTATCTTTGTGTGTTGGGTGTGTTGTGCAGGTGTAGGGGTGTGGTGAGGATTTTAGTGTGTGTGGTGGGGGTGTATGGGGATGTAGGGGTGTGTGGTAGGGGTGGGTGGTGAGTGGGTATGGTGCAGTGGGTGTTGTGGGGTGTATTACTGTGGTGGGGTGTATGGGTGTAGTGGGGGATTAGGGATGTGGCGGAGGTGTAGTGGTCTCTTGCAGAGCGGCAACTCACAATGTGTAGCATCCGTTAGCCCCCACCACACACCTACACCCCTACCACACACACCTATACCGCCTACACCCCACAACACACATATATACCCCCAGTACCCCTTACACCCCCACCACACACCTAAATCCCCACCACACACCTACACCCCCACCACACACATTAACCCCCACCACACACCTAGACCCCCACCACGCACACCACATCTACACCACACACACCTACACCCTCACCTCACACAGCAACACCCTCACCACACACACATACGCCTCAACCACACACACCTAAACCCCCACCACACACCTACACCCCCACCACACACCTACACCCCCACCACACACATACATACACCCCCACCACACACCACCACCCCCCACCACACACCTACACCCCCACCACGCACACCACACCTACACCACACACACTACACCTCACCACACACACCAACACCCTCACCACACACACATACACCTCAACCACACACACCTAACCCCCCACCACACACCTACACCCCCACCACACACCTACACCCCCACCACACACCTACACCCCCAGCACACACCTACACCCCCACCACACACCTGAACCCTCACCACACACCTACACCCCCACCACACACATACCTACACCCCCACCACACACCACCGCGCCCACCACACACCTACACCACCATCACACACATGCACACCGACACCCTTCTATCCAACCATGATAGCCGACTTGCACCGGGAACCAAGTGTATAGCGAGAGAAATGGCTCATGAAAGGTCCCCATTGATGCAAACAACAACAGAAGAATGTCCCTATAGAGGGAGTGCATGTGATATCATCACTCAGCAGTCAGCGGTCAGCGGCCAGCCATCTTGGAACACGAGCACCCTCCCTAGCCATGTTGTGAATGCATGCAGATGCAGTAAAACACTTTTGTTGTGTTCTGGGAGGTTCTGGGCAGTTTACATCCAATGTGTTTACTTACAACACTTTAGCAACAACTTTTGGGGCCAAACTGCTCAAAACAGTGACAAATAAACCAACAAATCAGTAAATAAGCACAGTGTAGGCAGTTGCAAGCCTTCTGTATGTAATCCGATATGGCTCCCGAAAGTTGTCTTGTGACGTCATTGCACCCCCTCTATTCGGCGATCGACTTTTGTGGTGGTTTAATGACGAGGGTTGTCGTTTTGTTTCTTTTCCCTTACATAGTTATTTTGCTCCCATTTCATTTTGTGTGAGAATCAGGGATTGTTATTGGGGTTGCAAGGCGCCAGTGTGAGACCTTAGGCCACCCGCGCCCGTGTACCGGAAGTGTCCGCCGTCTGACCGCAGTCCACGTGCCATATACATAGTCCCAGCCCCCGAAAAGCAACAGCTCCACCGGAAGTGGCCGATTTCACCGCGGCGCCCAAATGTAGGTCAAGGACGCTTCGGCAGGCGTTGTAAAGACAATGTTTGTCCACGGCCTCGAACCGCGTAATCCAGCAGCCAGCGTCCACGTCGTCAATGCTGCGGGATGTTGGTTTGTTGTTGGAGTTTTACGTCCAGGCAACATCTAAGGTCATATCAGAATGGGTACCGACTTGTGACACTGCACACTCATGGTGACTTTATAGTGCTGCCCCACTGGGAGACCAGGCTGCGATCACCATGACCTGATATCCCACACACTCACATTATCCTGACACTGAGCCAACCAGTCCTTGCCCTTTCCTAATAATGCCGAGTGCCTGGCTAGGAAGTGACAAGTATAATTTTTTTAAGTCATCGGTTTGGCTCGAAGTTTGAAAC
Organism: Branchipolynoe longqiensis; assembly: GCA_030323885.1. Classification (NCBI taxonomy): domain Eukaryota; kingdom Metazoa; phylum Annelida; class Polychaeta; order Phyllodocida; family Polynoidae; genus Branchipolynoe; species Branchipolynoe longqiensis. Next base: position 28,885,764 of record CM059193.1, read on the forward strand.
CGTGGGATCAAATCCCACCATCTACCTGTCTACAAAAGCAGGAGATGGCTGCTCGACTCATTCGGCCATCCCCTCTAGTGATGTTTCGGTCGTCTGAAAAGCACCGATCTCTGCGTAGTAAACATATAGCAATATAATACCCCACCACATCCAACCATCGCCAAAACTCCCTCTTTCTTATTAATTATGTTTTTCTGCTCCCCTCCCCTCAAAGACAAGATTTGGGGAAGCGTGTGTCAGTACTGTCATCTAATTGTGATAATCTAATTGGAATAGAAATGATTTGTGGAGATTTTGTGTGGGTGTTTTTTTTTGTTTTTTGTTGTTGCTTCATCTCCATTTCTTTGCCAACACTAACACATATTTGTATTGATTTGTTAGGTGAGTCCTTACAACGTACGTCCCCCTCGACTCTCGTTCCTTCTCGCTCTCTTGCCCTTCTAGCCAATTTTCGCCCCGTCTCGCCCCTGTGACCACGGTCACCCCTCTCGCCCTCTCTCGCTCCCTATCGCTCCCTCTCACCCCTTCTCGCTGCCTCTCGCTGCCTTTGACCCTCTCTAACCCCCTCACCTTGCCTCTTGTCCACCCTTCGCCCCCTGTCACCCCATCTCGCCCCCTCTCACCCTCTCTACCTCCCATCGCTCCCTCTCACCCCATCTCGCCCCCTCTCCCCCCCTCTCACCCCTCTCCTTCCCTATTGTTCACCCTTCGCCCCTCTCGCCCCCTCTCGCCCCCTCTCGCCCCCTCTCGCCCCCTCTCGCCCCCTCTACCCCCCTCGTTGCATCTTTCCCCCTTCTCGCCCCGCTCACCCCCTCTTCCCGCCTCGTTGCATCTTCCCCTCTCTATCCCCCACTCGCCCCATCTCGCCCCACTCTCACCTCAGGCGGTCCTCACCCAACTCTAAAGCTAAGATTCCCTCTACGCAGTATGCGGTATGCGGCATGCGGCATGCGGTATGCGAATGGGAGGATTCCTTCTATGCGGTAAGCGGCAAGCGGCCCCCACCACCACCACTACCAGATGTTTCCCCTCTTCACCCTGGTGTGTGACTGTTCTGTAATGCTCAGTCGTCTCTCCTCGTTTAAAACTAATGGGCAAGTGCGACTGATGTTTCTATTTGCATACCGCTTGCGCATGCCGCATGCCGCACCGATTGCTACAGGGACCGATCGAGGTGTCGCATTCGCATTCGCATTTGCATACCGCATGTAAGGGTTGTAGCCCATTGACTTCAAGGCCTTTCAATTTTTTGCCGCAATCGCATTCGCATACTGCATGCCGCATACTGCGTGTAAGGAATCTTAGCTTTACTCCTCATCTACTCGCAACTCCGCACCCCGCAGCCCCTCCCTTCTGGCATCCGTCGCCCCCCCTCCTTCCCAAGTATTATCCTTGCTCCCCCCCGCACCTCCACCTACTCGGCACCCTTACCTCCTCTTGCTGCCCACCCACCCCCCACATTACACCACCGCATTCCCTTTTTTCCCACCCATCATCTTTTTCTCCGATCCTTCCCTCTCTAACCTCAGATAAATGCCCCCTCCCTCCCACCGCTCCACCCACCCACCCACCCGCCCGCCCGCCCTCCCGCCCGCCCGCCCGTCCGCCCTCACACCCACCTCTGTTTTTTTCGATATCTCCCTGAAATCTAAGCCCTCTCGGGTAAAGGGCAGAAGGACAATATGTCCATTCGCTGGACTTGCCACTTTATTGACCAGCCCGGAAACGCTGTCTTTTTGCGCGCGAAAAAAACACACCCAAGAAAACACAGAAAAATACCGTCTGCCTTAACCAAAGATCCACCCACTATTTAACCCAACATTGTATGTTTACAGTCATAGGTACTCAACTATATTTTATTCAGCCTCCCCCCTCTTCCTCCATTATTAGGATATAACAAGGGCTGGTTAGCTCAGTATCAGGATAATGTGACTGAGTGGGATAGGTATTGCAGGTATAGCAATACCTCAGGGAGTTTGACGCCCCTGCCTTGCAGAGTTGTAAACCACTGCCTTGTGGTACAGGTTCTTGACAGAACCGAAGGCTAAGGGAGCAAACCCTAAACAGAAAACCATGTCACTGTGGCAGCATTAAGGGCGGTTGATGTATGGAACTCCCAACATCTCCCGACTGCAGGGACAAATAGTTTTGCACCTGCCTTGACATGTTCTTGCCAGTGTGAAACCTCTATTTGCTCCCAGAGAGAGTGTTGCTGGTAACTTGCAAAAGCCAGCAGCACTTCAACACTTTTGCAGACAGCTTTCATGAAATGTTCATATTAGGGCATGGTGCCGGCGGCCTGATTTCCCAGTGGGGCAGCACTATGAAGTCACCATGAGTGCGCACTGTCACAAGTCTATACCCATCCTGATGTGACCTTACTTGTTGCCAGGACCTAAAACTCCAACAACCAAACAACCCAAAGAAAAACAGCAAAATTACTTCTATCTACCGTTTGACGAAAGTCGTCTGCCACGGCAAGGTGACAGACATTCCAAAGTTCTAAATTCGCCCTGGCGGGGAAGGTGCTGCACGAACCGAAAACGCCGTTTCTTTCCGTCTGATCAGCGCATAATTGAGCCAGACACTGCTGGCGCCCTCTGCCGGCAACACTCTGGCGCATTCCTAAGGTTCCCGCGGCGGCCTCCACTAGGCTACCGGCCGGATCCAATATGTCCGCCGTATATTCAGGACCGCCAAATTCGCCGCCATCAGTCCCGATACTGGACAGCCGGGGACGGTGTGGGGGCGGAGGTGTGAATGTGTGGGTGTGGGGTGGGGTGGGCCTGGGTGTGTTGGTGGGTGCTTGGGTCTGGCGGATGGGGTGTGGGGTGTAGGGGTGGCTGTGGGGGTGTGGGTGTAGGTGGGAGTTGGGGTGGGGGTTCCTGGTAGCAGGGTGTGGGGGTTGGGGTGGGGGGTAAGCGTGGGTGTGGGGGTGAGAGTTGGGGTGGGTGGGTGGGGTGTGGGGTGATGGAGAGTGGGGTGTGGGGTGTGACTGTGGGAGCTTGGGTGGGGGTGGGGGGTTCCTGGTAGGGGTGGGTGTAGGGGTGTGTGTGGGTGTGTGGGTGTGTGGGCGTATGGGTGTGGGTGTGTGGGCGGGGGGGGGGGAGTTGGGGTGGGGGTTCCTGGTACCCGGTCCCTGCCCCCCCCCTCTATCCTTACCCGTCTCTTCTGCCTCCCCTTCCCCATTGTTCAGTGCCCGTTAGTTTAGATCAATTCGGAGGTTAAATCTCCTTTATTTATACTCCCATAATTCACATAAGTATATTCACATATTTGTATATTCACACACACACACACATATCCACACACGCACATTCAGACACCTATATTGAGTATAAGGAATTATGCAAATATAAATGGGAGGACTATTTATTATATATCGGTTGTGTATTTATTTATCATTACTATATATAATATATATATATATATACAAATCAAATACCAGCTCTGCTTGTGCCGCGGGTCAGCCATTTGGCTGACGATTCGCTATAGCAGCGCCATCTGTGGAAGTTCCTGTCATTTGGATAGGAGAAACAATCATTCACATTCATATGTTTTACTTATATATATATATATATATATATATTATAAAATTTATATATATATAATTTATATATATATATATGTTACCACTGATGTATTGAATGTACATTATTAATATGACCCGATATCCGACTCAGACACATTATCCTCATACTGAATAAACCAGCCCTCGTCCTAGTAATACAAAAAAACAGGCAAAGTTGCAACAATGTAAGTCTTCGCTTTGACTCAGCCGTGGTTTATTCACTCGACCTCCCGCATTGGAAGCAAACACTCTATGGACTGGTTGATGGGTTCAGTATACAGTAGAATGTGGGTGTGTTTGTGTACAATTGAATAATTCTGTGTCATGCTGTCGCCTTTTGTCATTTTTGTTCAAGTAATATAATAGACCATCAGCAGAGTTCAGCAGCCTCAGCCCCAAAATGTGGGCGGTGATGGTATGACAGGGCATTTGGCCAACCGGACATTTGGCCAACTTCATATTTGCCCCATTTAGCTATGGCCGTGAACATCAGATGTTAGTTTGGCTTTTCTGATACAAAGCCTCACTGGTAGAGTCTCTCTTGACATTAAAAGTCCCTGATGAATCCTCCCTGACATTAAACCTCCCTAATGAATCCTCCCTACATTAAACCTCCATAATGAATCCCCCCTGACATTAAACCTCGATAATGACTCCCCCCTGACATTAAACCTCCCTAATGAATCCTCCCTGACATTAAATCTCCCTAATGACTCCCCCTGACATTAAACCTCCCTAATGACTCCCCCTGACATTAAACCTCCCTAATGACTCCCCCTTGACATTAAACCTCCCTGATGAATCCTCCCTGACATTAAACCTCCATAATGAATCCCCCCTGACATTAAACCTCCATAATGAATCCTCCCTGACATTAAACCTCCCTAATGACTCCCCCCTGACATTAAACCTCCCTAATGACTCCCCCTGACATTAAACCTCCCTAATACATCTTACCTGACATTAAACCTCCCTAATGACTCCCCCCTGACATTAAACCTCCATAATGAATCCTCCCTGACATTAAACCTCCCTGATGAATCCTCCCTGACATTAAACCTCCCTGATGAAGCCTACCCGATATTAAAGTATACACCTCCCTTATGAAACTTCCTTGATGAGATCTCCCTGATGAAATATCAGTGATGAAATCTCCATGACGAAATCTCCCTGATGAAACATCCCTGGATTCCCTGGCGATTTCCAGCCTTCTCTGAAGCATCCCTGACATGAGACTTCCATGATGTAAAGTCTCCGCTGTATGATCTCTCCAATCTATGGTTTCCATGACAGAACCCCACTGATAGAGTTATCCGTGACATAATCCACCTTAACATGAGGCCTACGTGGTGGAAGGTGTCCCTGACATAAGACGTAGTCTCCCTGACATAATATCTCCCTGAGGTAAGATATCTCTGACATATGCCTTACCTCATTAAGGTGTTCTCACATAATACCCCTTTGACATCTGATAGTGATACAATACACCCTATGAGCCTATAAGATTACTTCTCTGATACATAGGCTTGTAGAGCAAAGGGCCAGACCACTGGGAGGCAAATATTTAAGTTTCATTTGATTTTGATTTAAACATTGAATATGGTAAGGTTGGTTTGAGTGGCATCTGCACTCGGGGGTGATTTTCCTGCTGGTACCCAACAATGAATCCTTTCCACATTAAAAAAACGACTTTAATGAACTTCACTATTAACATGTTCACCTGAATGGAATTCCACATCAATGCCTTGGCGTCAACATTAACACTTTCACTTGAATGGACGCCCTTATTAATAGCTTCATCTGACTGGAATCCCATATTAACACTTTCACCTGAAAGGATGTGGATCTTAACACCATCATCTGAATGGAATTCCACATTAACAGTTTGATATCCACATTGACATCTTCACCTGAATGGACGTCCATATTAACACCTTCACCTGAATGGAATGTCACATTAATGCCTTGGTGTCAAGATTAACACTTTCACCTGAATGGACTTCCATATTAGCAGCTTCCCCTGAATGGAATCCCACATTGACACTTTAACCTGAATGGACATCCACACTAACACCATCAGCAGAATGGAATTCCACAGTAACAGCTTGATATCCACATTAACATTCTTCACCTGCATGGTTGTCCACATTAACACATTCATCTTTAATGGAATTCCACATTGAAAACTTGATATCCACATTGATATCTTCACCTGAATGGACATTAACATTAACACCTTCACCTTAATGGAATTCCACCTTAATGCCTGTGTGTCAACATTGACGCTTTGACCTGAATGGACGTCCATATTAACAGCTTCATCTGAATGGAATTCCATATTAATGCCTTAAGTTTCTTCATTAGTTAATACGGTACTCCCAGGAGGGCGCCACGCTGCAGGTCCATGGCGGTAAGCAGCGCATCCAATCAGCTAACAGCTTTCAGCGGCGTCCAATCACAGCGCTTATTGCATGTAGGGTGAAGCCTGAATGCAAACACAAGCACCTGTGGTGGGTTTACTTACTTCAATAGTGTGTGTGTTGGAGTTTTACGTCCTGACAAAATCTAAGGTCAAATCAGGACGGGTACCGACTTGTCACAGTGCACACTCATGATGACTTCATAGTGCTGCCCCACTGAGAATGGGAAACCAGTCCGCCTGCACCATGGCCCAATTTCCTACTCAATCATATCATCATGATACTGAGCTAACCAGTCCTTTCGCTATCCTAGTACAGCCAAGTGCCAGGCTAGGGAGCAACGAGTATCAATTTTGTATATCATTAGTTTGACTCGACTGGGGAGCGAACTTCCAACCTTCCGCACAGGAAGCCTGCGCTCTACCAATTCGACCACAGCGTCCGTTACTTTAAGACTTCAAATATAGCCAAACAAAGAACTGATTGACGTGCTCCATTTGTCCGTGTATTGGAGTTTTAGGTCCTAGCCACATGTGATGTCATATCAGGACGAGTACTGACTTCTTGCCGACAGTCCACACTCATAGCGACTCAATAGTGCTGCCACACAGATATACCACAATAACCCCACTGTCTTCCACAATCGCATTTCCCCCAACATCCAAATATCCTGATCTCGTCCTATCCCAGTAGTACCGAACCGTGTCAATTTATTAAGTCTTTCATTTTTGGGTCTACTGGGACTGAACCCACGAGCTGTCGCAGAAAATCCAGGTGCCCTATCCATTAGCACAGTTAGAGCCTCTACTTATGAATACGAGCACTCTGCACGTGTCACCATTGTCATACTGGACGGGGATGAGGCATGGCATTGTGGGGGGTTATCTGTGAAGACAGGCCACCCTTCGACTACCCACAAAACTACCTATCCGCATTACCGACACTACACATGATCTAACTGTAATCCCTGCACACATTATTCTGTATGTGTACAAAGCCAACCGCTACCCACACCATCCTGACTACACACAAACTATACACCCATACTGCCTGCACACAATAGTCTCACTCCCTACACAACCACCTGCTACCCACCACATGCTGACTATGCACAAACAATATCCCCATACAGCCTGCACACAATATTCTTACTACCTACACAGCAACCTGCTACCCACACCACCCACACTACACACAAACTATACACCCATACTGCCTGCACACAATAGTCTCACTCCCTACACAACCACCTGCTACCCACCACATGCTGAATATGCACAAACAATATCCCCATACAGCCTGCACACAATATTCTTACTACCTACACAGCAACCTGCTACCCACACCACCCACACTACACACAAACTATACACCCATACTGCCTGCACACAATAGTCTCACTCCCTACACAACCACCTGCTACCCACCACATGCTGAATATGCACAAACAATATCCCCATACAGCCTGCACACAATATTCTTACTACCTACACAGCAACCTGCTACCCACACCACCCACACTACACACAAACTATACACCCATACTGCCTGCACACAATAGTCTCACTCCCTACACAACCACCTGCTACCCACCACATGCTGAATATGCACAAACAATATCCCCATACAGCCTGCACACAATATTCTTACTACCTACACAGCAACCTGCTACCCACACCACCCACACTACACACAAACTATACACCCATACTGCCTGCACACAATAGTCTCACTCCCTACACAACCACCTGCTACCCACCACATGCTGACTATGCACAAACAATATCCCCATACAGCCTGCACACAATAAAATATTCTTACTACCTACACAGCAACCTGCTACCTACACCACCCACACTACACACAAACTATACACCCATACTGCCTGCACACAATAGTCTTACTACCTAAACAGCCACCTGCTACCCACAACACCCTCACTGCACACAAAGAATACATCCATACTGCCTGCACACACCATTCTTACTACCTAAAAGGCAACCTGCTACCCACACCACCCTCACTACACACAAACTATATACCCATACTGCCTGCACACACCATTCTTACTACCTACACAGCCACCTGCTACCCACCCCACCTCACTACACACCAACAATACACAATAGTTTTACGACCTACACAGCCACCCGCTACCCACACCACCCTGAAAACACGCAAACTATACACCCATAGTGCTCCGACACATCATTCTTGCTACCTACACAACCGGGGAGCGGGACGTAGCTCAGGCGGTAATGTCTCCACCTGTGAAGCTGTAGATCATCCTGTAATATGTCGGGACTCGGCCGTCTGAACCTCAAACATTACTATGCTCCACAGGCGTTTTCTGACAACAGTCAGTCAGTCCCCACCTGTGATTACTCTCACAACTCATAAAGAAGAAAGGAAGACAAGTCGAGCAAGATTGACAGTGAAGAGGTTGTGCTTTATTGGTATCAACTCCTGTGCACCTACTGGTTACGTATCACCCTCACTCCTTACCAACTGCCCACACAGATCCTCAGGACTCTTGCTGTTGTATATCAGAATCAGTGCCTACAGCCCATTGAACCAGACTCCAATGGTTGGTGCGCCAGCCCAGTGTCTTTGGAATAGATGTTGCTAGTTCGAGTGTAGAAAGTGGAGTCTCCTCCAAGAGTGTTTCATGTGGGGTCTGTGTGTCAGGGATACGGAACGCAGGTGACTGGCCTCACACAGCCAGGCAATTAGACACCATCTACAGCCTGGGTGGTGGACACCCTAATAGGGGGCAGCTGTCACTCAACCCCAACTGCAGGTGGTGTCCCTATTATGTGCAGAAAGGCTGGGTGTGCTTGTCCAGCGGTCCTGTGGTAGCAAGTAGTCGTCAGCAGTTACAACAAACATATATCAATGCTTCTCTCCTTCACTTGCATGCTTTCTGGTGCCTGAAGGGAACATTTAAATACATATTAACTGTCTCTGAAGTATGAACATCACATCATAATCTCAGTCGGTATGTGTTATCACATTTCCACATAATCGCTTATGTCACCAAGTGAGTGGGCACCCATTGCTTATCTGTTACATAACATAGGTACCCAACTCCGTCGCCCAAGAATAATAATGTTCTTTGCCAATATATAAACTGGAACCGAAAATCTGTATATTTTTACAATCCGATTGACCCAGTTGTAGTTTGGGCTATTTTCCAATCCAACCAGTGGTCCACAACTTGTTTATCGCAGGCTATGGTATGTGCTGTCCTGTATCTGGGAAAGTGCATATAAAAGGCCCCGTGCTGCTTATCGGAAAGAGTAGCCTATATAGCGGCAGCAGGTTTCTTCCAAAGAAATATGTCAAGATGACCATATGATTGGCATCCAATACAGATGATAACAATCAATGTGCTCTAGAGATGTCGTTAAATAAAACTAACTTTCCTTTACATACACAGCCACCAGTTACCCACACCACCATACTACCTTCACTACCGATACACCCGATTGAACATGGTAGCCCACTTGGTAAGAGCTCAGGCTTCCTGTGCGGAAGGTCGGAAGTTCGATTGATTCATGGCCGAGTCAAACCAATGACTTTTAAATTTGACACTTGTCGCTACCTAGTCTTGCGCTTAGCATTATTAGGATAGTGCAAGGACTGTTTAGCTCAGTGTCAGGATAATCTGACCAAGTGGGAAATCGTATCATAGCGCAGACGGCTGGTCTCCCAGTGGAGCAGCACTATTAAGTCGTCATGTGTGCATACTGTCACAAGTCACTACCCGTCCTGATATCACTCTAAATGTTACTAGGACATAAAGCCATAACAGTCCCAGTGGGGCAGCACTATAACGTCGCCATACGTGCATACTGCCACCAGTCAGCACCAGTCTTGATTTGACTGTAGATGTTGCCAGGACATAAAGCCACATCAAACAGCAGTCCGTGCTCACTTGCTATCCGGACCGCACTTCGTCCACACCTCTCTCTATCTCCTCTCTGCTGGCCATGCTCCTCCTTTTATTATGTCTGAAAAGAGTTCCAGGAGGGGGAGCCCACCAGCATTTCACTTTCTACTCTTACTTTGTTTGTGTCTTTGGCTCGCCGGCTGGTCACCATCGAGCAAATAGACACGGTCCTTTGACTCAACTCTCTTCATTTCTTTTTCCTATACTCTATCCTTTTTTTTCCTCCGAGGCTTACTTCTCCCCCTGAACAATGGAGTTGTTTGCTTGGGTGGGGCCCTGTACCGTATCGTTTCTCTCACTTTGTTCTTGTTGCTGGAACCGCTGTGCCCACCTTTACCCATCCCTTCCTCCTAAACCCTTACTGCTATCGACTGGATACGAGTGCTCTGCTACCGCTGGACTGGAGAGATTTGGGGCCGTCCAAACACTTCGCCATTTTGAATGTTGTAAAGACATATCCAGCTTCTACAACTGTCCCTACTGAAGATTAATCTTCAACCAAAGATTGGACCGATTTATCGGGGCCTTCATATATTGCTGCAGTCCTGTATCCAGTAACCGTCGTAAGGTTATGAACAACCCCATAAGTAAGCAAGTCCGTGCACCATGCCACTGACTCCCCGCAGTACTGTCACACGACCCTCACCCATAACTCACCTTTCCCGCCAATCCTGCCCCATTTCCGGTGTCGGGTGGTCCTTTCTCTCCGGGCGTTGGTAGTATTCGATGGGGGTGTGTGAGGGTTGGGGGGTGGGGCGGGGAGCTTCACCCAGGCAGTTTGTTTTCTCTGACGAGGACCCGCCGCCCATTTGAGTTTCAGATTTACTGTTTCTGTCCGTGAGAACTCCAGCATTTCCTCATTCTACCCGTAAAACATCCGACTCCCATCCCACCACCCCCTGCCCCGTCCTGTCTACAACCCACAACCCCGAATCAGCAAACATTCCATGGACTGCCGGCGCGAAATACTGCTTTCTAGGTGAGAAATTGTCGTCTGCTCCTGTCGTCTGTCGTCTGCTCTTGTCGACTGCTTGATCATGTCATCAGCTCATGTCATCTACTATTGTCGTCTGTTCATTCCATGTATCCACATGTCTTAAGTTATAGTATCGACAGGTAGTGTCATCTGTTCATGTCGCCTGTTCATGTTATTCTGCTGTTGTCGTCTGTTTGTGCCGTCCACTCATGTCGCTGCTTGCATCGTCCGCTAGTGTCATTTGTGTGTGTTGTCTGCTCTTGTTGCCTGTGAATGTCGTCTGCTCTTCTAGTCTACCCATCTCGTCTGCCCATATTACCTCCTCTTGTTGTCTGCTCTTGTCTTCTGCTCTTGTCTTCTGCTATTCTCGTCTGCTCTTGTTGTCTTCTCTTGTCGTCTGCTCTTGTCATCTTCCCATGTGATCTGCATTTGTTGTCTGCTAGTCTCATCTGCTTTTGTCATCTTCTCTTGTCGTCTGCTCTTGTCATCTTCCCATGTTATCTGCATTAGTCATCTACTATTCTCGTCTACTATTCTTGTCTGCTCTTGTTGTCTTCTCTTGTCGTCTGCTCTTGTCATCTGCCCATATAATCTGCATTTGTCGTCTGCTATTCTCGTCTGCTCTTGTAGTCTGCTTTTGTTGTCTGCTTTTGTTGTCTGCTCTTGTTGTCTGCTCTTGTCGTCTGCTTGCATCGGCTGCTCTTATCGTCTGCTATTATCATCTGCCCAGATTAATAGAAGCAACTAGGTTACATGGTCTTATCTAGTAGTCTAAATTGCCAACTTCTAAGGGTGTGGCTGGATGGGGGTGTGTGGGTGGGTTGGTGGTGGTGGACGGTTGGGCATGGTTTCGTGCAGTGGAATGGTTTTAGGGTGGGGTGTGTAGTGGTGGGGTGGGGTGTGTGGTGGTGACGTGTGTAGGATTAGTGGTGGGGCGGTATACGTGGGGGGGTAGTGATGGAATGGAGTGCGTGGTGGGGTGGGGTGTAGAGGGAGAGTGGTGGGGTGGTGAGGTTTGAGTTGGCTGGTAATGTTGGGTGAGGTGGGGATGGTGGAGCGGGGTGTGTGAGGTGGGGGGGGGGGGGGGGTATGCGTGGGTTGGCGGCCGGGTGCAGTATATGCGCGTACAGCGCCCCCTACGAGTGACGGATGGCCCGGGTCAGATCACGTGTAGCCGGCGTCGTGCTGAGACGCGCCCTGGGGGGCATTTAAGGAACCCGCGCCACTAACATTTCACCGCAGTAGTCGCGGTGATTTCGCAAAACATTCCAGCATGGCCAGCAGAGAAGAGATAGAGAGAGGTGTGGACGAAGTGCGGTCCAGATAGCAAGTGAGGGGTGGACCAATTACTGGAATTTTTTTTAATTTTTTTTTTCGCAAGACATTCCAGTAATTACAAACCACCCCAAAAAGCAAGTAATTTGTCATTTTGTGAAAGATGTGAGTGGAATGTTCCATCCTACTGACACCTGAGGTCATATCACAGATGGATATCAGAGTCATGGCAGTGCGCATTAATGCTGATTTTATAGTGCCACTGCCGCTGAGATATATGCACACCCCAACCGAGAGTGTCCCGATATCCCACTCACTCACAGTATCATGACACTGTACCAACTAGTCCTTGAATTATACATATAATACTGAGCAACTAACGGGGAAGCTTTCGGTTTTGCTTTCCCGGGATTGATCCCATGATGTCCCACATGGCAAGCAGACGACGGTGTAATCAGTAACTTATCCTTTCATATAATGACAGAAATGTATGTTCGAGAATTAATTTAGTATATTTTAAATACAGTGTTTATTTGAACGATTGTTTCTGAACTAAGCTCATCGAGGAATGGAACAAAATCACCAGTCAATAGACTACATAGCCATTCCAGCCGTGCGGTGCATTGTGGGATGTGTGGAATATAAACAAACCCCCGCAAAGCACATGGCTAATGCTAAGACACTGGGTGCAGCTATGAAATGAGCTAGTTTCAGCTCATCTCAGCTCTTGTTTGAAACATAGAATACAAAGTAAAAAATATATATATAATAAAGTAAGATGTTAATCTTTTATCTAGCATTGCATTTAGATCAATCTAATCAGCATATTTTATACCATCTGCATTTAGATCGAGAAAAATATGGGCACTCAACTAGCCATATCCAGAGTCAGTTTTACTGATTTAATTCATGTTTTTATTTATATCCTATGGTTAATGGCATTTGTTGAGCTAGGAAATGGGTAGGGTTAAGTAGACATTGGTTATATATTTCTTTGAAACAACTTTTTGTTGACACATTTGACATTTTAATATTTAGAACAAGAATTACTTATGTCTCATCAATGGTGATGTAAACATCAGCCTGTAAAGTGACTGAAATTGTATGTTTCTTACCTCAAAATGCTTAATTTTGGAGAGTTCTTCCTTAACCACATTCATTATATTATTATCTTGCATCCATCCATCCATGTTTGTGCCAAATTGTTATGTATTTCTTTATTAATTTTGAATAAATATCGAAATTTTTCCCTATGCGTATCAGCAAACTCAATGGCTGTACGCCCTTGCTTTGCCACCGAAGCCATTTTCACTGCATGCACACTCAGAATGGTGATCTCATCTATTTCCTCTTTGCACGATATGAATGTTTGTCAGTAGACCGTTGTTATCAGTTAGTAAATCTAGAAATTGGGAGTCGGTCGGTTTTCAGTAGTGGGTTTGACACCTGCCGCATCGAGTGACAATTCATCCACACAACACTTCATTGGATACAAGATTGAAATATAAGATGGAAATACAAGATTCTATTTAAATTACACGAATTAATTAATACACTCTACATTACGATCAACATAGGAGAGGATAACTTAGTCATTCTACTATCGGCTTCTCATGGCGAGACGTTGTGCAATCAATGCTCTGCCGACGAATACCGAAGACTTACCCATTTTATGTTTGTTGCTAGCTGGCCAGGCGTTCGGTATTATTTGCATAGGACACGGACTGGTGGGTTCAGTGTCATGATAATATGGCTGAGTGGGTATTGGGACACTGTACCGGTTGTGGGACATCATAGTACAGGCAGCAATATACAAAACAAAGTTTGTTTTATTTAACGACACCTCTGGTGCACATTGATTTTTATCATCAGCTATTGGATGTCAAGCATATGATCATTCTGTCATATTTCTTTGGAGGAAACCGGCTGCTGCCACATAGGCTACTCTTTCCAATAAGCAGTAAGAGGTATTTTATATGCACTTTTCCACAGAGAGGACATCACATACCACAGCCTTTGATTAACCAGTTGTGGACAACTGGTTGGAATGGAAAATAACCCAACTGTAAATGTCTCCACTGAGCAGGATCAATGGGGTGACTCACACCTTCACAGGTGGACTCGCTACTGCCTGAGTTACATCTCGCTCCTGTATCACTCTAAAGTCATTACCAATGTACACAGTCAAGAATCTCATCATTGGGTTACGGCCTGGTACACATCCCGGTACTAGGTCCGTCTCCGAGGCCACGTGTCTGGCCTTCTGGTTCACCTGCTGATCCATCCCTCAGGTACACCTGCCCAGTCCATGTATTGATCCATCTGTCTGGTCCACCTCCACTGGCCACCCCCCCCCCCCCGACAACCCCCCCCCCCTCCCCCCACACACACACCCGACCACCTCCCCACCCACCTCCCCGGCCTACTTCCGCCACCCATCCCCAGCCCGACCACCGCACCTCCCCCACCCACCTTCCTAGTTACATCCCCCGGCCACCTCTCCGGGCCACCTCCCCGACCACCTCCCGGCTACCTCCCGGTCACTGTCCGGGCTACCTCCCCGAGCCAATCCCCGACCACCTCCCGGCCATCCCACAACCACCTCCCGACTACCTGCGCTGGACAGCCGCCGACCACCTCCGCTCTTACCTCCCGGGCCAACCCCGGCCACATTTCCCAACACCCTCCCGGGCCACCTACCGACCACCCCTCGACCACCTCCTGGACACCTCCCCTGGCAACCCACCGACCTCCCTCTGCCACCTCCCCGGGCCACCTACCGACCACCCGCCGACCACCTCCCCGTCACCTCCCCGGTCAACCTTCCCGGGACCACCCCCCGGCCACCCCCCGACCACCTTCCGGCCAACCCCATTCACCACACGGGCTTCCTCCCCGACGGACCCCCGGGCTTGTTGTAAACGATATGAAAGTGCCCGCTAAACCTCCAATCCCTTCCCACTACAGCGACAAAGTCCGCGACCTCCCATCCTGCCGGACCCTCACCCTTGGCAACACCCCTCCACACACACCTCATACCCTGACACACGCATCCACACCGCCCCCTGGCGACTACCACAAAGAGGTCAGTCTACAGATGCACACCGGTGTCACGGTTTCAGATCTCCACCAATTTCAGATCTCCTCATCGCTTCTGCACATGCGTCAAAATCGAACAGCATCGTCAAGGCATTGTCAATGGTCGTGAGCATTCTTCATACAGAAAAAGTGAAATATCTCTAAAACCACACCACCTAGAAAGAAATCGCTTGGTACACATATAGAAAACATGTTTACCGAAAAGATTATATTAAATTTATAAGGTTAGTGACACTGACACTATAGTGACAGTATGAGTGCAGCGATTTGCGGCGATCGGTGACGGTTTGAATAGGGCTGGATGTTGACACATGCGCAGATGATGCTGTTCGATTTTGATGCATGCGCAGAATCCAGGCGGAGACCTGAAACTGGCGGCGATCTGAAACCACAACAGCGGTACTAGTGAAGTGCTCTCGTCGTCTTCTCTACGTTTGAGATTGACTCTGAAATTTACTGGTTAAAAAAATAAAATCAGCCAGCTATTCGGCGTTTTGCTAATCCTGAGAGAAATTACCCCCCCCCCCCACCCCGCCCCACAGGCCCCCATCATTCCGACGCCCACATCTCACCCATCCTGCCCGCCACCGGACGCTGTGGCCGAATTGATGAGAGCGCAGGTTTCCCATGTAGAAGGTCGGTAGTTCGAAACCCAGTTAAGTCAAACCACTGACTTTTTTTTTTTTTTTAGTCCATTAGTTGTTTAAGCAGGGGAAATTTCAGTCATAGACAACTAGTCTTCCTCATTCCACTGCTGGTCAATAGAAAGCCCAAGACTAGTTTTACCGACCCAAGGGATTTTTAACCTCCCACACCACATAGACATGGTATGAGAGCAACCGGCCTTTGATGACGCTGTAAGTTATACACAGCGGTTAGAAGGTTGATGCTTGTTGCTACCTAGCTAGATAGTGACAACTATCAATTTTATAAGTCATTAGTTTGAGTAGACCAGGGAGTGAACTACCGACGTTCCGCACGGGATGCCTGCGCTCTACTGATTCGGCCACCGCGTCCGGTAGAACCATGAAGTCAGGGTGCCGCCATTATCATCATCATCATCATGCTGTTGGTTGCCATGCAACAAAGACTCCATTCATTACTTGACTGCCACTCTCCATTTAGCTGTCTGCTGTGAGAGTGATGTCCATGAGTCAGTCTTAATGTCTCTCAGCTTCAGGTTTCTCTTTATGGTATCCTTGAACTGGAGACGAGGGCGCCCTCTCTTTCTGTAACCAGAAGACAGTTGAGAGTAAAGGATCTGCTTTGGTAGCCTGTCTGATGACATCCTCATGAGGTGTCCAGTCCACCGGAGATTCTTTTTGATCAGAAGATCTTCCATAGAGGGCAGCCCCGTCTGTTCGAGTATTTCCTTATTTGTCACTTTGTCCTTCCAGGTTAGCCTCATGATTGAATGCAGATGTTGCATCATGAAGGCATGCAGCTTTTTCACCTGTCGTCTGTACACTGTCCAGGCCTCGGCTCCGTATAGTAGGGTGGTTGGCACGATTGCACGGTAGATCTTTCCTTTGTCCCACATGGACACATCGTGGTTGTTCCAGAGTCTCTGGCGTAGTCAGCCGAAAGATGTGCTAGCCTTGGCCATCCTCCTCTGTATTTCAGCATCAATGCATCCATCACTTGATACATTTCATGAAAGATGCCTGTAAAAGTGTTGAAGTGCTGCTGGCTTTTGCAAGTTACCAGCGGCACCATTATAACATGATGATAAAGCATGCCCTCATGCTAGCATGATAATAACCTGATGTTAACTTCATGAACACGTCATGCTATGACATAACGTCACCATAGGGTCATGATTTGGTTGGTTGTGGGAGTTTTACATCCTGGCAACATCTAAGGTCATATCAAGAGGGAATATAGGGTGATGCTGATATCTCACTAACGTCATAATAACGCCATGAATATAGTGTGATATGTCATAATAAGGCCATGCCAACGCATTCATGACGTGACAACGCCGTGGTTATATCATCATATCATCGTGTCAAAATCCTGATAAGGTCTCGATAATGTCATGACAGCATCACGGTGACATCAATATGACCTTATTCCAGCATCATGATGACCTTGTGTCATCTGCCTGGGAATGCTTGCTTGCTTTTGTGGGGTTTGTAACCTTACAACAATTACCGGATGCAAAACTGCAGCAATATAGAAAAGCCGCGTTAATCGGCCCAATCTTTGGTTGAAGATTAATCTTCAGGTGGGATGGTTGAAAAAGCTGGCTATGTCTTTACAACATTCAAAACGACAATTCTTGGGATGCCCCCGAATCACTCCAGTCTGGTGGTAACAGAGCACTTGTATCCAGTCGACAGCAGCAAGGGTTCAGGAGAAAGGGACAGGTAAAGGTGGGTCCAGCAGTTCCAGCAACAAGAACAAAGCAAGAGAAAATAATAGGGTAAAGGGCCCCACCGAAGCAAACAACTCCCTTGTTCAGGGGGAGAAGTAAGCCTGGGAGAAAAAAAAAGGGTAGAGTATAGGAAAGGGAAATAATGAGAGTTGAGTCAAAGGACCGTGTCTATTTGCTCTATGGTGACCAGCCGGCGAGCCAAAGACACAGACAGAGTAAGAGTAGAAAGTGAAATACTGGTGGCCTCCCCCTCCTGGAACTCTTTTCAGACACTATCAAGGAGGAGCAAGGCTGGCAGAGAGGAGATAGAGGAGGGGGCGCAGGAGGGTGGAGGGGGAGGGGTAGGGGGAGCAGCTGTGGCGCCCTAGCGGCAACACACAGAGAGCACCTGGCAGGTGCTGATGAATCACAGGCATGACTGATGAAATGATAACACATTTCAAATGGAATGCACATGCGCATGCGCATGTGCTGCACTGAATGGTCTGCTTAAAGCCCAAGTCACACATACCCAGACAAGTCCCAGATTTTTAGCTGGACCACCCCCAGACCACTCCCCCGGACTGTCCCAGACATCCCATGAGAAAATCTCTATTTTGGTCGTTTTTGAGCTCGCTGTCACACCTACCCGGACAAGCCACGGTCTAGCCCGGTGTATCCATGGAGTAGTCACGGATCAGTCCTGGACAATCCCAGACAACCCCATATCGACCCCGGAAAACGAATGGATCGACCCCGGACAACTCCGCATTGACCCCTGACAGCCCGGAGGATCCTGGTGCAACTCCAGTTCACCCCTGATTCACCCCTGATTCACCCCAGACTGCCCAGAACACCCCTGGACTACTCCCTGATAGCCCGGAGTATAAAAGACATCGCCGCACTGGAGGGCTCATTTCCAAATCCAGCAGCGCTGAGGACATCACATCATGACCAAACCAACTGGGAAGAGAGTAGAGTCGACCACCACCGTCACCCTCAACTTTGGGGTTGTCATCAGATAAGGAATCTGCCTGGGACGTGTCGCCGCCTCCCAGTGCTGTGATGCCACCTCCACCAGTCCAGTTCTCACAGGGGAAGATGGCAGTTAAGCGCAAGAAGCTGGATGCTCTAGCTCTGACAAGTGAGCAGCACATGGAGATGGTCGGAGTGGTTACGCTTAAATGACTACATTTATGTCAAAGGACAAACCCACTACAAGAACACCCCTTAAAGAGGCGTGCCTGGGAGGAGAAGGCGAAGGAGATGGGGTTGGATGACTCTAAACCACTCATCATGTGGTACGAGTCTATATGGACCAAGGTGTGAAAACTGAGCGATGTCAAGTCCGGTGTCACAGCGAGGGAGTTGTCTGATTGGGAGATCTACGTCAAGGAGCATTTTGGCTTCCTGAGGAGTCCCATCATGCGGCAGCCATCCAGATTAGGTGTCACTCTGCAGTCCCGGTTGCAACCCGTGCCGGCGGCTTTGACAGCAACAACAACCACAGCAACAGCTACAGCCACAGCAACAGCTTCAACTTCCGGTGCAGCCCCTCTCACCCTACTACCTACTTGCGGTGATGACGATGAACACAATTTGACACTAGCTGACCAGGCACCACCACCGCCAGCTCAACCAGCAACTCAACCAGAAACTCAACCCGTAACTCCTCGGAACCAGGAGGAGGAGGCTGGAATAATGCAGAGCCGGATAAGTGGTTGCTACACCCGTTGAAAGTGTTGTTGCCGATACTGTGGGGATCGTGGCTGGGGTCGATTGCAGAAGATATCAGCCCCTCACTTTTGGGGCAGTTCTATGCAGGAAGTTTTGCTTTGGCGATGCATTTATGGATGGAAAGCCTACACCTGGCAGAGCAGATGGAACAAACACAAGAGCTACAAAGCACCACCTCCACAGCCTCAACTACCAGACCCATTCCCTGCTTTCCCTGTGCCGCTGACGGGATTACAACCATTGGGGCAGAGCCAGGGAGGCTCAGAAACCGTGTGGACGATACCCCGACCAGGCCCTTCCACAACTGGATGACGGCACAGCTCCGAAGTATGGGACGCCATAGGCTCGAACACCACTGGTCCCCCATCCAGCATGCCAACGAGCAGTGTTGGAAACTTAACGGGACTCTTGGATCTCAGCTTTATGATGTTACTGGTTGGAATGGGACACAATCCTGATGTGCAGCCTCTGTGATTGTGAACTGAACTTCTGTACATTGTGTTTATTGTGTTATGATGTAAATCGTGAACTGAACTTCTGTACATTGTGTTTATTGAGTTATGATGTAAATCATGAGTGATTGTGATTGTGATTGTGAACAGACTTGTGATTGTGTACACATCATAGAGTTTACTATTATCACTTGTTGACAATAAAAATATGAAAAATATGAAACCAAAAATAAATTGTATTTGTTACAATATATATTTATGACTTAGTCCATTTAGTTGACACTCATTTGTAATAAAGGTAATAATTATCTGAAATTAAATAATAAATAATTACCAAATGTCCCCCCCCACCTTTTCTGAAAACAGCATCCCCCTCTTGATAAATAGCACATGTAATACAAGGACTAAAGAGTAAAGCTCTTATAGCAACAATAAACAACGAGAAATTACAAACAAATTAAATTAATTTAAGATATCTTTATTATTAGCTAGCCTTCTTTTCATATCACATTCACAATAATAATACATATTTCATCCACAGGCACACACATATAATAATTGCACATTTCAATGTTAAGTTCAATTCTCTTGTCACAATTTGATATCAAGTGGACCGGCCACATTACCAGTTCACACTTTGTAATAGTTCATATCATAGCATCTTGCCAAGGCACAGATCCAGCCTCAGACACGTAATAGGCACTAAGATATTGCCTCTGGTATTTCGCAGCCATTGTCATTCTGTTCCCATGTGTGCCATAGCTGTCAGAGAGAGGACTGTTCAGTGTCTATATTACTCCTGCAGCCATGTCTCCGTGACAGGGCTGCTAGACAGACAGCCCACTAGGGAAAGTGTTGGAAGGCTAGGTTATGGAAATAACCACCTGACTTTGCAATCTAACCTGCTAAATATATGGTTCAAATCCTTAGCCCGCTAACTTTTCTGTGAATCATTAATGCAGCCATGTACATTACTATGCTATAGACCTATTTCATATGACGTCAGCATAGGTAGTTAGGTCAGTGCGCATGCAGTTTGGCTGCAGGATGACACACGGTCACACTGCAAACTCAATGGCTATGAGCAATCTTCCCACAGAAAAAGTGAAATATCTACAAAACCACACCACCTAGAAACAAATTGCTTGGCACCCATATAGAAAGCATATTCAACGAAAAGATTATATTACATTTATACAGTTAGGGTTCTGAATTTCTATTAATTTTGAATAAAATAGACGTTTTGCACTGCGTGTATTGGCAAACTCAATGCATTGTCAATGGCCTTGAGCAATCTTCATACAGAAAAAGTGAAATATCTCTAAAATGACACCACCTAGAAACAAACCGCTTGATGCACATACAGAAAAGATATTCATCATAAAGACTATATTACATTTATAAGGTTAGGATTCTGCATTTCTATTAATTTTGAATAACATTTATGTGGTGCACTCCGCGTATCGGCAAACTCAATGCAATGTCAATGGCCGTGAGCAATCTTCATACAGAAAAATTGAAATATCTCTCAAAGTACACCTGCTAGAAACAAACCGCTTGAGACACATACAGAAACCATAATCACCGAAAAGTTTATATTAAATGTATAAGGTTAGGGTTCTGCATTTCTATGCACTGTGTGTATGGGCAAACTCAATGCATTGTCAATGGCCGTGAGCAATCTTCATACAGAAAAATTGAAATATCTCTCAAATTACACCTAGAAACAACCCGCTTGGCACACATGCAGAAAACATATTTAACGAAAACATTATATTAAAGTTATAAGGTTAGGGTTCTGTATTTTGATTAATTTTGAATAAAATAGACATGTTGCACTGCACGTATTGGCAAACTCAATAGTAGTGTGCCTTCATTCTGCAGCCAAGGTGCGCGCGCATACACAATGTTTATAAACATTGAAAGGGATCTATATGAGTTGAATCAAGAACATTCAGTGGCCAACATCTTGGTTGGACCCCAATAGCCAATGTCTACTTTTTGTGCTGGGCGGTCGTTAAACAAACAAACAAAAGTTTATGTTTGCATTCACTCCCATGTCCAAGTCCTGCCTCACTTTCTCGCGAGGTGCTGGCCAGAGTGAACTTTCCGCTCACTCATATGTCTACATTTACTATTTTATTGTTCTTCTATTATTTTAATTTGGCTAATGTATTGACATTCGCTTTAGTGCTTCTCTCGGGTCTGGTTCATAGTTTTCCTGATTCAAGGACTAACAAACTCAAAAGAGCACCTTTTTATCAGGGAAGCCAACTCAGGAACATACTCTCTGCCAAAACCAGGAATGCAACAACATACCTGCAATTTAAATCTAGATTAAAGGTTGAGTACCCAACATAGACATACATTAATAAACCTACCTAGATAGACCACAAACGTTGAGAACCGAAATAAATACATAGTCCCAAACCACTCCCTTCCCTCTCCCTCTCTGAAATCCCCCACGGCAAAATGAGTAAAAGAAATAACAACTACCAAAGTATACCCACCAGCCTATAACTCCTGACTAAACCAATAAAACATCATATACTACTGACAAAGCTATAGTTGACCCAATACATGAATTATTTATTTTAATCTAATAAAAAAACGTATTCTAAGCTAATGTCACTACAATCTACATTAGAAATAAATGTATAGCAAAGAACCTTAGCAAGTTAGGTTTGTTTGTTTGTTGTTTTACGTCCTTGCATCATCTAAGGTCACCAAGTTAGGTCATCAGGAGGCATGTGGTTATAGATCATGTCCACAAAGTGAAGTTAAGATATGTGGTACCTGGTGGTATGCAGGTATTGCAGTACCTCTGATACCTATCTGCTAAAATACCTCAGGGAGTTTGACAGCCCCTGCCTTGCAAAGTTGTAAACCACTGACTTGTGATACAGGTTCTTGATAGAACCAAAGGCTAAGGGAGCAAACCCTAAGAGAAAACCATGTTACCGTACCAGCACTAAGGGTGGTGATGAATGGAACTACCAACATCTCCCGACCAGCCACTGAAGGGACAAATAGTTTGCGCCTTTCTTGGCATGTTCTTGCCGGTGTGAGACCTCTATTTGCTCCCCGAGAGAGTCCCGCTAGTAACTTGCAAAAGCCAGCAGCACTTCAATGCTTTGCAAGCAGCTTTTATGAAATGCACAACCGCACGCACTTAAGTAATGAAAGCAGTCTTTGTCGCATTGCAACCGACAGCATGATGATGATGATCAGTAATAATTCACCCTAACCTTGACACTGATAATATCAAATGGACACCTGTAGTCTCACAATTATGTTTGGTAACCACGTTATTCTTTTCATTGGAGTAAACTTTTTTTAATTTTAGACTGCAATATATACGTGACTTAATTTTACATAATATGGCTGGAAAACCAGTGTACCGGTACTGAGAAATGCATTAATTTGCTGACTAAAAATAATCATATATAAAAGCAGAAATAAATACTGCGACTCATTCTAATATTCTTCTTCTCTGTTGTGTTTTTTCAGGTATGTTTAAAGTCTTCTTGGTTACTTCCAACTCCTTCTGATCCAGACACACCAACTCGCACAATGTCGTGTCTGAACAGTGCAGGTAAGTCAAGTCTACATTGCAGCCAGATACAGTGTAGGAGAGTGGTCATTCTTAGTGAAGATATGTGGTCGCCTTTGATCATACATCGGAAGCTAGGTACAGGTAGAACTAGAAGATAATGGTTGATATTCACACTATTCATGCCGCGGCCATGTTGAAACCAGACCGAGGCCATTTACGCGTCTGCGAGGCACCACTGTATGAAAAGTAATGTGAATACTTTTTTGTCGACAAATACCTCTCGAAATCACTCAAATTTGAGGGTATTCATTTTTGAAACTACTATATTCATCTTTGCATACCTGATTTCTATCTATTGGCCAATTTTCACGAAGATTGGGTGACCCTTGCATGGTGATTTTCCTATTCTTTAACTACAATGTGACTGTCAACTTCAAGTCTGCATAGTTTACTTATGGTGGTATCATGTAATGCAGCACTGTCAGCGTAGTTATCTATGCAACACAGTTAAACAACTAGTCTTAGTAATTACAAATTAATAAAAGGTTTAAAAGGGTTAAAATATATTAATAAAATATATCTATATTAAAAAGGTTTTGCAATTTTGAATTTAAGAAAAGATTGGCAGCCAAGGTGAGAGACTTTGTTGACATTGCCTACTGAAATGCATCTGATCATCACTCAATCTTAATGAACATTGACCAATAAATAGAAAAAAGGTATGCACAAATTAATATGATAGTTTCAAAAGTGAATATCTTCAAATGTTACTCCTTTAATTTCTGTAGTAGTTCAGACACATCGGCACACAGCAGTGTCTTATGGCAATTTCCAATACCTGATGCATAATCAGCCTCATTCTGATGCCGAATTAGGTCGCGCATGAATAGTGTGAATTAACGTGGATAAATGGAGATATGTGATATGTGATATGTCAATAGATCCTTACCAAAGAGAATGTGCAGTAAGCTGCTACCCACAACATTATTTCTTGCCACTGCCACCAGAGGGCAGCTTGGTGATGGAAATCCTGTGTAAAACCTTTTCTACTAGCATAGTGCACTGTGATCTGCTACTCATAATTTTAGTTCCTGCCACTGCCATCAGAGGGCTGGTGGTAGTCAAAACCCTGCGTGATACCTTTTCCACAGTGATCTGCTATCCACAACATTAGTTCTTACCATTGCCACCAAAGGGCAGGTTGGTGGTGGAACTCCTGTGTAAGACCTTGTCCACATAACATACTGCACAGCGATCTGCTACTCGCAAAATCAGTTCTTACCATTGCCATCCGAGTGTAAAGTTGACAGCTGGCATCTGTGGGTTGTGTAGGCAGACTATATGAAATCAATACAGGCAAGAAGAGAAAGGAAGAGTATAAAGAATGAAAGTAGAGTGAGAGATTGTACCCTCAGGTTTATTATTATATAGTGGTACATGGATCTGAGTACCACTTGACCTTTATCTTCAATGAGCAACAAGCATTTATAGTTCCACCAATGAACAGTAAGCATTCTGGAGTCACCATGGCTACTGTGATCTACCCACCACCGCCATGCGGTGTGGCTGCTTGGCCTGCACCTGCCTGAGCTGTGTGTGTGTGGTGATCTGTGACTAACAGTTGTGGGGGGGGAGCGGGTAGTGAATAGAGCTCTTGAGGCTCATTCCACACTATCACTAGTGCCCCTTTCACACTATCTACGTAATACACAATGACTATTGACCACAAGTAAAGAGTCACCAGCAACTACATAAATACATTCCTGCACCTGGCCCTATATATCATTTACATTAATAGACCATGTGTACTCCATTATAGACCATTTGCATTCGCCACCAATGCGTTGTATCAGAATATTTTACAAGAGGGCAGGTTGGTGGTGTAAATCCTCTGCAAGGCCTTTTCCACACAGCATACTGCGCAGTGATCTGCTAGCCGCAACATTAGTTCTCGCAATTTCCACCTGAGGCATGGTGGTGGTGGAAGTCAGTGTAAGCCCTTTTCCACAGAACATACCGCCCAGTGAGCCGCAACACATATTATTAATCCTTCCACTGAAGTGAGAGGGTGAGTTTAGTACTGGAAATTGCCTCATGGATTTTCTTTTTCGGGAGAAGAAAACTGTGTGTTATCCTGCTGTGAGTTAGAGTTCCACAATACCTCTCATTGCCTTTAACCCGACAACCCCTAAGTGAGGAACTCAAAAGAGATGTGACGATCATCAAGGCCGGTTTTCTGTTGCGTCATTATGTTAAAGCTGCATCCTTCAATGGCTGTGAGTGTCTGCCATTTTTAATAAAGATATATTGATTGATATTATCAGTTGTTTTTTGTTTGTTGCTGTTTTATGTCCTAGCAACATCTAAGGTCATATAAGGATGGGTACCAACTTGTGACAGTGCACACTCATGGTGACTTTATAGTGCAGCCCCACTGGGAAACCAGGCCACCAGCACCATGACTGGATATCCCACTCAGTCACATTATCCTGACACTGAGCTAAACAGTCCTTGCCCTATCCTAATAATGCCGAGCGCCAGGCTAGGAAGTGAAAAGTATCAATTTTTAAGTCATTGGTTTGACCCGACCAATATTCAAACCCACTAACTCATGGGTTCGGATCTCGCGATCTCCCAAAACAGGAGACGGACACTCTACTCATTTGGCCACCCAGTCTGGTCTATTCACCCTATTCATGCGCGACCTAATTAGGCATCATAACGAGGCTGAGTAAGCATCGGTATTGGAAATGGCCATAAGACACTACTGTGTGCCGATGTGTATGAACTACTACATAAATTAAAGGAGTACAATATGAAGATATTAACTTTTGAAACTATCATAATCATTTTTGCTTACCTTTTTTCTATTTATTGGTCAATTTTCATGAAGATTCAGTGATGATCAGATGCATTTCAGTAGGCAATGTCAACAAAGTCACTCACCTTGGCTGCAAATCTTTTCTTAAATTCAAAATTGCATAACTTTCTTAATATAGATATATTTTTATCAAATATATTTTAACCCTTTTAAAGCTTTTATATTAATTTGTAATTAGTAAGACTAGTTGTTTAACTGTGTTGCACAGATAACTAAGCTGACAGTGCTGCATTACATGATACCACCAAAACTATGCAGTGTTGAAGTTGACAGTCACATTGTAGTTAATGAATGGGGGAAATCACCATGCAAGTGTCACCCAATCTTCGTGAAAATTGGAAAATAGATAGAAACCAGATATGCAAAGATGAATATGGTAGTTTAACAAATTAATACTCTCAAATTTGAGTGATTTCGAAAGGTATTGGTCGACGAAAAAGTATTCACATAACTTTTCATACAGTGGCGCCTCGCAGATGCTTTCTTGGCCTCGGTCTGGTTTCAATATGGCCGCGGCGTGAATAGTGTGGATTGATATTAATAAGATGAATTGTTATAATCCATTGTACGTCAGTTTAGAGTCACCTCATTTTGGTTTCTGTCAGGGAGTGCTCTGGGTTTGAAGCAATATCGGCGTTATTCCTTTATTTCTCAAACAACACATGATGCGGGTCATTACAAAATGAAGAACCAGACCGGATGGCCGAATGAGTTAGAGCATCTGTCTCCTGTGTTGGTAGATCATGGGATCATGGGTTTGAATCCTGGTCGAGTCAAACCAATGACTTACAAATCGATACTTGTCGCTTCCTAGCCAGGCACCTAGCATTATTAGGATAGGGCAAGGAGCAGTGGAATGAGGAAGACCAGTCGTCTGCGACTGAAATTTCCCCTGGTTAAACAACTAATGTACACGCAAAAAGAAGTAAATATCGGAAAGAGGGTTGGTTGTGAAAACTGTATGATTTCAGCGGACAGTGCAACTTTAACATTTAGTGTATTGCCATGGCAACATCCTTAGGTTTTTTTTCCAAGGGAATCTAAATGCGTCGAAAAGGGCTGTTTATAACGTTTCAGTAACATGGTCATTCCTAGGACTCCTTGATGTAGGCACAACTCCCAGTGAACCCAAGGAAGCCACATTTAAAATTTGTAAGTCTTCATCTTTTTGAATCATTTAATGTTGTTACATATAAAGAAACAGCCAATCGGTTACTGCTTGTAATAAATGTATGCATTTATGTATCTATATATACATATATATAATATATATATTATGGATAAAAGATGATGTCAGAAATATTGCGAAGTAAATGTCAATATAACCAAAATACTAAATAGTGACCCCCACTCGGAAATAACTTTGAAAAAGAGAAGTAGCTTTGGTGATTTGGGTTACAAAGAGGACATCAATCTATTTCTGATGTTACTGTTTTTTCAAAAAAACAAAAAACCGTTTAATTTGCTTTAATCGATTTGATTCTTAAACACAAATTCTGTCATCGTGGATTCGTCATGTTTACCATATTAAAATGAAATGTGTGTACATTAGCTCAGTTACCGTTTGAAAATCGTTAAATGATCGCTGTTTCCGGGCGGAAAATAGTTATTCCACATATTAAGCAATCCCCACCCCCCCCCCTCCTCCACAACCTTCCCCCTAAAAACAAACCTCCAACCAAACCGTACGTGTTAAAAGGAAATATTGGGAAAAAACATATCGTAGAAAAGAAACATTGAAAGCAGATTTGAAAATATAACTTGGAAAAAAAGAAGTAAAGATGCAACAACAAGAAACAATCCAGACAAGTTGACGGTGGGGTCGAAAGGTCAACGGGACGCATGGCGGCTGGATGGCGCAATTCGTCGGCTGAAACAAAGACCCTATAATACTAAGACGACTTACTCCCTATCTCTCCCAAGGTAATCTAAATTTCGCAGTGACACCTTGTGGTGGGTTTGATCAGCCTGGCTGCTGATTGGTGTTTCACATGTAAACACATACAATTATATTATACATGAGATAGGTAAGTATGAAGACATGTCAATATCAAATTGCTATGAACAGATACACATCAGCATCATCATCAGCATCGCCATCATCACACATCTTTCACATTCATATGTACATTTATACATATAATATAGCAACTGTTTAACCAAGAGAACAGCCAGCACACCAAGTGGTGGGTTTGATCATTTTGATTACACAGTACAGGCTGAGTGAGCCGTCTTAGTATTATAGGGTCTTTGGCTGAAACTAAGCACCACACACTGCACCGACAGCTCGATCAACTTGGTGCATTATGCAAAGTAGGCCATGGTAGTTAAAAGCAGGGTTTGTTGATTGTTGGGGTTTCACGTCCTGGCAGAATGTAAGGTCATATCAGGACGGGGTTAAAGGCAGGCCTCCCGGTAACAGGACAAACCGGACAGTTGTCCACATAGACGCTGGCCCGCCACCACTCCTTATTTGGGCATGGTGACCTACTTAGATAAGTCTATATAATTATATAGGTGGCGCCTGTTTTGAAGATCTGAGCTGGTCTATGTGACCACCGGCCTGAAAATAGGAGTTGTACAACTTGTACTGTTATAATCATTAATAGCACTACCACCATCGCCACCATTACTACCGCTACTACCATCACTAGCACAGCCAACATTGGTTGTAATGGTGGTAGTACTGGTGGTAGTGGTGATAATAATAGGCATCGTACCGGTGTTAGTGGTCCTCAGTTGTTGTGGTGGTGGTAGTGGTCCTGGTGGTGGTGCTGATAATGGTGGTGGTAGTAGTGGTGGTGGTAGTGGTGGTGGTAATGGTAGTGGGGGTAGTAACGGTGGTGGTAGTGGTGATGGAGGTAGTGTTTGTGGTGTTTGTGTTGATGATAGTAGTGATAATAGTAAGCATATTAATGATGGTAGTGGTGGTAGTAATGGTGGTAGTAGTAGTTGTGGTGGTGATGGTGATGGTAGTGGTGGTGGTGGTGGTGGTGGTATTACGGATGGTGGTACTGGTGGTGGTGGTAGGGGTGGTGGTACTTGTGGTGGTTGTGGCAGTAATGGTGGTGGTAGTGGTGGTTGTGGTGATGGTGGTGGTAGTAATGGTGGTGGTCGTGGTGGTGGAGGTGATGGTAGTGGTGGTAGTAGTGGTGGTGATGGGGGGTGGTAGTTATGGTGGTAGTAGTAGTTGTGGTGATGGTGATGGTAGTGGTGGTTGTGGTGGTGGTAGGGGTGGTTGTGGTGGTGGTGGTAGTAATGGTGGTGGTCGTGGTGGAGGAGGTGATGGTACATTGGTAGTGGCTGTAGTAGTGGTGGTGGTGGGGGTGGTAGTGGTGACTCAATGGTAGGATTTAGCACCACAAACACCGATCTATCCTGCGCCTGTCACGTGATCATTTATCTCATCTGTCTCAAGAATAAAGCTCCCCACGAATAATTCCAGTCAGTACCCACAGCGGCCGCCAGGTGGCGATTTACTCCCGCTGAAGAAGAAGGGATCTTAGTTGGGATCCTGTGTGTCTCTTCTAAGAAGAAGCTGAAGTCAGGAGTAGGAGTGGGTATGAAGAATAAGATGGGCACTCTTAATTGTCTGCTTACAAAATAATAATAATTAAGAAATGGTGCATTTTGAGTGCGTGTGTGGTCTCATTAGTTGATTGCAGCTCCAAAATCCGTGGAAAACAACAAATACTCTAAATCAAAATAATCAGCCTCGATTTGAACCTACATATCTAAGTTAGAAACTGGTGCACTCATTAAACATTGATTTCAATCGGGTACTGACTATTGATGTGGCGATTCTAAAAAAAAAACATGAGTAAGATGAAACCTGTGTCAAGGATTCCGATGTGCAGACCAAGCAAGGACGCTACCCCCCCCCCCCCCAGCTCCACTCGGCGTACATACTCCAGGGCAGAGACTCACTTTCACCACACCCACTCATCTTCTATTTAAAAGACTACTTCATAGGGGTTGGCTTGGGGGTCATCCCCGTTGGTCGCCTAGGTCCTCAAAGTCAGATAGACATAGATAGAGAAGACATTGACTGATGTGTGTTTTTTTCAAATAGTAAACTAAACCTCCTCTTACCCACTCTGTTATCTGTCTGCCTTCCTTCCGAAT
The DNA here is from genome assembly GCA_030323885.1 of Branchipolynoe longqiensis. NCBI lineage: Eukaryota > Metazoa > Annelida > Polychaeta > Phyllodocida > Polynoidae > Branchipolynoe > Branchipolynoe longqiensis. Next base: position 28,916,164 of record CM059193.1, read on the forward strand.
CATATATGCATGTTATCACTTCAAACACCTCCAAAGTTACCCCTTTAGAACAAAAGTTACTCATACGGGACGCGTTGGCAGAATTGGTAGAGCGCCATGTGTGGAAGGTCGAAACAATTCGAATCGCAGTCGATTCAAACCGATGACTTACAAAATGTATACTTGTCATGATCTACCCTGGCACGCTGTATTACTAGAATAACGCAAGGATGGGTTAGCTCAGTGTCAGGATAATTTGACTGAGTTGGACATTGGGTCATATACCCAGTGGCCTGTGTCCCAGTGGGACAGCACCATTAAGCCACGATGAGTGTGCACTGTCACATGTCAGTATGACGTTAGATGTTGCCCGAACGTGAAACAAACAAACCAAAGTTACTTCTAAGTAAAGTAACGTAGATTATAACATTCAACGATAGTGGTGTTCTCTGTGGTGGAGTGGTTAGAGTGTCGGACTTTTTTCTAGGTCGGACTCCTAATCTGAAGGTCAGTGGTTCGATTCCCTGTGACCACACCTCTGCCAATTTGGATTTCCACAGCTGTGTATAACTTACAGCGTCATCAAAGGCCGGTTGCTCTCATACCATGTCTATGTGGTGTGGGAGGTTAAAATTCCCTTGGGTCGGTAAAAGTGTAGGCTCGGGCTTTCTATCAACATACTGTCTAATGGTGAAAACAAGCCTATTCAGGCTTATCCATGATAGGCAGTATAAATCTTCAAGAGACAACTTGATGTATTTATTTAAAGATTATAATAGCTCAAAATCATTGGATTATGCATCTTTATGTGTTGCCACTTTCAACTGTGGGCAATTTTTCATCCCCATTCCACGCCTCCTAGCCCTATCTAATGCTTAGGTAGTGACAAGTATACAATATTTAGGTCATTGATTTGAACTGGCGGAAGTTCAAATCCACAACATGCCCTGTGGGAAGCGAGTTCTCAACTAATTCAGTCATCCTGTCATAAGAATAATTATTTCATCAGCACAAACAAACACACTGCTGGATCCAACCATAAAGAGTCTAGTTCTGACAAATGTGAGACAGAAAGACATTTTAGATGTGCCCCGATATGGATGCCTGGGGCCGTCGTCCCCTCTGTAACCCTCAACAACCCCCCCACCCCCCATAACTCCTCACAACCTTTCACAACCCCCCCCCCCCCCCCAAATCTCCTAAGCGTCCATAACCATCAACAACCTTAAACAACCCTCCACAACTTCCACAACCCTCCACAACCCTTTACAACCCCCAACAACCCTCCACAATCCTCATGAAGCGCTACTTCCGACTCGCACCGGCGGAACACATGGTTACACACTTGGTTACACACATGGCCACCTACACGGTTACACACTTGGTTACACACTTGGCTACACACCTGGTTACACACTTGCTTACACACCTGGTTACACACTTGGCTACACACTTTGTTACACACTTGGTTACACACTTGGCTACACACTTTGTTACACACATGGTTACACACATGGCCACACCCTTGGTACACACCTGGTTACACACTTGGTTTCCCACTTGGTTACACACCTGGTTACACACTTGGTTACACACTTGGTTACACACTTGGTTTCCCACTTGGTTACACACCTGGTTACACACTTGGTTACACACCTGGTTACACACTTGATTACACCCTTGGTTTCACACTTGGCACACACATGGCCACATACATGGTTACACACATGGCCACAGCCATGGTTACACACTTGGTTACACACTTGGTTACACACCTGGTTAGACACTTAGCTACACACTTTGTTACACACTTGGTTACACACATGGCCACACGCTTGGTTACACACTTGGTTACACCCTTGGTTTCACACTTGGTACACACCTGGTTACACACTTGGTTTCCCACTTGGTTACACACTTGGTTACACACCTGGTTACACACTTGGTTACACCCTTGGGTTCACACTTGGTACACACATGGCCACACACATGGTTACACACATGGCCACACCCATGGTTACACAGTTGGCTACACACTTGGCTACACACCTGGTTACACACTTGGTTACACACTTGGTTACACACCTGGTTACACACCTGGTTACACGCTCGGTTACCGACCGTCGAGAGGCATTATGCAGATTCCGTCTTAATTCTGCAGATAATTGCGGAGACACCTCAATGCGCATGGCACTATTTCTGCTTAATTCCGCCTGACAAAACCGTAATTTGTCGGCAAGACTTTTTGACTCGAGATCACGTGACTTGTAAGTTGTAGCGCCATTTTTCTCTCAACTGCATCGCTAAGCAACACATCGCATCGCACGCCTAGCAAAGTTTGTGGAGCCGGAGAGGAATGGACTTGTGGTTCGGGCGTCCGCCTCCCATTCCAGGAGGTGTGGGTTCGATGGTCAACTGAGTCAAAGCACAGACTCTGCAAATTTTGTTATTCGTCATTACATGGGCGTAGTTACGCGAATGCTTATCGCAAATTGATGCTTGTTTCTATCATGAGTGAGGTGTGATCTATAAAAAAACTTCTCTAACCGACCACCTCCACAGATCGACCACTCGCCTATATCGATCGCTTTGTTTGGGTCCCAAACGATCACCCATGCAATACCATCATAATGATGAAGAAACTCCCTAAGCTGACCACCTCCCTAAATGGACCATTTAAAGTCTGTGCCATGGTCAGTCAATTTAGAGAGGTTTTCCTGTATATATATATATATATATATATGGAAGAGCGATCCACCCACACCCCGCAATTACACGAAGGGAGGGTGAGGGAAGAGCCACTGATTACATGCAGTGATATGGATATTCTGACTTCCGCTGGTACCTCATGAAGGATAGAGATTATGACACAAAGCATGCTGGGCTACAGCTACAGCTTACAGTTGCATAGTCCGATAAAAACATCAAATTTCCAAAACCAAAAACACTTCTAGATTTGATTCTACATATTCACCGTAGACACTGATGAACTTATTAAGCATGTGTTGCTGCATAGAAGGGAATACATAATAAGTCAATTAATAGAAACTGTTACTACTCAAGTCTATGGTGTCAAGAGTTTGCTTGTGCTTGCCAAAATTATTGTGGCATGTTTTGATGTCAAATATGTCCAAAGTTAGCCATTTAAAATAAAAGCTACTTCAAGCTAAAGTAAAGTAGATTATAACGATAAGCATAATGTATTTATCTCAGAAAATGGCAGAAACTCAAAAGCATCGCACTCTGCAACTTTAACCGGTAGTAAGTGTGGGAAGGCGGTACTTACACTTAAGGGCCCTGTCACACTACGACTCTTCCGCCGGCGCGCCGGCAACGCGCAAAATATTTGCAACCCGTCGGCACGCGTCCAACTCTTCAGCGCTTTGGGAGAAAGTTTGACGGGGCGCAGCGTGTTAGTAGCATGCTATGAGTGCGCGGCCAACGTGTTTCGACGCGCGGCAGAACAACATGTCAACGTCCCACCAGCGGGTTCCCAGCGTGCCATCGGCGTGTTGTCGGCGCGCTGTCGGCGCGTTGACGGCACGTTGGTGTCGCGTTAGTACCGTGTCAACGCGTACATACCCGCCAGCAACACGTTAGGACACGCCCGCAGCGCGTCCACAGCGCGCGGCCAACGCATCCAGGCGCGCCGGCAACACGTCCAATGCGCCGACAAACGCTGGAGCAACGCCAATGGCATGCCCACAACACGTCGATGGGACGTTCCCGACGCGCCGACGGAACGCTCGCATTTTGGGGGGAAAAAAGCCAACGTTAACCGACGTTGATCAACGTCCTGCCAGCGTTCCGCCGGCGCGCCGCCAACGCGTGTCGACGTGTTGCTAACGCGTCCGTAACGCGCCCGCCAACACGCTGCTGCGCGTTGCGGCCCGTCGAAAGTTTTGTGCAAGCACAAAATTGACGCGTCCCGACGCGCGCCGACGTGTCCATTCACAAGTTGCTATGTACCGACGCGCCGGAAACGCGCCGGAAACGCGCCGGTAACGCGCCGGTAACGCGCCGGATGTGTACCGACGGTTCGCCCAAAACTGCAACAAGTCGCCACGCGTCGAAGCGCGTTCGTGAGAAACGTCGTAGTGTGACAGGGCCTTAAGGCCCTGTCACATTACGACGCTTCTGCCGGCGCGCCGGCAACGCGCAAAATATTTGCAACCCGTCGAGAAACGTCGAACTTTTCGGCGCTTTGGGAGAAAGTTTGACACGGCGCAGCGTGTTAGTGGCGTGTTGGAGGCGCGTTATTGGCGCGTTATTGGCGCGTTATTGGCGCGTTATTGGCGCGTTAGTAGCGTGTTATTGGCGCGTTGTCGGCGCCCTGGTGGCGCGCTATCGGCGCGTTTACAGCGTGGAGGGAGCGCGTTGGTATCGTGTTAGTATTGCGTCAACCCGTACATACCCGCCAGCAACACGTTAGGACGCGCCCGCAGCGCGTCCACAGCGCGCGGCCAACGCATCCAGGCGCGCCGGCAACACGTCCAACGCGCCGAGAAACGCTGGAGCAACGCCAATGGCATGCCCACAACACGTCGATGGGACGTTCCCGACGCGCCGACGGAACGCTCCCATTTTGGGGAAAAAAGAGCCAACGTTAACCAACATTGATCAACGTCCTGCCAGCGTTCCGCCGGCGCGCCGCCAACGCGTGTCGACGTGTTGCTAACGCGTCCGTAACGCGCCCTCCAACCCGTTGGCGCGCGTCGCCGCGCGTCCAAAGTTTTGTGCATGCACAAAACCTCGACGCGCCGCGCCGCGCACCGACGCGCGCCGACGTGTCCATTCACACGTTGCTATGTACCGACGCGCCCGTAACGCGCCCTAACGCGCCCGTAACGCGCCGTTAACGCGCCGGTAATGTTCCGGACGTGTACCGACGTTTCGACCAAAACGGCAACACGTCGACGCGCGTTGGTAGGAAACGTTGTAGTGTGACAGGGCCTTTAAGGGGCTGTCACACTATGACGTATGGCGTTAGTGTATGCCGACGTATCAGATTTTCGGCCAACACGTTGGCATACGACGTCATAGGTTACACATAGGTTGGGCATACTTCAAATATACTCTGCATACGGCGTCATAGGTCGGTGTAGGTCGAGGCACAAAATAATTTTTGTGAATGTTCAAAATTGTCAACCTATGCCGGCATATGGCTCATACTTTTCTCATACTTTTCTCATACGCTCGGTGTATGCTGGGTGTACATTGGCGTACGTTATGCACATGTTAGGGGTAGGTCGGGATAGGTTGGAACACATTAGCCGTACTTTCAGCAGTGTAGTCCGCATACAGCTAACGGATGCTTAACATACTCCTAACATACTGTGAACATATGCCTGCCGTATCTCCAGCGTACTTAACGTATATGCCATACTTCTAGCAATGAAGTAAGGCATGTAACGTTGGTCAGCGTACCATGAGCGTATGTGATAGGTTAGAGATACATTCTTCATATGCTATGTACGTTGTGTGTATGTTGTGAATAGAATGTTGTGTTAATAGAAATCAAGAACCCTAACCTTATAAATTTAATATAATCTTCATGGTAAAGATGTTTTCTATGTGTGTCCCAAGCGATTTGTTTCTAGGTGGTGTACTTTGAGAGATATTTGACTTTTTCTGTATGAAGATTTGCTCACGGCAGTTGACAATGCATGTGAATGGATGTGTCCCTGGCAAACTGGTGTGCCTCGGAAACCGCAACACCGGCGCAGGAATGACTCAATTTGCAGGCGACCCGCTCCCGATTCTCAGAACGAGGGCGTTGGCGGTAACTCCGTTAACTCAGGACCTGCCCAGGTCACGCCTGATTGCACTTTAGACAGGGACCACAGACTGCACCGTCTAAAGTCATAGGCAGCAGTGTCAGAAAGGCTCTCTCCTGTCTCTCTCCACCCCACCCCCCCTCCCCACCTTCTCCACCGGACGCGGTGGCCAAATCGATAGAGCGCAGGCTTCCCGCGCGGAAGGTCGGGACTTCGAATGGCAGTCGAGTCAAACCAATGACTTATAACATTACGCATGTTGGCACTGTCAACATGGATAATTTACTGGCGGGAACACATGCACTACTTTTTCTCGGCACTACTTTCTTGCCCTATTTCCCAGTCACTCACTGCTGACCCGCACTTCACTTTCACGCTGGCCTGCCTCCTGGCAAGTCGCTTCACCCACCCACCCACCCGATATTAAGGAGGTAAGGGGTAGGGGTTGAGGGCTGCTGGTTCTGGGCTAGGTCGTATCTGTCATCTCTTTCTTGCCCGCTACATTTCCCAAACCTAACAACATTTAACTAGTCATTTCTCTAATCACTTAAACTTGTTCGATATGCCTGACACTGATCATGACATCCTTTAACTTTGCTGGTACCCTATGCGATACCTCAAAACTTCATTGTCAATTAATTCTTGACACCATACATGATACACGATATCGATATGTTCTCCAGACAAGCCCGACCTGCCTGCAGGTTATGTTCTCCAATAAAATTGTTGTTATTTCCATATCTTTCTTGTCTCCAGTTTGTTCCCGGATGTAAATTGATGCTTGTTGATAACTAGGAGTGAGAGGACGGGAAGAGGGAGAGGAGAGGAGGTGGAGAGCGAGTGAGATGGACGGGAGATAGGATGGAGGGTGAAGGACAGGGGATGATGAGGAAGGGGAGAGGGAATAACACTAGGAGGGAGACGGAGAGGAGAAGGAGAGGAGAGTGAGAGGAGAGGGAGAGGGGGGAGAGGGCGACAGGAGAGAGGAGGAAGAGGGAAAGGAGAGGGGAGGGAAAGGGGAGGGAAAGGAGAGGGGATGAGGAGGAGTGGGGGAGGAGGAGTGGGAGAGGAGGAGGAGTGGGAGAAGAAGAGGAGTGGAGGAGAAGAGGGAGGCCGAGAGAGTGGATCATGTACACAGATGGCAACATCGACCAGCAATTCGACAATAGTCGTGAATTATTCTACAATTAAAAGTGAAACTCCTAAGGAAAAAACGTACATTGATTGATTTTCACAGATCGAACAATTGTGGCTGAAATTAAAAGTTGGCTTCATTTCTCCTAATCCGAACCGCAGGTCGGGATGTCCGAGATAACAGGGTATCACCTCCCCCCCATGTGGGTGCTGCAGGTAGTGGGTTCGATACCCGGGAGGGGCCAATTGAAAGATGCAGTTGTCACTGCCACATACATACCCACTGTGATCGGCGAAGCCAGAGCCATCTGCGAACAACTTTTTAATGTACACACTGGTTTTGTCTGATATGACTGTCCCTCTGATGAGAGGAGATCCACTCTGTCAGGAGACCTTTGGTTTGGTTGCAGAGTAATTAATGGTTTAATATCGAAATCACACTACCATATTCTTCCAGTAGATATACATGTCTATATGAGACTGTCTCAAAAGGCGCTAAGCAATATGGGACAACACTTTGTCCAGTATCTGCTTATGCATTTGCTCAGGATAAACTGATTTGTTTTTTACATGGTGTTTCATAATCCCAAAAGAATACATATTGATTTGAAGCAAATATCCTTGTGTTTTTAATATAACCGTTTCTGTGCTGTTTTGTGTCAATCGTTACAATGGACAACAAAAAAGAAGAGTTATCACCTTTTGAGACAGGCTCATATACATTTGCTTTTTATGTCCTCCCAACATCTAAGGTCATATCAGGATGGGTACAGACTTGTGACAGTGCACAGTCGTGGTAACTTTATAGTGCTGCCCCACTGAGAGACTAGGCCACCATCACCATGCCCCAATTTCCCATTCAGTCACATTATCCTGCTACTAAGCCAACCAGTCCTTCTCCCTGACCCAATAACGCCGCATACGAGGTTAGGTTGTGACATGTATCAATTGTATAAGTCCTCGTTTTGACTCGGCTGGGATTCGAACTTCCAACCTTCCGCCTATGCGTTTACCGACTTGGTCGCTGCGTCCGGTATCCAGCACTTCGGTGTGCATGCCAACAATACTGTTGAATGTTTCACTTTGTTTAAAGTTGCATAGTCCGATGGTTTTGAATTTCTATATTTTTTCTGAGATAAATATATTAGATCGATCACTAGTATCTACTTTACATTAGTTCAAAGTTACTTTTATTTTAAATGGTAAACCTTTGAGATATTTTGAGTGCAAACATGGAAAATTAGTTTTGGGAAGCTTGCCAAAACTCTGACACCATACACTTTTGCAGTAACAGGTTCTGTTAAATTGACTCAGTATTGCCTTCTACGCAGAAACAAATACTTAATAAGTGCAACAGTATCTAAGTTAGATATGTAAAATCAAATCTAGATAATTGTTTTGGTTTTGAACATTTGATATTTCATTGGACTATGCAGCTTTAAACTCCAACGCTAATGCCTAGTACACACCTACCGTATACGATTCGCGGACTAAAACCCGCGACTCGACCCGACCAGCTTAAAACTGAAAACGGGCCGATTCATTTTTCGAATCGCGAATCGCAATCGTAATCGGTCCGTTTTAGCCCTAAAAACTTAGTTTTATACGTGAATCGCAATCGCTAGGTGTGCGCGGGGAGCGCACACATAGCGATTTTTGTGGGCGAAACGGGCAGTTTTAGATCGTATACGGGAGGTGGGTGCGCACAAACGGTAGGTGTGTACCAGGCATAACACTGTAAAAGCAAAACTACTTCAAATCGTAATCACCCCTACACCATTATCTAATATTATAAATCTATAATCTAACCCCCCCCCCCCACCATGTCAACGCTTTTTTCCCCATTCAACGTCGTTTCATTAAAACGCCGACCATTGGTAACAAATCAAATTTAAATTTGTTAAAAGCACTCAGTGCAGAACCACTTTTATAGTCGCTTTAAGTGCCCGCCTTAGGTGTTGCGAGGATGTGAAACCCCAACATTCAGATGTGTCTGCTTCAGCTGTGGCGAGGCACGTCGGGCGGACTGGCTGGGTATCCTCACGCCCCAGCCTGTGCTTGGCTGGTTGTTGGGGTTTTACATCCTGGCAAGATCTAAGGTCATATCAGGATGGGTACTGACTTGTGACAGTGCACATTAATGCTGACTTTATAGTGCTGCCCGACTGCCAAATCAGGCCACTGACACCATGCACTGATATCCCCCTCAGTCACATTAGAAATGTTGGCGAGGTCAACATGTGTAATTTGGCCACGAGGCAACGGCTAGGTAGTTTTCTTCGTTAACCACTGTACTACCCCTGCTCATTCCGCTACTGCCCTCCGATCAAGCCACTTCGCTCTCCCACCCACCCACCCAGGTGTGAGTGCTGTTACTAGAGAGAGAGTTAACAGTTCTGCGCTATATTCCTGTTTTCATGTGATGATAACCTGTACCGTTTCTATCTTGCATTAGTACTTGTCACGGACCGAAAATCTCGGTCGACTGCACACACGGAGCTACTTCACGTTCTGAGTTGATGCCACAACTGTCCTGTTCATTATCAGGTGTCGCGAATTGTCATAAATATTGACTCCATTATATTGACTCTGTAACCGCTAATAGTGTCGCTCCTGGAGTATTGATTACTTTTGTTACATTAATAATAAACTTTGTTATGTCCAGTTTGTTTCTGTTTACTTGTCTCGTGCGCCGAATTATCCTGACACTGAGCTAACCAGTCCTCCCCTTATCCTATTAATGCCGAGCACCAGGCTAGGAAGCGACAAGTATACATTTTATAAGTCATCGGTTTGACTTGACCGGTAACCAAATTCCCGATCTCCCGCCTGCTAGGCCTGCAACAAGCGGTCCACAACTAGTTAATCTAGTCCTGTTGGTGGGAACGTGCATCTAAAAGACTCCTTGCTGCTTATCGGAAAGAGTAGACTATGTGGTGGCAACGGATTTCCTCCAAAGAAATATGTCAGAATGGCCATATATTTGACATCCAATAGCTGATGATAAAAATCAATGCGCTCTAGAAGCATCGTTAAATAAAACAAGCTTTATTTTGCGAGGCCCGCGCTCTACCGATTCGGCCACCGCGCCCGCCCCCCCCCCCCCCCCCCCCTCACCCCCTCACCTCTCGCACTGTGGTCCACGTCAGACTCAGAGAGTCGGGTTTGGTTTTTACTGTGGCCACCTTTGAGCGCGTTGTGTTGTATTGATTTTAGGCAAAAAGGATGCTCGTTGTCATTAAGATGTCGGAATGAGTCCCGAGCCTTCACCACCACAGACTAAGCATAGGGGTTGGCCATTAAAGTGGTGCCCACTAATGCAATTTCCTGCCAGCCCCCCCCCCCCCCACCTCCCCCGCCCCGCTATTTCGCCCCAGCCCTCCATCCAGTCACCCCCCCCCCTAGCCCTCAGCCCCATAACCCCCCACCCCCCCCCACCCTCTTCTGCACTGCCACTACCACATTGCAACCTGCACCACCACACTACACTAATGGGGCTGTCACACTACGACATAACGACGTTAGCGTAGGGAGAATGTGAAGAATGTTGAACTTCTCGGCGTAGTATTCAAATTTTGGCACAAGTTGAACGTGGACGCAGCATAGTTGACGAGAGCATAACGCTGGTAAAGCATAGTAATACCGTCATTCAACGAGAGAGGACAACGTCATTACGCTCACGGAACGTTATGAATGTTATTCCATCACCAGAAGAACGTTACATGATGTTACATACATCATGACACGGTGGCAAAACGTTGAACGTATGTTGAACATACGTTCTCCTGACGTTCTCCTGACGTTCTCCTGACATTCCTATTACGCCGCGTGGACATTGCCACCGGGTTTAATGTGGGTCAACGTAGTGGAACGTAGTTGAACATAGTGAGCAGCGTTTGACTAGCGTCCGTTTAACGTCATTGACATTCACTGAACGGGTACAGAACGTACGGTGAACGTAAACCCTTAGGTTTGAGTTACGTCGAAAGTTTTGAACAGGTTCAAAACTTTGAAGCACGCCGACGTAACACGACGTAACGTGACGTAGCTCGACGTCAGTCTAACGTCATTCTGACGTCATCACAATGTAACCTAACATACGTCAACGTAATGACGAAACGTGATCACGTCAGGCTTACGTTTGCTCATTACGTCGTAGTGTGACAGGGGTATTAGGGGCCGTCCAACGTTATCAACATGTTCACGGTTGTACAAGGCGTGTGTGATGGGGGAGGGAGCGTATCAGTAATGTACAACGTTTATCGTTGAATAAAATATTGATAGTTGATTAATACTAATAGTGTCAATTAAATCGTATGTAACCTGTTGATCTGTACTTCTTTCATGCGCCAAATCATCCACAAGCTGTACATTCATCGGATAATAATTGTTATAATAATGTTCTCAGACATTAAACATTTTTCTTTTTTTTCTGAGGACAATTTTTTGTTCAGTGCCGGAGACATTAGTGTCCTTCTTCTTCATTGTGTCCTTCCGCCAGTTATTTCAAGGGATTTTCGAGCAGAGGTATGATCTTTATTCGTGGGACGCGCTCTCTGTGGTGGATGGTGGTAGCAGGATTTGCAATCAGATAGCTGATTCCCAGGGCCGCGATGTAGAGGCTCCTGCTGTGGCCAGTTTGTCGATAGAAAGCCTGGGCCTTCACTTTTACTGACCCATGGGATTTTTAACCTCCCACACCACATAGACATGGTGTGAGAGCAACCGGCCTTTGATGACGATGTAAGTTATACACGGTGGTGGAAATTCAAATTGGCAGAGGTGGAGGGGGAACGGGGACTCAAACCACCGACCCTCAGTTCAGGCATCCGACCTATAAAAAAAAGTCAGTCCTGGGACATTGCCATTCAAATGTTGACCGCAATTTATGCATCCTTTTTGTTCGTTGGGACAAACTTTATGCAAACAAAGCGTCGTGAAATAGACTGCTGGAGTACGTTTAGTGCAGCCGGCGTTAGATGGGGTGCTAAATGCTAATTAAACAGCAAAACTATTTTGAACAAAACCCACACATATAGTTATCCTCCGGTGGCCCAGATGGCGCCACCGGTACAGTGTTGCATCTTACGGAGTACAATAATAAGTGGTATTCCCTTCCGTATCTTTTTACTCGCATAATGTGTCATACATCACATATATTACAGTAAAACCTCTTTGAATCGACCGACCTTGGGATTGACTTGAAGTGGTCCATTTAGGGAGGTGGTTAGTTTAGGAAGTTAGAATATGGTTATAATTGTTGGGACCCAAATAAAGCAATCGATATATAGAGGAGTGGTCGATCTGAGGAGGTGGTCGGTTAGAGAGGTGTTATTGTATATATTTAACTATTCAGTGATTGTTCCTGAATGTGGTGTGTATGATGGAATATGGTTCTAACAGCAAAATGAGGCAAGGCAACAGTAGCTTACATGGAAGCATGATTGTATGGCGCAAAGCAGACACCGAGAACACACGTATATTCTAGTTATTAGGCATGCCACACACATATTAACAAGACAACATTCTGTGCTCACCCAGCCTAAGCCTAAACAATAATGAAATAAAGGTAACACTACCTACCACCTAATGTCAGAGTGCCTGAAACATGTCTGACATGTTCGACCCAAGTGTTAGAACCTCCTTCCCTCACACGCAAGTCAATATATATACTATCAGATGCCACCTAGTAGCGGATGGAAGAACTAGACATTTCTCAGCATTTATGGCAATTGCGGGCCCACATACACAAGAGATATGCAAATATGCATATAATTGATGCTAGCCCTGAACACCCCAACACTTTCACAGTCTCGCCCACTTCATATATATATATATATATATATATATATATATATATATATATATATATATGTGTGTGTCTGCTTTGTATAAACAATATATATGTATATATAGGACAATTCATTTCTATTAATGTTCCCTGCTCCCAGAAACAGACCAGGGGCCAAATGTATGAACAACTTTTTATCGGCTCCGATGTTAAGGGCCCCTGGCGGATTAGCTAACGTCGGTGTTGGAATATGTGTCACAGGAAATGTATGTGGCCAAAGCACGGTGGAGTTAGCTAACCGATGCGTTATTTATAGATTTGGGATATCCCTCTGAGCCTGTTGCCGGCGAGCGCCGCTATGTGACAATATCGCCGCCGATGTCGCAGCGGTGGGGGTGGCGGCGGCATTAATATCGGTTCGATTTTAGGGTTAATTTACTGAAATTTCATGATTTGAGTATGTAATTCTGTTAAATATGATCGCATTGAATAGATTTGGGCCTAATAGGTCCCTAACACTGCCGAGCCTGTTGCCGGCGAGCACCGCTATTGCACAATATCGCCGCCGATCCGGTGGCGGCGTTAATATTGGTTTGATTATTGGCTTAATTTGACCAAAATTTGGCGGCGGCATTAATATCACTTCGATTTTAGGGTTAATTTGATGAAATTTCACTTATCGCGTATGGAATTCGGTTAAATATGATAGCATTGAATAGATTTGGCTCTAATATATCGCCGCCAATGTGGCGGCAGCGGCAGGTGGCGGCGATTTGTTTAGTTTACATTCGTCGATTCGACAATATTAATATCGCTGCCGATGTAGCGGCGGCATTAATATCGGTTCGATTTTAGGTTTAATTTAATGAAATTTCACGTGTTGAGTATGTAATTCTGTTAAATATGATAGCATTGAATAGATTTGGGCCTAATAGGTCCCTAACACCGATGGTAAACTTGATATGGCTTGGGGTTAGCGTAGACGACGTTAAACTTGCAGAGTTTCCCTAACCCGGCCACATACATACCGACTTTTCGCCACTAACCCAGAGATCCCTGCTAACCACGGGCTTGGAGCGCTAACCCTGCTTCATACATTTGGCCCCTGACGGGATGGCCGAATGATTTAAGAGGGCCATCTTCCATGTTGGTAGATTTAAAAATTGAAACTTGTCGACTCCTAGCCAGGCGCTCAGCATTACTAGGATAGGGCGAAGGCCTCTTGGCTCAGTATCAGGATAATGTGACTGTTGGCCTTGCTTGAAAGCTCTACTAGGGTAAAGTAAGGTGGTCTACTCTACTCGGCTAGTCTAGTCTCACACACAGTCCAGCCGTGGCGGCTCGTGCTGAGCACATTTCCGGAGGCAACTTGGCCGCTGACTTGAATTTGTAGCGGATAACGATGTAAGCAGACATGCGCATTGAGAGGCAGGGCGTGTAACCTGGTAGACATCTGCGCCGGACGTGTCTGATTGGCTGAAACATGCGAGGCGGGAACATGCAATGTAAGGGGATAACCCCCTCCCCCAACCCCCCATCCCCACCCTCCCTCTCCATCCCCCACCCCACCCTCTCCTCCGTCCCTCCCCCTCCCTGTCCCCCTCTCCATCCCCTCCCTCCCCCTCCCCCCCCCACGCTCCGTCCTCACCTCCTCCCCATTCCATCCCCACCCGCCTCCCCAACCCGCACCCTAAATGTAGTTGGTGTCACTACCCACTGACACTCCAACACACTATTATTAAACTGTCTTGATTTCATGGCCTTTTACCAACAATTTTACGAAATTAACAATACGTTCGATATGTGTAATAATGTAAAGCAATAAGACAGTTTAGTCTTCTTAGGGATAACAGGACTGTATCACTGCATGTCTATTGGCACATAATTGATTGTCTGCTTTTACATGTAAAGGCGATGGTTTGAACAAAAAACAAACATTTCTCGCCGTGAATATGGCCTATTCTGCCGACACGGTGTAAAGCAACCACCAATCAATCAATCAATCAATCACTTCATTTGGTTTGTTATAATAATTGTCCCAATTTTATAGGATTGTACTTCGGTGGAGACATCCCTTCTGTCAGTTCAGTCTTCTGTAATGAACACATTGCACCTTCTGTCAGCCTGGAGTTCTGTTTGTCTTTTTTGTCAGGGGGTGCTCATGTGAGCGATATCATATATATCATATATCAGATACCAGCAATACATCATATCAGTGATAAGGGACACCTCATACCATGAACTTCACATACAAGGGAAAACCTTGCATGAGGATAGCCATAGGTGAGTTGGTGCATTCTAGATTCACAAAGTGCTTTCACTGACTCACAAAATAGACGTTCCGACTGCGCATGCGCCAAAAACGGTGTTGGCAGCAAAGAAAATGCATACAGCCATTGAGTTAGCCAATACACATAGGGAAAAACTTTGATTTTATTCCAAATTAATAGAAATACATAAGAATTTGGCATTAACATGTATGCACACATGCAATATAATGATCTGATGAATATATCTAAGACAAAACTAGCCATAGTTAAACATTTTGAGCTAAGAAACATACAATTCCACACAAAACAATCAGTCACTTTAAGGCTGCTATCCACATCACCATTATTAATTCTTGTTCTAAATATTAAAATGCCAAATGTGTCAACAGACACTTCTTTCAGAGAAATATATAACCAATATCTGATTAACCCTACTCATTTTCTACTTCTACATATGTCATTAACCATAGGATATACATAAAAACATGAATACAATAAGTAAAACTGACTCTGGCTATGGCTCTAACACTCGTCTGAGTGCCCAGATTTCTCTAAATCTAAATGCACATGGCATATGATGTACTGATTATATTGATGTAAATGCAATGCTGGATAAACAATCAATATCTGAATTTACTATATATATATTTTTTTAGTTGGTATTCTATGTTTCAAAGAAGAGCTGAGATGAGCTGAAACTAGCACATTTCATAGCTGCACCCACTGTCTTAGCATTAGCCATGTGCTTCGCGAGAGTTTGTTTTTCTTCCACGCATCCCACAATGCACCACATGGCTGGAATGGCGATGTAGTCTATTAGTCTGAATTGTTGGCTGACCATCAACCCGACTCACTAGAGGTAGACCCGGCAGCAATGCCTTCACGAATAGTCCATCGTGTGGGGTGGTATTTGATTGGATAGCTCCCATCAAGCCACAATTGCAGAAATCTATTTTTTTAATACACATTTTATGCAGGCAAATATTGACCTTTCAGCACACACACAAAAACAACCGTTGAGATTAATGAATGAAGTAGAATTAAAAACTGTGGATGAAGTGGATGATAATGGAAAGGGGCGCCCAGGTGGCTGCGCAGTGTGACTACACTGCCCCGAGCAGGGCTGGTTGGTTGCTGGAGTTTTATGTCCTGGCAACATCTAAGGTCATATCAGGACGGGTACTGACTTGGGACAGCGTGCACTCATGACAACTTTAATAGTGCCGCCCCACTGGGAAATCAGGCTGCTGGCACCATTACCTGATATCCCACTCAGTCACATTATCCTCACACTGAGCTAATCAGTCCTTGCCCTATCCTATTAATGTTGAGCGCCAGGCTAGGAAGCGACAAATATCCATTTGTAGAATCTAATGCTCGGATCTGTGGCTGTGTATGTAGGCTATGAGGAAAACAATACAGACAAAGAGAAAGGAAGAGAGTAAAGTATATAGAAGAAGAGAGAGTCCAGCCTTCTGGTTTATTGCTTATATAGTTACATGGGTTCATTGTAGGGTATCATACCACCTCCTTCCACCAATGGGAATCGAGCATTCCTGGTCTCACCAATAGGAATCGAGCATTCCTGGTCTCTATGGATACCAGTGGTCTTCCCACCACCAGTAGCTAGCTGTATGGCACCATGGCCACCACCTACCTTGAACTTTTGAGTGTGTTGACCCCTACCTTCCCCAGCAGAAGGGGTAGGCCCTGAGTGCAATCACACCCAGACCTGCCAGCACCACTATGTCTATTTACATCCCACTCAGGCTCCACCAACCCATCTATATATATATATATATATATACATGTGCCTGGTAATGTACACCGATCAGTAATAGAACATTTGCATTCACCCCCTTGCCGAATATCGGAATATTTTACAACATACTCTGCCCCTCCACTTCTTACCATGCAGCTGCGTCCCAAAAACGCAGCGAGGAAAGAAGTTTACATCTCTATGTTGTTTCCATCTTACCTTATTGAAACCACAAACCAATAATTTCTTAATATCTAACAATTTTAATGGATAAGCTCTTCTATGGATACCAGTGGTCTGACCACCACCAGTAGCTGTATGGCCCCCCATGGCCACCACCAACCTTGACCTTTTGAGTGTGGTGACCCCTACCCCAGCAGAAGGGTTAGGCCCTGAGTGCAATCACACCCAGACCTGCCAGCACCACTATGCCTATTTAAATCCCACTCAGGTACCACCAACCCATATATATATAGCTATACGTGTGCCTGGTCACATACACCGATCAGTAATAGAACATTTGCATTCCCCCCTTGCCGAATATCAGAATATTTGACAAATTGTGCCTTTCATTACCAGGTTGTGTACGGAATCTACTGTCTTAAACAAGGTGGTGTACATGTTTGTGTAGTGTCCCACCCATTTCCGATGCGTGTGATTAGCTTGGCCATTGACCCGTCAGTTTGATACTCTTTGGTTATCTTACTCAACAGACTTGACGACTGCGCGTCAACTGCAGCGACGCTCAGTGTGTCATTAAATAGGTCAATGTGACCTACTTCCGTGCTGTGCACTCTGGACAACGTGTCTGAATAAAACCCATTAAGAACCCCTTAATGTGGCACAACTTCACATCGTAATTTTACAAGCGCATTCGCATCCGCTGCCTTCGGGCTGACAATTTGTGAATAGGTTTTTGCATTATGGCCACAAGTGGCTTGTGTTCCATTTGGACTTGTACTTCTTTGCGGAAAATATAGTCATGAAACCTTTGACAGCCGAAACATATTGCGAGCATTTCTTTTTCGATTGTGGCATATCTGCATTGTGCTGAATCCAATGCCTGAGATGTGAGTGTGACTGGTTTATTATCTTGCATAATAACAGCACCTAGCCCTGACTGACTAGCATCTACCTGGATGGCAATGGGTTTTTTAACATCATAGTATGACAGTACAGGAATGGGTTTTAACTTGTCTTTATGTTTGTCATACACACTCTGTTGTTCAGTTTGCCAGTGCCACACGACATCCAAAAGGTTGCCATTTCACATAAAAGTTACTTCAAAATAGAGTAAAGCCGTGTTTACATGGGCGAGTTAAAACGGCTCAAATAATGCGCCTTGCCTAGTTTGCCTCACATTCGCCGTGTAAACGCACCACTGATGCGGATTAGGGCTGATTCGATTCATATGATGCACTTTATGTAAACCGCCTCACAAGGTAGTTTATATAAAGCGAACTAGCTTAAGCACCTCACACGCATGCGCAGTCGAGACCTTAGTTTTTTGACTTTCCGGTCGATCAAAAGTGCATATTATATCATTTGGTCTATGAACCTGCTAGAGGTGCACATATATTTTGTTCATGGTTTATTTTAAGGTTTTCACTGCCCAGCAGAAGTTTTGACTGTTCCAAACCAATACGATTCAGTCCATACATATCTAGGTCGAACCCACACTCTCTCGTGGTGACGTCGACTAACCGAAACTGGTGCTGGTTAGTCTGGACTTGCTCATGTGCAGATATCGATTTCCGCCTTAAACCGCTCCATGTGTAAACGCGCCACTACTTCACTTCATATAAATCACTTTGTCTAATTCGCTTTACAATTTCCCGTGTAAACACGGCTTTAGATATATTATAATGATCAACTTAGTATTTGTATCGTAGAAAGTGACAGAAACTCAAAATCATCGGACTATCCAACTTTAACTGACTAGCAATGCAAGACACCAAACCCCCCTCCTATCCGATGGATAAGTGGATAGAGCTTTCAGCATTATACCCCTAAAATATGAATATATGAACTATGTATTACTCACTGCGCATACTCTGTAGAAAAGGTCCATTGATTGATACCCTTTGTGAGAAACACTCTCCTCCCACGTGACCACCGGCCACAATGGCAGAAACATCAGGGGCTGATGCATTTTTGCCCCGCTTAGCTAACAAATCAACAGCAAAGTTAAAGTTGCAGAATCCCATGGTTTTGAAATACTGTGATTTTTCTGAGATAAATATATTCAATTAACTGTTATAATCTACGTGACTTTAGTTTGAAATAATATTTATTTTAAATGGCTGACATTTGAGATATTTGAAGTGTAAACATGTATAATTAGTTTTGGCAAGGATGCCAAGATTCTGAGACTATAGGGTTCTGCGCTGTTCTGCAGTAACGGGTTCTATTAAATTGCCTTTGTATTCCCTTCTATGTGGCAACAAATGGTTATTAATTGCATCAGTATCTAAGTTAGGTATATGTAGAATCAAATCTAGATAATTGTTTTAGCTTCGAAAAGGTTATGCTTCATCGGACTATGAAGTTTGAAGCTAAATGTGTCTCTCATAGAACTCTTCAGGACCTGGCTCCTAATAAATAATAACCCTCTAGAAAAAGTGTCAGAAGGCTTGGTTATGGACATAACCACATGAAATTGCAATATAATGTGTTAGACACATGTTTCAGATGCTTATGTATCATATCCGTTTATGTTTTAAGTGAATAATTTATTAAATCATGTAGATTGATATATTTTAAAAGTCGAATTGAGAACATCTAATGGCCGACATCTTGTTTTGTTTTCATTGTCGCCCATTTCATCAACTCTAGGCCAATATGAATAAATAGTGCATGCTGGAACAACCAGGCCCACCACATCTTATTAAATGTTACAGGTGATTCATATCAAAGCAGGTTTTACTCGGATTTAGGCATGGTTGCCATATGCACTCTGAGTCTGAGTATGGTGAATATTTCATCAACTAATTCACAAACCCACACATGACGCTGTCAAAAAGACTGAATTGAATGCGATGGCAGTCATGAAAAACTATTTAGTCAAAGCCACTCAAAAAGCAGACAAGGTACCCGGATGGTTTGTTTGTTGTTGTTGTTGTTTTACATCCTAGCAAAATCTAAGGTCATATCAGGATGGGTACCGACTTCTAACAGTGCGCACTCATGGTGACATCATAGTGCTGCTCCACTGGGAGATCAGGCCACCAGCACCATGACCTGATATCCCACTCAGTCACATTATCCTGATGCTGAGCCAACCAGTCCTTGCCCTATCCTAATAATGCCGAGCGCCTGACTAGGAAGCAACAAGTATACATTTTTAAGTCATTGGTTTGACTCGACCAGGGTTCGAGCCCATGATCCCATGGTCTACCAACACGGGAGACGGACGCTCTAACTCATTCGGCCATCCCGTCTGGTTGGTACCCGGATGGACAAGTACATTCATATATATGGGAAGCACTCAGTCACTCGAATATGCTTCAGCAGAATCTCGTTGATCTGTTCCAATTTTGAGAAGAAAACATGGAAAAGGAAAGAAGGAAAGAAAAGGTGAAAAAAGAAGCAAAAAAAGAAAAAAGAGAAAAAAGTAAGAAAGAAGAAAAGAAACAAGATTGGGAAAAAAAGAAGAAACAACAACAGACAAAGTGAGAGAAAAAGAGAAAAGAGAAAGAAAGGAAAAGAGATAAAAGATGGGGGGAAAAGAAGAAATAACAACAACAACAAAGTCAGAGAAAAAAGAGAAAAGAGTAAGAAAGAACAAAATAAAAAAGATGGGGGAAAAAGAAGAAACAACAAAAAAGTGTGAAACAAAGAAAAAAGAGTAAGAAAGAAGAAAAGAAAAAAGATAGGAGGGGAGAAAGAAAGAAAAAATAAGATAAGAAGAGCGCTGACTGCGGCCTGCCGGGGGGGGGGGGGTGAATAGACCTGACCGTGTCCATTCTCGTCTCACACGCATTGAGCCTACTTAAATGTCCCGGCCGAGACATATCTATCTAGGACCGGAAATGGAATGAAGGCCGACTGTTGTCGGCTCTGAAAGCGCCGCTTGTTGAGTGCTGATTTGTGGCCTGCGACAAGCCGGGGTTAATGCTCTCAGTTGATGCGTATCTAACCCCAAGCCTTTTTACTCCATGCATTCAACGCTGACCTTGGGTTTTTGCTTTGTTTTTGTGTTCGTGTCGTCATCCCAGTGCCAATGTCGTCTGCTCTCGTTAAATGCCGTCCTCTGTATTGGAAATTCACTAACGACTACGCAATTTTGTTATATACTAAAAAAAACTAAAAATGTATTTTATTCATTGAATAATAACTCTTGTGTGCGCCAGAGCACTGCAATTACTTTGCTGTTTGTCCACCGACGATTACAACATCCCACACGCTCACGCACCACACCCACACACCACCCCCACACACCACCCACACACCACCCCCACATACACCCCCCACACACCACCCCCACACACCAAATCACACACCAACCCTACAAACCACCCCCACACACCACCGACACACCAAACCACACCCCCCATGTACCACCCCCACATACCACCACCCAACATACCACCACCCCACACACCACCCACAAACACCCCCTCCACACACCCCCACGCACCCCCTCCCCACACCCCCCCCCACACACCACCACCCCCATGCATCACCCCCACACAACCCCCCACACACCACCCACAGACACCGACCACACGCATCACCCCACACACACCACCCCAACAGACCACACCCACACACCACCCTCACACACCACCCTCACACCACCCCCACACACCACACCACACACCACCACCCCCATATCACCCCCCACGCACCCTCCCCACCACCAACCCACACACACCATCCCCACGCACCCCCCCCACCCCCACACCTCCCTCTAATAAATCCATCGACTGGAAACAAATCCATTCGACTGTCTGTAAGTCCCATTGTGTTGAAATGCAAATAACAACTCATCATTTATTGAGCAAAAGACGAAATAAATGGAAACATTTCACCACATAGACCTCTGGCAATCAGAGTGACCTGCCCCACACACCACCCACAAACACCTCCTCCACACACCCACACACACCCCTCCCCACACACATCACCCCCACACACCACCCCACACACCATCCCTACACACCACCCCCACGCACCACCCACACACACCACCCACATACACCGACACCACATGCCACCCCACACACACCACCCCAGCAGACCACCCCCACACACCACCCTCACACACCACCCTCACACACCACCCCCACACACCACACCACGCACCACCACCCCCATATCACCACCCCCACGCACCCTCCCCCCACACCATCCCAACGCACCCCCCCACACCTACCCATCATTACTAACAACCTACTTACTCAAACTACTTCATGTAGTCAAAAACACACCTGAGGTATTAATCTTTTAAGCATAACCCTATAAGCTAACCACACTCTATCTAACAGAATAAACAAACCATTCTACTAACACTCACTCCATCTCAAAATGTTAACTCCAACAACATGATAGTTTTGCAATTCACAACATAGTAGGCATACAAACTATGAAGGAAAACTATGCACCTAACCACTCCGTAATGTAAAGGTCTAATCAATACACATGTATCTATCAAGTGTGTAGGAATACAACATATAACTGCTATGTTTGTATGTGAATTGTCAAACCATACCATATGTAAGTCTTTGAATGTTTGATATTGTTATTTCAGCTGATTTGGGCTAGCTGCATATATTGTAAATAACTGTATTGTCACATGGCTGGAAGACCAGTGCCACGGCGCTGACAAAAGACTTTATTCAATGAATAAACTATATTTACAACAAAAAAAGTAGGTTGAAACGATGTTGCGACACAGGGAGGCAGAAACAAATCCATTCGACTGTCTGTAAGGTCCCATTGTGCTGAAATGCAAATAACAACTCATCATTTATTGAACAAAAGACGAAATAAATGGAAACAATTCACCACATAGACCGCTGGCAATCAGACTGACCTGTTCCTGCCCATGGAATAGGTTCTTCCCACTACCACCAGAGGGCAGTGTGGTGTAGTGGTGGATTAAAATAAATACCCTTTCCACAGAGAATGATGCGCAGGACAGTACTACTCATGAACATCAATTCTTCTCATCACCACCAGAGGGCAGGTTCGTGATGGAAATCATGTAGAATAAATACCCTTCACACAGAGCACGTTGCACATGACACTGCTACCCACAAGATCAGTTCTTCCCACTCCCACCAGAGGGCAGGTTGGTTGTGGAAATCCTTTATAATAAATACCTTAACACAGAGCATGTTGCAGAGGACACTGCTACCGATAACAGTAGTTGTTCAGATTGCTACCAGAGGGCAGGTTGTTGTGGAAATCCTTTATAATAAATACCCTTAACACAGAGCATGTTGTAGAGGACACTGCTACCGATAACATTAGTTCTTCAGACTGCCACCAGAGGGCAGGTTGTTGTGCAAATCCTTTATAATAAATACCCTTAACACAGAGCATGTTGTAGAGGACACTGCTACCGATAACATTAGTTCTTCAGACTGCCACCAGAGGGCAGGTTGTTGTGGAACTCCTTTATAATAAATACCCTTAACACAGAGCATGTCGTAGAGGACACTGCTACCGATAACAGTAGTTGTTCAGACTGCCACCAGAGGGCAGGTTGTTGTGGAAATCCTTTATAATAAATACCCTCAACACAGAGCAATTTGTAGAGGACACTGCTACCGATAACATTAGTTCTTCAGACTGCCACCAGAGGGCAAGTTGGTTGTGAAAATCCTTTATAATAAATACCCTTAACACTGAGCATGTTGCAGAGGACACTGCTACCGATAACATTAGTTCTTCAGACTGCCACCAGAGGGCAGGTTGTTGTGCAAATCCTTTATAATAAATACCCTTAACACATAGCATGTTGTAGAGGACACTGCTACCGATAACATTAGTTCTTCAGACTGCCACCAGAGGACAGGTTGTTGTGGAAATCCTTTATAATAAATACCCTTAACACAGAGCATGTTGTAGAGGACACTGCTACCGATAACAGTAGTTGTTCACACTGGCACCAGAGGGCAGGTTGTTGTGGAAATCCTTTATAATAAATACCCTTAACACAGAGCATGTTGTAGAGGACACTGCTACCGATAACAGTAGTTGTTCAGACTGCCACCAGAGGACAGGTTGGTGGTGGACAATCCTCTCTAGGAAATACCCTTAACACAGAACATGTTGCTCAGGCTCCTGCTACCCATACCATTAGTTCTTCCCACTTCCACCAGAGGGAAGGTTGGTGGTGGACACTCCTCTATAAATATAATAAATTCCCTTTACACAGAGAATATTACACAGTACATAACTACCCACAACATCAGTTCTTGCCACAACCACCAGAGGGCAGTGTGATGGAGGAAAATCCTCTAGAACACCTTTCCCACAGGGCATGTACCCATAGCATTAGTTCCTCCCACTGACACCAGATGGTGGGGAGTTAGTGGAAATTGTTTATTTCTTGTTGGTATGTGTTGGTTTTTTTGTCAGCCAACGAGTTTGAAATCGATGCACAATTCCAAACAACATTTTACCATATTATTTATAAATAACTATAGCTGTATTCACACGGGCAAAATCTAAGGCGATCTACACAAGGCGATTTATATGAAGCGATCTAGGCGCACATTCACACGGGCTGAGTTTCAAAGTGTGTCGCATTCACACAGGCAGTACTTAGGGCGGTTTAGGCGGAAGTGGATATCTGCGCATGAGCAAGTCCAGACTAATCAGCACCAGTTTGGGTTCGTCGACGTGCAGACTGTGGTTCGACCTAGATATGTATGGACTGAATCGTATTGGTTTGGAACGGTCAAAACTTCTGCTGGGCAGTGAAAACCTTAAAATAAATCATGAAAAAAATATCTGTGCACAGCTAGCAGTTTCATAGAGCAAATTTACTGGAAAGTCAACACACTCAGGTCTCGACTGTCACGTTTCCCTCGACTGCGCATGCATGTGATGTCATAAATAAAACGATTCAGCGTAGATCAGTTCCTGTAGACCACCTTGCGAAGCGTTTTACATTAAACGATTTATATGAATCGATTCAGCCCTAAAACACCTCAGCCGAGCATTCACACGGCAAATGTGAGTCGAACTAGGCAAGTCGATTTATATGAATCGATTTAACTTCCCCGTGTGAATACAGCTTATGTTTTGTTTTGCTCAAGACCCAGCAACGGTGTGATATTTCAAATGAACCCAATCACAGAGTTTTAACGCTGTTGTACCTTATTATGTAATATACTTATAGCTAAGTATTATAACCGCCCTTTTGTCACAACCTTTATAAAACAAGAAATCTGGCGAATTGATTCTTTCAGATGTTATAGTGTTCTCCCCCTGGGCAATTATTTCTTCCTATCTTTCACACATTGCAAACAAAAATCATTTTATAAACGGTATTATTACCATCGAATAGTTACCGTTATGAAAATAGATTTTGTACCAGACTGGGTGGCCAAATGAGTAGAGTGTCCACTCCTGTTTTGGGAGTTCGCGAGATCCGAACCCATGAGTTTGTGGGGTTCGAATCCTGGTCGAGTCAAACCAATGACTTACAAATTTATACTTGTCGCTTCCTAGCCTAGTACTCTGCATTATTAGGATAGGGCAAGGACTGGTTGGCTCAGTGTCAGGATAATGTGACTGAGTGGGATGTCAGGTCATGGTGCTGACGGTCTTTTTTCCCAGTGGAGCAGCACTATAAAGCCACCATGAGTGCGCACTGTCACAAGTCGGGACCCGCCCTGATATGACCTTAGATGTTGCTAGGATGTAAAACAACAACAAACAAACATATATTCTAGTACAGTACAGTGCCATGTACAGTGAAACCCCAATTTTATTCGCCCCGATTTTACGTGAATTCGGATATAAGGCGATGTGTCATTGGACCAGTACAATTTTAATGCGAAGGTAATTGAGTAAACTGAGACCCCCATTTAGCACGACCCAACTTTTGTTGCGGTAACATGTTATGGACACACCAATAGCGTTATAACGGCGCCGCACTGTACCTTGTAGTATTCCGGTGTAACGATTTCAACTTACTCCCTTCCCAAGTTCCCCCCCAAGAATTTGAAAACGTTATTAACTTCCCTCTGGGGAAATTAAAAACGTTTTCAGATTCCTGGGGGAGAACTTGAAAAACAGTTTTCAGATTCCTCCCCCTAGTTTCAAATTCCCCCCTCCGGGAATTTAAAATTGTTTAAAAAACCTTAAAAAACGTTTTAAGTTTCAGACCTATAATATTTTGTTCTTAACCATCTTGGAGACTTTTTGTGTCATTTGTGGTTAAATATGTTTCATTGTACTAGTAACAATTGTACAAAAACAACCCAACAACACCCAAAAAAAAAACACCCAAAAACTCACAAAAACACACCAAAAAAACGACAACATTTGAGGACTGCGGGAAAAAACTTGACAACATTGATCATCTTTTTGGGGTGATCCCTATATCGGTTTGACAGGACTCCGCGGTTACACTGTACATGACATAACTACATGCTGGCTTTAAATCAGACCGCGAATGAGGTGTGGCGTATATGCCCAGACAATACCCATACTGATAGAGGGCATAGATAATAGGGGTGTTTTATGTTTGGCGGGATGGTTATTGCGGGGTGGTGTGTGTGGTGGTGGGTCGGTTGGTGTTAGTGGTGGTGTGGTGGGGTTGTGTGTGGGGTGGTGTGTGAGGATGGCGTGTGGGGTGGTGTGTAGGTGTGGTGGGCATGGGGTCGGTGTGTGGGGATGGTGTGTGGGGCTGGTGTGTAGGGGTGGGGGGGGGTGGTGGTGGTGTGTGTGGGTAGCGTGTGGTGGTGGTGTGTGGGGGTAGCGTGTGGTGGTGGTGTGTGGGAGTGGTGTGTGGGGTGGCTGTGTGTGGGGGTGGTGTGTGTGGGGGGTGGTGTGTGTGGGTGGCATGTGGGGGTGGTGTGTGGGGTGGAAGTGCTGGTGGGAGTGGGGATGGTGTGAAGGTGTTGCATTTGGGGGTGGGAGTGTGTGGGAGTGGTGTGTGGGGGTGGTGTGTGAGGGTGGTGTGGGGGTAGTGTGTGGGGGTGGCGTGTGGGGATGGTGTGTGGGGTGAGGATGGATGTGGGTGGGATGGTGTGTGGGTGTGTGTGGGGGGTCTGCGTGTGGCGTTGGGGTGTGGCGATGGGGTGTGGGGTGAGGTCGAGTGTGGGGTGGGGAGGGTGTGTGGGTGTAGCATGTGGGGGCAGTCTGTGGGGTAGTGTATGGTGGCGGTGTGTGGGGGTGGTGTGTGGGGGTGGCATGTGGGGGTGGCGTGTGGGGATGGGGTGTGGGGTGGGGTGGTGTGTGGGGTGGGGATGGTGTGTGGGCGTAGCACGTTGGGGCGGTATGTGGGGTAGTTGTCTGTGGGGGTGGTGTGTGGGGGTGTGGGTGCCAGAGGGAGACAAATAAAACCCTGACGGACGTGATACTGCTCTGGTGATGCGCTGATATAACAGTAACAAAGCCAGGCACTGCACAGCTCAGTCAACACCACCTACGGACACACTGCATGAAGAAGCGCTATTTAATATCGATGATAGATTGCACCTGTTGTCACTACCTGATCTCATTATTAAAGGTGCACAGTATGCTAACTTTGAGTTTCTGCCATTTTCTGAGATATATATATTGGATTGATCAGGGTAATCGATTTCACTTTAGTTTGGAGTAACTTTGGTTTTGAATGGCCACCTTTGTGGAGATATTCAAAGTGATAACAGGCAAACTTATTTTTGCCTATGACATCAAAATGATGATACCATGGTCTTCAGCAGTAACAGATTGCATTACACTGGTTTAGTGTCCCCTTCTATGCAGCAACACACGCTAAATAAGTACACCAGTATCTAAGTTTGATATTTAAATTTAAATCTAGTAAATTGTTTGGATCATAGCAGACAAACTGCACCCCATCTATGACATACACATACATACACATACATGTACCCTCCCCTCAAGGACCCCAGTAAAAAGAGACTCTGATGGACCGGACCTTACTCCAGTTGTTGAATAAAAGATTAACACTGAGATTGCTTCAAGCCCCAGGCCGCTCCCTGGTTTATTCCGCCAAGGTCAGAATAGGAATGACCGCCCACTGCCCAGCCGGGTAACATTTAACGTCCCCAATTGGCAAGGGTGCACGCTAGCAATAGGTGGAACAGGTGACTATAACAGGCTGCATCTCATTGCTACTTCTTAGCAAACAAGTGTCAGCATAGTGGCTGCCGCCACCATACGGTAGTTATTCATTGCAGATTACAATATTCATTGTTGATACTCCAGTAGTCTGTACATGAGCTCCACTACCTGGCGGTGGCAACAGAGGCCGCACACCTACGCAGTTACACTGCGCTAGGTGGCGGCATGATATTGGTAGCCACCGGGCAGTGCCCTGTCTGGACTCCTCTCTACTGCATGTGGCTAGCACACACACCCCACCCACCTATGGAGGCAATGTGGGACCTATCGAGTTAGGGGGCAGGGCACTTGACTGTGGACGCCGCGGTGAGCGGATTGACAATAATAAACGTCTGAAGTGTACGTAGACTCATCAGTCATCCATGTGTGTCTGCGTGAGTGCGCGATCTTGGAACGGCCAACATCGGACTATCACAATACTCTTGTTGATTTTAGACTATTATAAACGTGAATGAATGTATCATGGTATGGCCGGAAGACCAGTGGCAGTGCCTCTGCACTGAATGAATACCTTTATTTGCTGAATAAAATGATCATTTACAAACACACAAATACTATGGGCATGAAGGAAACAGGAAATGGCCATATTCATCTCAGTCAGTCTTTGAGGCCAGGCGATCCTCTTGAAACTAAACTATAATAGAGACCCTTCTGTCCATGGCACGGCCATATTGAACGTGCGTTGTCCGTGATGCTCAGCAAGACGGGTAATTTGTCACGCGGACACAGCCATAACCGTCGTAGTAACTAAGTAGGCCTGCATGCTGCCACCTATCAAGAAACGATTGTATTAGTATATGTGATGTGTGACAGCCCCGCCTATATTCACTTTTAAGATACAAAACCTGATTAGCCTAGGTAAACACTATCGGACTGCCATCTGCAGACACCTTTTTGAACTAATTAACCTGTACGAGGCCAGGTGCTGCGGCAGTGAGCTCACTTCAACACAGGCACAAGGAGGGCACTGACTAGCCTTAAAACTGCCATCCACCCGACCCCATGTAACATTTATTAAGGGCAAGGCTTACAGCTTCTATGATCTCACTGTATTATTGAACTTGTTGTTGAATTCGAATTTCTTGTTGAACAAAAAAGACATACACTGCTGGAACTATAATAGATCCAACTTAAAACTAATCTGCTGTGTCGCTTGTCAAATTATGTGATACTGGGAGAACTGTGGAGTAGAAGTACTAACCACAACCACTAGAGCTAACTAATATGATCAGAGTACTACTACAAGCAGGTAAAGACTCCTGAGTGCGGGACCAGACCAATCCAGTACCACAGCTGTCCAGCATTGAAAACAAGCACCCTCACGGGAGCTTATACGTTATGGGCAGAATAAAAAACTTGTCACAAAAAAAAACAAAAAAAAAACAAGCTGCGGGTTAAAGTTACATAATCTGATGGAAGCGTAACATTTGTGAAACCAAAACATGTGCATATGTTTGCTCCGACAGAGTGGACAATTGTGCACTCAATAAATGTATTTATTGCTATTTACCATGAATATTAAAGCCGCATAATCTGATGAAGTATAACTTTTCTAAACCAAAGCAATGATCGAGATTTGATATTACATATCTAACTTAGATACTGATGCACTTATTAAGCATTTGTTTCTGCATAGAAGGCAATACTGAGTCAATTTAACAGTACATGTTACTGCAGAATGGTGTCAGAGTTTTGGCAAGCTTGCCAAAACTTATTTTCCATGTTTGCACTCAAAATATCTCAAAAGTTTAGCATTTAAAATAAAAGTAACTTTGAACTAATGTAAAGTAGATACTAGTGATCAATCTAATATATTTATCTCAGAAAAAATACAGAAATTCAAAACCATCGGACTATGCAACTTTAAGTCAGTGTAATAGAACCTGTCACTGATGCAAGTCATACAACGTTGCGATGTCCATCTTGATGGTGTACATACCATGATTATTTTGAACGGTTACTTTTCAAATATCTCCAAAGTTAGATAGTTATAATAAATGTACTTCCAAGCTAAGATGAAGTAGTATTACGATCAAATATTAATTTTCTAAATCTTTGGTTTGATTCAGCCGCATTTTGAGCTAACTAACTATATATATATACATATGTATAGTGATAAACACGATATCACATATAATAATGAATATATATATATATATATATATATATAGTTATGACTCTGACACATATAAAATCCGCTGAGCGGGAGCGGCAGTGGTAGTGACCAGGCGCAGCTGGTATCATGCAGTCATGAGCCACTCACAGGTGGCAGTGCAGTGGTGGATGAAGGAACTAAGCTAGGCATAGCAGGTTGGGTAGTACTAACTCAATGAATAGGAGTGGGTAGTAGCTAAGTCACATGACATCCCGGTGTAGAGTAAATAGAGGGAGAGAACTGCTCGGTGGTAGTGTCCTTGTTTATATTCCCATAATAGATTATAGAGCACATATGTTCTTCTCAATGGAAGAAACTCAAAATTATTGGATTCTGCAACTTTATATATGCTATTTGGATTGCTATTTGGATTGCTCTATAATCTTATTTAATTAAGGGCCTTCTGCCCAGGGTCTGTCAGGAGTCGAACTCTCCACCTCGGACATTGCTAGTCAAGAGTCAGGCTAGCAGGATGACAGACAACCGGTGGCAGGAGGCACAAGACATTCACAGGGAAACAATTAGTTATATTAACACATAGGCTTGCCTTAAGCGGGGGTGGAATAGCCCGATGGTTAAATATATATATATATATATATATATATCTATATATATATCTATACATACATATATATATATATATATATATATGTTATTCTCAATGGAAGAAAGTCAAAATGATTGGATTCTGCAATTTTAAGAGTATCACACGTGAAAGTTGCATATTACTTCAAATGCACATAGCTTTTTTTTTGCTCAAAGGTGCATAGCCTGATGAAAACACAACATTTTCAAAACCAAAAAAAGTATCTAGATTTGATTTTACATATCTAACATAGACATTGGTTCACTTTTTAATCATTTATCATCACACAGAAGGAGCTACTGAGTCAATTTGATAGAGCCTGCTACTGCAGAAGCCTATGGTGTCAGAAGCCTATGGTGTCAGAAGCCTATGGTGTCATTAATTTTGAAGGGCTTCACTTACAATATTTCAAAAGTTAGCCATTTAAAATAAAAGTTACTTCAAACCAAAGTAAATTGGATTATAGCGGTCAACCTAATATAACTAACTCAGAAAATTACTGAAACTCAAAACCAAGCGAACTAACCAACTTTAAATACTGCTCCTTAAAAGAAGTAAAACCAGGTCACAAATAATCTCCCTCTCGCGACGCATGCGCGGCCGTAATTTCCAACCAGATTGGTGTTCGTCGAAATGGTGAAACCCACCGTTGACATAAAATCCATTAGGTAAGATGGCGTGATTCATTACCCAGATCACCCAGCGTTCCCGCCAAAAGAGAAATCCAAGCCTCAAGAACCAAACTTCCCACACCTTAAAATGTTGTCTGCCACTACCATCAACTCAACACTCGCCGACCATTGAATGAAATTTGAATGAAATCTGACGACCAGGTCTCGTTGGAACGAATCGCGCGCTTAATCAGTGTCTACTAACCAATCCTCTCCCAGCATCGATAGCAGACGACATTTCCACATCGCAAGGATATAATATACTCCTTCCATATTGGTGCCACAAACTGGGAAGGTGCCTTTTCTTAGGCCCCTGCTTTAACGTAACAGCTTTGTCATTTCGGGGGCGCTACCGGAAATGGCTGTTCCAACCCCTACCTGCTCCACCTCACCCCCTCACCCGACACCAGCCATGTGGTCGTTGCCATGGTAAATGCCCGATTATCGCTCACGTCAACGAATTCTCGTGATTTCTCATTTGGTTTCACACACACGTTGGCCTAGGCGACCAGGTAGTGAGGCTAGCTGGCCCTTTCTCCCCCGTTCAGGTAAATTGTTGGCATCCATTATTCCTGAGACACAGTCCCTCGGGCAATAATAATACACATATCTCGGACGGTGGTGGCACTGGCAGGCTCCATTGTGTTAAAATAATGGCAAATTGATTAATGGACCTCTCGCTTATTTATTCATCTTCTTCACCCTCGCCACATATATAATGGTTGATCCGCCTCCCCTATCCATTTATCCCCGATCTACACCTCCCACAACCACCATACGTAATAGCCATTCCCCAACTTAATCGCGTCTTATATTTCCGTCGAACCTTGGTCCCCCCACCACATATATATATATAATGGCTGATCCGACTCCCCTATCCATTTATCTCCGATCTACACCTCCCACAACCACCATACGTAATAGCCATTCCCCAACTTAATCGCGTCTTATATTTCCGTCGAACCCTGATCCCCCCACCACACATATATAATGGCTAATCAGACTCCCATATCCACTCATTCCACCCGCCGCCCCTCCCACCCTCACGCGTAATAGCCCTTCCCCAACCTAATCGCTTTTTATATTTCCCTCGACCCCCAACCCCCTCACAAATATACACATGATTAACCTCCTATTCCTAGTCTTCTTCATGTATATATAATCTACATTCCATCCTCATTAAACTAATTAACCTTCTCTCCTCCTCCACCTATATTTACGCTTAATTTCATTTCAAGCCCCTCCAAATACTTAATTTCCTGACCCTTCACCTAACATTTAGATAAGTTTACCCCTCATCCCCATTAATATACTTAATCTTCTTTCCTTCCCCTCCACTTATATTTAATCCCACTTCATGCCTCTCCAACTATTTAATCTCCAGATTCTTCGCCTAGCATTTGCTTAAGTTTCCATCCCTCTCCATTCCACATACATATTACATATATATATATATATATATATATATATATATATATATATACAGGAAAATTTCCGACGCGAGTGATGTATTCAGGGTAGGCGGGTACCGGGCGCAGCCAGGGGTGGCGCCACCAGTCATGAGATGGAGGAGGCAGTACAGTATGTATTGTAATAATAACAATAATTAGGACATAATAATAATAAGGAGGGGCTAATTCCCTTCAACGCCTTTATACTCGCATAATGCGTTATACATCACATATATATATACAATTACTATCCATCCCTACATAACTATTTACTTAATCCCCTTCTTAATTATTTACCTAATTCCCATCCCCATATGTGTACATAATCCCTCCATATATATATACTTAATATCCATGCCCATACATATAGGTAGTCCCCAACATACACACCTAATCCCCATTCTGACACATATATTTAATCCCACCACATATATACTAAATATCCATCCTCACATATATACTGACTTCCCCACAAACAAACTTACTCCCCATAACACATAAATATTTAATCCCTCCAAATAGTACTTAATGACCATCCCCGAATATATAAATGATCCACCCATGTACATGCTATATGTCGCCCTACCAGTAACTTCTCGGAATGAGCGAACATATGGTGGCTAAGATTGTAATTGTAACAAGATTCCCAGGCCTTAGAGGTTCGAAAATCTATTTTAACGACCTGATTAGGTATGAGTCGATTTAATTTAATGGTATCAGTGTTACTAAGGCATCTAGAATTTGTTTTGTTTTGCGTGGTTCTTAGTTTGATCACTTATAGTGAGTGAAAGATTGGCGCTTTGCATCCTAATAACATATGAGCTATGAGCATGGGCGTTGAGGTGTGACATTGCACACTCATGGTGACTTTATAGTGCTGCCCTATTAGAATCCAATCCTGGTGACATTACTTCCCATATAGTCACATTAATTTAAACCTGAGTAAACCAGTCCTTGTTTTATCGGAATAACGCTGGGTGCCAGGTAAAGGGCCTGTCACACTATGACGTATCACCTCAATGTGTGGCAACGTATGTGATTTTCGACTAACATGTCGCCATATGCCATCGTATGTTACGTGTATGTTACGTTACTTTGGGAATATGGCGGCTACGTTCGGGATATGTCGGTATACGTCAACATGCCTTGAGGCTCCGAAAAAATTGTGTGCATGCTAAAAATTGTCAACGTGTGTCGACATGTGGCTTGTACATTGAACATACCCTGCGTGTACGTTCGAGATATGTTGGCGTACATTAAGAGTACATTAGGGATACATTAGGGATACATTGGGATACGTTGCTGCATGTTAGCCATACGTTCAGCCGGTGGGAATGTGCAGTCCGCGTACAGTCTGCGTCCTGCAATGAATGCATTACGTACTCCTAACATACTTTGAACATATGCCTGCCGTATCTCCAGTATCTTTAACGCATACGCTGTACTTCTAGCGATGGAGTAACATATGTAACCTTGGTCAGCGATCCGTGAGGGTATGCGAGCATTCTGCGAACGTTTTGCGAGGCACATGAATGCTTTCATACACTAGCAATACGCCCATTTTTACCCCCCGCCGCTGAAAAGTTTGACGAATGCCAACACACTGGCAAATTTTCAAACGTTCAGCACATGCTAACGCTGTATGTCGTACTGTGACAGGGCCTTAAGGTTTATGCGAAATAAAATTTTTTTAAGACTTTGGTTGGACTCAGCCAGATTTTGAACTAACTGCTTCCCACATCATAAACGAACGATCTACCTACCAATTCAGCCTTCCTGTCTGGTGTGGTAACTCGTCCCCTTAGCGTGGGGTATTTTCTGCATGGCCCTTCGATATCACCCCCATATTAGTCACGCCTGCCGTTGGCGTGCTCATTCCTCTTCCAGAAGGATATTCACCATCAATCATTTAGCTAAGCACCGCTTTATCGCTCAATTTGCTCTCCCCATATTATCGCTCACTTTTATCTGCAAATATTAGAGAAGGGTCCACAGCGACGAAAGGAGCAAAAACGGCTGACCACTGGGTCATATCAAGCATACCCTTGCAGGATGAGTTTTCCATTCTTTAAGTCCTGATATTATGTGATTTAAACAGAAGTCGATGTTGATAAATTAAAAATATATTTCAAGCCCTTTAATCTGTGCAAAAGATACATATATATGTGTAAATATGTCCGAACAAGAAACTACTAAAATAATAATTATAACTCAGGACACAAATAGTTTAATGTGGGTATTTTTAATTCGTTTATGATTTTTACATTGTCAGATGTTATTCTTGTTACGGATAATAGTTCATGAGTCAGGGTAATGTTCGAGCGCTCAACCTTGTTCTTGCAGATGGGTGGGTGGGATGGCTGAGTAAATCGGGCGGAGACTCGCAGCAACCACGCGGCAGGTTCGGGTTCACTGGCGGAAGTGAGCTGCTCCGGTCTCTGGCGTGGTGCCAGCCCGAACCGCTAGGCGGGTGCGCGGTTGTCGCCCAGTATACAGTATAGGTGGCGCCACCGTCCCATAGAGTTTAGTGGTTAAGGTTATAGGTCCTGAGCTCCAAATTACCCATGTTGCCACCGCAACATGAACAATTATAACTCAGGACACAAATAGTTTAATGTGGGTATTTTTAATTCGTTTATGATTTTTACATTGTCAGATGTTATTCTTGTTACGGATAATAGTTCATGAGTCAGGGTAATGTTCGAGCGCTCAACCAAAGGTAGTGGAGAGCGTGAAGGGGCATGCCCTGATGGCGTCGCGTGGCACGTACTGGTGCACTGCCGTTGAGGTCCAGGTGCCGAGTGTCTGGATGTCGTCCAGTGTGGCGCCGAGGGCGGCGCACGCCTGTGCGCCGCCTCGACGCAGGCTGTGCAGGGTCACGGTGCGTGGTGCAGGGTGGCCACATGATGCAAGTGCGAGGCGTATGGTAGCCAGCAGGGCATTGGGGCGCAGGGGCATGCCCGATGTGGTGACGAATGCTGGACCTTGCATGTGCAGGGCGGTGTGTTTGGCGTAGTCGATCCAGGCGGCCACCGGACAGAAGGGTGACCCGGGTATCGCCGGGACGGCAATGTCGATGTGTTCGCCAGGTCTCCAGCGGGTTTTTGTAGATGCCACATGGATGTTGATGCCCTCGGGGGTTATGGTGACGTCGCTTGCTCGCAGTGCGTGTCTGCTCGTCGTGGGGTCGTTGGACTCGAGCAGGTTGGATTGCCTGAGTATCGTGAAGTATGCCAGGAGTGTGGCCGCCTTCAGAACACGTCCGTTCGGTCCGGCGCGGGAGAAGAATTCGACAATGTTCTTTATGTCGCGCGGCGTGACGGGCGGGGCCTGTGTCGGCACGTGATGTGATGTTCTCTGTATGCCTCTTTTCATGAGTCCTACGGGGTATGTGTCAAATGCGTCGTGTGAGCCTCCAACCGCCCGCACCCATGTGCGTGCGCCGCTGAGGTAGTTGAGTACTGCGCCGGGCGTTTTAAGCACGTCCGATAGGTGGAGTATGTAGGACAGTATTATATACTGGGTCGGGCGCGATGGTCGGGCTCCGTGCTGGGTGAGGTATGCGATATACGTTGACACCTGTCGGTTCTTGTTTCGCCAGGTTCCTGGGGCTAGCCCGTCATGGATCTTCTTCATGAGCCGCTCGTGGTGGTGGTCGGAGAAACCTGGGGATGAGAGGCAAGGTGTTATGGGAGGAAGAGCCAGGTTATAGCCCGGGGGTGAGTATGTGGTCGAAGTCGACATGGACCTGTATTAGGCCGCGCTGCGCCAGCATGGCTTGGGCTGTTCGGCGAGCCGAGTAGTCGTTGTGGCGCCTGCTTAGCGCGTCTGCGAGCACAATATCTTTTCCGGGCTTGTGGTGGATCTGTATTTCTGTGCTCATTGTGGCCTCCATGAGCCAGATCTCCCTAGCACACGCCGTGAGCACCGGGTCACGGCCTTTTCCCTCCGTCATCACGTGTTGTGACGCCGAGTTGTCAGTGCTGACGTGTATGGTGTGCTGGTGTGGCCTGAGGGGGAGGAGCGCCCTGATTGCGGCGACCAAGTTTAATGCCTCGAGTTGTGCGATGGTCATGCTTTTTCTCGTGACCGTTTCGGGGTAGCGTTCGGCGTAGTAGTGGGTAGTCGAGTGGGCTCCGGCTCCGGTCAGAGATGAGTCGCATTCTATGCGCCATTCATCTTTGGGGTTTGGGTGTAGTAGCACATACCCGTTGAAGGCCTCTGCGAATGTATTGAACCATGCGATGTCCTGGAGCATCTCTTCCGGCACGGTGTGCTTGCCGTTCATGGGTGCGTTTCTGAGTGCTTCGAGGATCCTGGAGGTGAATCTCCTTGCAGGCCTGACGCACTTCGCGACATGCTGTAGCCTGCCCACTAGTCTCTGTATGTCTTTTCGGGATGCCTTCCGCCCGACCGTCCACATGCGGCACTCGGTTAGGACCTCGGCGAGCTTCTCGTCTGGTATCCTGACCCACATTCGATCGGTGTTGATCGCGAAGCCCAGCCATTCGAGCTGTGTCGTTGGTGGCACGCATTTCTGTGGGGAGAGCTCCAGGCCCAGTGTGTGTGCGGTGTGCATTAGGTCTTCATATGCATGTGCCGCCTGGTGTTGTGTTGCAGCGGCCCCCGACGAAATCGTCGAGGTAGCATAGTATGTGGTGCCCCTTCTTCCTCATCAAGTGAACCACTGCGTTTGTGGTTCTGGCGCACGCCATTGAGGACGTCCTACACCCGAACGGCGGTGCCGCGTCGATGTAGTAGTGTCCCTTGTAGAGTATGCCGAGGAGTGGGGTTGATAGCGGGCAGGTGCGCAGCTGTCTGTACGCCCTTGCAAGGTCGGCGCTCCAGATGTATGAGCCGGGGCCAAGTCTTGTCACCTCCTGTGCCAGGTCGAGCATGCCCGGTAGAGTGTATGCCATGGGGGCACCTTGGTACTGTGCCCTCCTTATACCCGCGTTCACACTAGCCTTGCCGGGGTATGAGAGGTCGACGACCACTCTCCTCGCCTCCGAGTTTCGCTTGGGTCTGGTCATCATTGGGCTGACCTGTGTCCACGGCTTGAATGGGGGTCTGGTGAATGGGCCTATTAGGGCGCCGTGCTCGACCTCTTTCCGCACGTAGTCGGCAATGTGAATGTCGTGTGCGGGGTCCTCGGTGTGGTTGGCGGTGGCCGGGACCGGTGGTAGTGGCGCCGTGTAGTCCACCGGCCAGCCAAACTCTAGGAAGTCCACGACTTGTCGGTCGTGATAGTCTTTCAGTAGGTGGCGCCATGCAGGTATGTTCAATCCCGACGGGACGGGAATGCGCATCCCCATGTAGTTAGGCAGGGCACATCGCCGGACAGCGTCGTACAGCCTCATGTACGGAGTATTGTTGGTCCAGAGTGCTGGTATGGTGTATGGCCAGATCTCGTGTAGTGTGGATCTGTATGCCGTGGGTGTGAGGGGTGGGTTGTATGGCGGGGCAGCTTCGTCTCCATTCTCGCCGAGTATGGTTTCAATGTCGTCCGGCTGCTGGTGCCGCAGTAGGCCATCGGTTTGTGTGGGATCTGTGTCGGTGATTTGGCCGTGGCCACGGATCGCTATCGGGGCGACGGGTGTTGGGTTCGGGTGGGAATGTGCTTCCGTCGGTGTGGCGTCTGTGCGGTGGCCGTGCGTGCTGTTCGCTGTGAGTGGCATGACGGTGGTGCATGGGCGGGTTGGGTGTGGTTGCATTGCGCTACGGGTCTGGTGGTAGGCAGCGTGTGTTGTGTTGGTTTGTTGTTGTTGTACGCTGGTGCCTATGTCCTCAGACACGTGTTCCATCCGACCGCTCGTGTGTGTTTGTTTACATCTCGTGTCGGTCGGGGTGGCTCCGCCTGCATGGCCGTGTGCCGTGTGTTCATCTGCAGTGGCGCCACCTTGTGTGTAGCGGTGGGTGGGGGTGGGGGCGTGGCATGGGTCGCGTCCGTTGTGTGGTATCACACCAGACGCACGTGGTTGTGGCTCCAGTGCGGTGGCGCCACCTTCCGCCACCGGGCGGGAGCCAGCGTGTGTGGCTTCCGTGGTGGGAGGGTGTTCAGTGTGTGTAAGTAGGTCAGTGTTGTTTTGGTTTTCTTGTCTGTGCGTTGTTTTCGGCGTGCCGTCTGGGTACGCGCCGGCAGCTGTATTGTGTGCGGAGTCCTTGCCATCGCCAGTCGGTTCAACGGGTCGGCCGCCTTCTAAAAATCCGCCTTGTTAGCCGATTTTTTCTGCACCATTCTTCCGGTCAAAGAATCTCCTCTTGTTTTGGCATTCTTTTTCAGGGTGTGGGTTCGCCTTTGCATATTTTGTGGCACACCATGCACAGAGGTGGCATTTTCGGTCTGGTTGTATCCCATGCGAGGTGGTGAAGCCACACTCCTCCGCCCAGTTCCATTTGGAGCACGGCTTTCCATCAGTTTCTTTGTTATATACTGGTCGGACATAGTCGGATCTGTCCGATCGGCTCGTGGTGTTGTCGTGTTTCCGTGCCGTGTTGTCTTCGGCATTGGTACGGTTTGGCTTCTTTCCGTCGAGGCGCGTGCCCTCCACGCACGCGTCTCGTTGTATGTCTTTGATTGCGTATTGGTCTGCCCAGCCGTGCGGCAGCCGGCCATCAGCGATCATGGTAAATACGCCCTCCGACCAGCGTCGGCATGTTGGCCAGTCGTATAGCGTTGCCATTGTCGCCAGTTGCAGCTGATGGTCTATGAGAGGTTCTCTCCAGCTCGTTGGCATCGCCTGATCCTTCATCATGCGGCACAGCGCGGCCACATACTCAGCCCATGTCGCCTGGTCGAGTCCGATTTTTGTGCTCCGATGGCCTCGGATCACATATCTATGGGGTGCTATCACATTATTACCTCGTTTGTCTCCTAACGCGGTGCCAGCTGCCGCCAGCAGTTCGTTGACTACGTCACTGCGGTCATTATCCTCCTGGTCGCCAGTTGACGCGATATCATAGAATGGGTTCCGGGACGTTGCTCGATCACGAGCAATGGCAGCAGGGGTGCGGAATGGGTTTACGAATGGAACAAACTCACGTTTTTTTGGTGTCGTCCCTTGGAGTCGCGTAGTAGTATTGCTCAGGGCGTGTGTCCGTCATGGTGTAGCCGCCGCTGTGTCGTGTGCGGCTGCCACTGCGGGTCCTCCTCCTACCATTAGGTGACCGGTGTCTGCTGCTGCTGGCAGCCGGCCTCGTGGTCTGTTGACGCGTCTCGTGGCCGCCATCTTGGAATTCCGCACGCGGCGTGCTGCTTCGTCGCTTTTTTGGCGCCGATCGCTCGATGTCGTCGAGGCGTTCGGTCATCCTACCCAGTTTGTCATCCATCCTCTCCTGGAATCCATTAAACGCCTCCAGGAGTGCCGATGTGTCGGATTTCCTCCGTTTATCACTGGGCCCGGCTGGGCTGTCACTTGGGCGTGCGCCCGCGTGTCGCTCCTCGGTGCGAGTAGATCTCGACTGTGTTTTGTTAGTTGTTTTTTTCGTGCAGGACTACTGATTTTGGTCGTCCGCGCGATTTTTTCACCGTCGTAGGGGCAGGTGGTGTTGGTGGTGTATCCTCCTTTTGGCGTTTATTGCGTGTTGACGGCATTCTGTACGTAGTGAGTAAATCGGGCGGAGACTCGCAGCAACCACACGGCAGGTTCGGGTTCACTGGCGGAAGTGAGCTGCTCCGGTCTCTGGCGTGGTGCCAGCCCGAACCGCTAGGCGGGTGCGCGGTTGTCGCCCAGTATACAGTATAGGTGGCGCCACCGTCCCATAGAGTTTAGTGGTTAAGGTTATAGGTCCTGAGCTCCAAATTACCCATGTTGCCACCGCAACATGAACAATGTGATCTTTCCATAATTTTAGCCAATCAGAGCTGTTCTTTTCGATTGCAAATGGCCACCCCTTATGGGGGCCGCCATTTGCAATATGTTATATGACCATAGTTTCGGTGAAATAAAATAATAATAAAGTAATAATATTGCTTTTGTGCACCATGTTTATGCCAAATTGTTCTTTATTTCTTTTAATTTTGAGTACAAATTCTATGGCAGCGAGCATTTGTTTTGATATATTATTAACCAATCGCTGACCCTGAATACCTTTGTAGTGGAAACAAGTTCAAACGAGTTCAACCGTGGCTGGTTGAGTCGCAGCCATGGCTGGTTGGGTCGCAGCCATGGCTGGTTGGGTCGCTCCGTAGAGCGCTGAATATGCTTATGAAATATTATCACTCAATTTGACCTGCACACATGATTGCTAGTTTAATCTGCACTTATTATAGCTCACGTTGGTCTGCACATATTATCGCCCACTTTGATTTGCACCTGTTGTCGTTCACTTTGATCTGCACATATCATCGCTCACTCTGATCTACACATGTTTCTGTTCATTCTGATCTGCACAGATTATCGGCCAGTTTAATCTGCACATATTATCGCTCACTTTTATTTATATCTTGAAAGCTTGTATATTGCTAAAAAGGTATACCACTATCAAAATACAAATATATATGGAAAGCGAAAAGGATGAAGGAAGGAGAGGATAATTTGACCAGTCTTGGAATTATTTACTTGCGCTTGTCTTATTTATCTGTCAGGATTTGATGAATGACTTTTATTAACATGTACTTCTTTTCTCAATGTGGTAGCACTAGTCTTCCGGTCATCAGTAGTACTTTAATTTAAAGAGTCGAAAGGAGAATAATTTAGCATTCATGCAATAGCAATAAATGAAGGCATACAAGGAGTGCTACCGACACCACCACAACCCCTGGCGGATTTAGAACCTTACTACCGCTTCAAAGTAATATGGTAGAATGAGGCAATATCCCACTGAGTCACATTACTTTGACACTAAGCCAACCAGTCTCTGACCTGTCCTAGTAGTGCCAGGTTCCAGGCATGTTAGGGACAAGTATCAAGTGTCAAGTATCAAGTATTTAACGCGGCCGGGTATTAATAAAAAAATGCTGGACACCGTCAGTAGGGCAGACACTCAAACCACTAGGCCACCCATTCATATCACTGTTATTGTGGTGATCAAATTGGTAAGAGTGCAGGCTTCCTCTGCAGAAGGTCAGATGTTCAAATCCGAGCCAATTCAAATCAATGACAAATCAGGATAATATGACTAAATGGGAATTCAGAGTCATGGTGCCAGTTAGATACAATATTCACCCCGTACTGCTGCAGTAGGGGTGCAAACCAACCTTATGTAAAAGCTGGTGAAAATGCGGGTCAAAGAATTGAGAGCCTAATTTTACAATCTAAGAAGCAACAATTATTCTTTACATACATCTTATTGATAGCCCGCTACCTTTGAGTTGAAAAATATAATATAATATATAGCTTAATAAGATTTAAAAGTGAAATCGATGGCGTTCTGCGGCCGCCATCTTGTCTTTTTGCATTCTCTCCCATTTCACCAAATCTGTGCCGATATAAGTAGCCATTTGTTACTGGAGCCACAGTTTCTAGGTCATGTTCCATACTAACGCTATTTTCGCCCGTATTTATATAAGGCTGGTCTTCACCCGTGTACTACAAGTACCGGGTGAATCTTTTATCTAGGTGCCAGTGGGCTGGTCTCCTAGTGGGGCAGCATTATAAAAAGTCCCCATGAGTGGGCATTATCACAAGTTGGTACCCATCCTGATATGACCTTCGATGCTGCCAAAATGTAAAACCCTAACAAACAAACATCTTTGTTTACCTGAGGAAGGAATAACAATGGCTACATTTGTTTGCTCTAATTGTTTATGGAAACCACAACTTGAGGCGTGTGTGTACTTCCATCAGCTCCATCAGCTCTGAACACCAGACACAGTTAATATAGGTGTGAACAACAAACACACAGTTCTTATCGGTGTGAACACCAGACACACAATTTGTATAGGTGTGAACACTAGACACACAGTTCTTATAGGTGTGAACACCAGACACACCATTCTTATAGGTGCAAACACTAGACACACAGTTCTTATAGGTTCTAACACTAGACACACAGTTCTTATAAGTGTGAACACTAGACATACAGTTGTATAGATGCAAACACTAGACACACAATTCTTATCAGTGTGAACACTAGACACACATTTCTTATAAGTGTGAACACTAGACACACAGTTCTTATAAGTGTGAACACTAGACACACAATTATTATAGGTGTGAACACTAGACACACAGTTCTTATAAGTGTGTACACCAGACACAGAGTTATTATATGTGTGAACATCACACACACAGTTCTTATAGGTGCGAACACTAGACACACAGTTTCTATAGGTGTGAACAGTAGACACACAGTTCTTATAGATGTGAACACCAGACACTATTATCATATGCGTGAACAACAAACACACATTTATTATAGGTGTCAACACCAGACATACAATGTGTATAAGTGTGAACACTAGACACCTAGTTCTTATAGGTGTGAACACCAGACACTGTTCTTATAGGTGCAAATACTAGACACATGGTTCTTATAAGTGTGAACACTAGACACATGGTGTTATAGTTCGAACACCAGACACACCATTATTATCAGTGTGAACACTAGACACACAGTTCTTGTAAGTGTGAACATTAGACACACAGTTCTTATAAGTGTGAATACTAGACACACATTTCTTATATGTGCGAACACTAGACATACATTTCTTATAAGTGTGTACACTAGACATACAGTTCTTATAGGTGTGAACACTAGACACACCATTCTTATAAGTGTGTAAACCAGCCACACAGTTCGTATAAGTGTGAACACTAGACATACATTTCTTAAAAGTGTGAACACTAGACACACAGTTTGTATAAGTGTGTACACCAGACACACAGTTCTTATAGGTGTAAACACCAGACACACAGTTCTTATAAGTGTGAACACTAGACACACAGTTCTTATAAGTGTGTACACCAGACACACAGTTCTTATAGGTGTAAACACTAGACACACATTTCTTATATGTGTGAACACTAGACGCTCCACCCCCATCCCTAACCCACACTGTTGATGAACCGACTCGGCGTGTTCTATTAATATGATCTAGTTAGTTATATTCAGTCTCCTCCGCAGGAACGTTGGACTAACAATTTGCCCCATCAGATAGAAACTGACATGAAACCTATGCTCAAACTGCATAATCGAAATTATGAAAGCAATAACCTGAAAAATAAATTCTGTTTCAGATAATTATAATCTCACTGAAATGCATTTTTTTTTGTGTGAGATGGGGTAAAAGTATTTGAGAATACATTCTAAAGTCATCCCCACAGAATTGATCCCGAAACTACGTCTTATGATGAATAAAATAAAATAAAATAAGATAGATACAATAAAAATAATCAGTCAGTGATTGTTGGTAATGCATTGAGAAAGACTATAGCAAGATTGTATGTTGATGTTATCAGTAATTGTTGGTAATCCATTGAGAATGACTAGAGTAAGATTGTATTTTGATGTTATCAGTGATTGTTGGTAATGCATTGAGAAAGACTACAGTAAGATTGCATGTTGATGATATCAGTGATTGTTGGTCATGCATTGAGAAAGACTACAGTAAGATTGCATGTTGATGTTATCAGTGATTGTTGGTCATGCATTGAGAAAGACTACAGTAAGATTGTATGTTGATGTTATCAGTGATTGTCGGTCATGCATTGAGAAAGACTACAGTAAGATTGTATGTTGATGTTATCAGTGATTGTTGGTAATGCATTGAGAAAGACTACAGTAAGATTGTATGTTGATGTTATCAGTGATTGTTGGTAATGCATTGAGAAAGACTACAGTAAGAGTGTATGTTGATGATATCAGTGATTGTTGGTAATGCATTGAGAAAGACTACAGTAAGATTGCATGTTGATGATATCAGTGATTGTTGGTCATGCATTGAGAAAGACTACAGAAAGATTGTATGTTGATGCTATCAGTGAT
Source organism: Branchipolynoe longqiensis (assembly GCA_030323885.1). Lineage (NCBI taxonomy): Eukaryota > Metazoa > Annelida > Polychaeta > Phyllodocida > Polynoidae > Branchipolynoe > Branchipolynoe longqiensis. The sequence continues at coordinate 28,960,981 of CM059193.1, forward strand.
TGTTGGTCATGCATTGAGAAAGACTACAGTAAGATTGTATGTTGATGTTGTCAGTGATTATTGGTCATGCATTGAGAAAGACTACAGTAAGATTGTATGTTGATGTTATCAGTGAGTGTTGGCCATGCATTGAGAAAGACTACAGTAAGATTGTATGTTGATGTTATTTGCCCTTTCTACATATAAATCGAATGACATAAGAACTATAATATAGTTTTGTGCGCTACCCAAAGACAGTCAAAGCCACATGCAGGTAACAATGTTTGACTAATGTACAAAGGTAGTGTTCATGTGCTGCCCTAGAAGTTCAACCACAGTAGTCAGGTGGGTGGAACGTGTCTGCTTAACGAGCTACCTGGAAAGTGACGCTAGTTCAGTGAGCTGTGGGCAATGGTGGAGAAGGTATGGACGAATGCTGGCCAATCAGGTGGATGGAGACATAAACTCATCCTTCCACCTGAAGATGAGTCGAATGCTCAGCGGGCAGGGGAGAAGGGTGTGCTGTCTGTATTTCCTACCGAATCACCCACAATGCAAACATTGTGAATCACTTTGACCTGATTAAATAGAAATTCAGGTCATGCTAATGAGTGGCTTGAAATTCTTAACGTCATTTTGCTTCAGCTGCAAATTGTTTGTAAAAGGCGCCCATAGTCGAACCGGCTATTAGGTGGTGGGTGCTATCATGGCGTAAAAAAAACACCTGAGTTAGGGAGCCCAATTACCGACCACTAAGCGGAGAGGCTAGATCTATTTTCTTAATGCAACTTGTAAGTGTTTGCTCTTTTCAATATTGTCATTTGTGACGTGTATAATAATGTTTAAAGGGGGAGGGTTTTTTCCTTTCATTTTGGTTAAAATCGAATATGTTAAATTGTTTTTTATTGTCAGTTGCTTTTAACCCAGGTGAGTACTGTATAGGCCCGGTCACATACATGGTAATGGATGTAGTTGACCGTAGGTGAATGTAGTGGAGGCTAATGTGGGTCAAACGTGGTGTAAGTACGCTAAACTACGTTGAAATACGTTAAGGTATGGCAGGGTTTGGTATGGATAAATATGTTATGGAAGAGATAAATACATTATGGTATGGATGCCGGTACGTTCAACTATGTTCAACTATGTTCAACTATGTTAGCCTCCACTAAGTTCACCGACGTCCACTAATGGCTATGTGATCAGGGCTTCGTCCAAGTACGCTAGATTATGCTAGAGCACACTAGAGCACACTAGAGTATGCTAGAGTATGTTAGAGTATGTTAGAGTACATTAGCATCACGGATGCAAATTCAGCCTCTAAGGTAGTGCTCTTTTGAACATGTCCACAAATTTAATCGGACATCACGGCTCACCCATGTTATTACCAAGTTAACATCACAGACAAGTATGGATACCAGTACGTTCAACTATGTTCAACTATGTTCAAGTACTTTAGCCTCCACTACGTTCAACTACGTCCATTAACGTGTATGTGACCGGGGCATCAGACTGATGCCCGATTTCATGTGAGGTGTACTTCAACGATGGTGGCTATATACATATAAAGGTTTCCGGTTCAAAAGACCGACAAATGCCATTTTAGTTATTTGGCATGTTTATACTTCAAATGTCTCCAAAGTTAGCCATTTTAAATCAAAGTTATCTCAAAGACCCTATAATACTAAGACAGCTCACTGAGCCTGTACTGTGTAATCAAAATGATCAAACCCACCACTTGGTGCACTGGCTGTTCTCTTGGTTAAGCAGTTGCTATATTATATGTATAAATGTATATATGAATGTGACAGATGTGTGATGATGGTGATGATGATGCTGATGCTGATGATGATGTGTATTTGTTCATAGCAATTTCATATTGATGTGTATTCATACATACCTATATCATGTATAATATAATTGTATGTCTTTACATGTGAAACACCAACCAGCAGCCGGGCTGATCAAACCCACCACAAGGTGGCACTGCAAAATTTACATTACCATGGGAGAGATAGGGAGTGAGCTGTCTTAGTATTATAGGGTCTTTGGTTACCTCAAACTAATATCCGGTAAATTAGACCTATCAGGCTAATATATTTATTTTTCTTAGAAAATGATAAGAGACTGAAAACCCCCAGACTATGCAGCTTCAAAGTGAAGTAGCATGCACGAGCCAGTGGAGTATCAACATTTCCCAACCGCAAACAGCCTGGAGACAATAAGCTAACAAGTAATCAGGCGCAATCTCATTTGATGGATGGTTTTAAACAATTGCCAGAAGGGTTACCACTATTATCTCATAATTGACCGGGGCCATAAAGAGGCAATGAAATGTTTCCTCAATAAAACCTGGCCTCCGCCTTATTAGGTAAGTGGCCAGCAAGTTTTGGATGCACCATTTATTTAGATTTGATTCTATATATCTAACTTAGATACGGATGCACTTATTACGCATTTGTTTCTGCATGGAAGGCAATATTGAGTCAATTTAACAGAACCGTTACTACAGAAGTCTATGGAGTCAGAGTTTTGGCAAGCTTGCCAAAACTAATTTTCCATGTTTGCACTCAAAATATCTCAAAAGTTTACCAGTTAAAATAAAAGTAACTTTGAACTAATGTAAAGTAGATACTAGTGATTGATGTAATATATTTATCTCAGAAAAAATACAGAAATCCAAAACCATCGGACTATGCAACTTTAATCACCATGGCAACCAGGACGCTCCTATCGATTAAAGTTAGATGAAGCTATGGCTCACATCACAGAGAAATTACATGTAATTAGTGATATTAATACAGAAGTAACAATGAGAGTTAATACCCCCATCACACCAAACTACTTCTCACTATGTTCTTCAAAATGTTGCTGTGCGCGAATGGAATGGATGTAGTAGCAACTTTTTACGGTCTTTTTATGAACGGAATGGACAGGCTAGAACAGAATGGTGCTCTAGAACTTTGAGCATGCCCACAATTTTCTTGCAGCCACATTCTACCCCCGACCACACCCCATTTTAGAACGTGGTCGGACGTTTTGAGAACTAGTTTTGTGTGCTGGTGGTGTAAGAAATGACAGGGCCTCCTAGATCATGTGTGGACGGTGTATTATATTATATTCATTCCTGGCACTCCATGTACATATGCCTATCCATAATATTAATATTGTTGATGCCCTTCCACAAATAACCCTTTCCTCAATGCCCTTTTATATTAACTTTCCCCCAATAGCCGAAGTCTACTTTTTGTGCTGGGCCGTCGTTAACAAACAATCCGTTGAGGTCTTGCCATAAAAATAACACTTCTCACCAATGCCCTTCGGTAAGTAATTAACTCATGCGTAAAGGAAGACAAACGGAGAACATGGATTTAAAAATTTAATGGAGAACATCTCGTAACATATCGTAACTCATAAGTGTCTGGAGAACATATTCGATATCGTATATCGTATCAAGCATCAATCATCGATCATTTGTCGAGCATATCAGTATCATATCGGTAACAAGCAGAGAATATAAACAGTCAAATCGTTATCAATTAATCAGGGCAACAGTCAAGGTAAATTCAATCGTTAATCATGACAGAGAATCTAGCATGTAGGAATGAATGAGCGAGAACAAGACCTCAGCCCTCAACCCAAGAACTCATCGGGAGGGAGGGTGGGTAAAATGACTATCACGGTCAAGCGTCAGGGAAAAAGTGAGAAGAGCAAGGTGAGTGTGACATAAAAGTAGTCCAGTGTAAAGAAAATAGTGCGCTCAATACGCATTCGTAAATTATCCATGTTGAACTCAACATGCGTAATTCCTTATTAATGCCATTGTATGCAAACTCTTTCGTTAATGCCCTTAAGTAAATAACCTTTCCTTAATGCCCTTCCACACATTATACCTTACTAATGCCCTTTTGCAAATTACCCTTAATGCCATTCTTTGTAAGGGCATTCGGTTATGTCCTTATGTAAATAACCCCTCCCTAATGCCCTTCCTCAGATTACACCTCATTAATGCCCTGTCGCAAATGACCTACCTCCGAAATGCCCTTTCAGAAAAAACACATTATTATTGCTCTTACGCACATGATATATATGAGTCAGGATAACAAAAAGAGGCCAATTGGGGAAAGTTGTCGCCGTCGAGCATGGATATCAGCGTCGATCGGTATAATTATAATTTAGCATTGACAGAGGTGTTGGAAAGTCCTTAAATTTATCCTGAATGTAAAGGTCGAGAAAATACAACAACATTATTTGTTTCTTGGATAATTTAATATAAAACAAAGAAATGCACTACACTTTAAGAATTGCGATGCCGACATCTGTTAAAGTTGTCGGCCTCGATCATTGGATGTTGGCGTCGATCGGTATAATTATAGTTTAGCATTGACAGAGGTGTTGGAAAGTCCTTAAATTTATCCTGAATGTCAAGGTCGAGAAAATCCAACAATCTTATTTGTTTCTAGGATAATTTAATATGAAACAAAGAAATGCACTATACTTTTAAGAATTGCGACACCAAATCTTCAATTGACCACCGATTGGCCCATTTTCGTGAGGCCGACTCATAGCCATTCTTGCTCTGGATGAAAGAATACAACAAAAATCGAAATACTAGTATTAGCAAAGGCTCCACCATATCATGATAGCACCATGAATCCTCGTGAGGAAATGATCACAAAGATTTGACTAATTACGAAGTCAAGTCCTTTTGTACCTATTCCTTGTGACTTCAGTATAATGTCCACAGATCCTTTTTTTTTTTTTTTTTGGTAAATATTTTTATTCATCTGAATACATATTTTGTCAGCGCCGGGGCACTGGTCTTCCAGCCGTCGGAGTGGTCGCATTTCATCTGTACATAGTGGAAGTGGAATGTGTTGCATTGTGTGCAGCACAACCCATTCTGAACATAAAAGAAAGTGGGGGAGCAGACTATGCTGGTATAGTGTACAGCATATGTACTCACCATAGTGCAAGGTATATGCATCACTGTGTGCAGCACAACCCATTCTGAACCTAAAAGAAAGTGGGGGAGCAAGCCTATGCTGCATAGTGTACAGCATATGCACTCACCATAGTGCAAGGTATATGCATCAAGATAGAGTGTGCAGTAATGTACACTAGTGGTTAAATCATATGCTGTGTTTGTATATCAGTTAGATTTGGTTTTAATAACGGTTAGTCTTTAAATAGTGCGATGATGTGCATGTATAGTGGTTTATATTGTGTGCATTGCTGGTTGATGTAGTTATTCAGAGGTGGTAATGGGTCTAAAGTAGGGGTAGTGGGTCTCGAGTCATTGAGTTATAATAGTTGTTTGTCAAATGTGGATAGGGGAAATGTGGATGGGGGAGAGGGGTCCATGGGCAGGGGGGGGCGGACACGCAGGGAGAGAGCAGGCATGACAGAGGGCGAACTGATTTGACGGGCACCGACCCAGTAGCTAGGGATTGATCTGATGCAGGAGGTTAATAGAAAAAGAATCCCAGGGATATTCCAAGCAGTTCTAGGGTCATAGGGTCAGTGCAGTAGTGCCTTCTTAGACACGGGGAGGTTTCGCCATTTATTGGATAGCGAATTCTGGAGGAGGGTTAATTAAAGTTGCTGAAGTTTGGATTTTTGTAATTCATAAAAAGAACAATTAACTACCTCAGGCTGAGAATTGCTTGCACTGTTAGTATCGTGTTTGATTCGGCTGGAATGACACATCTCTATCGCCACAACTACACCTTGGACTCGACTGAGCGTTGGATTGAGTGTTCTAGTGAATGTTCTAGTGAGTGTTCCAGTAGGTGTCCCAGTGAGTCTTCCTGAGAGTGTTCCAGGAAGTGTTATAGTGACTCTTCCAGTGGGTGTACCAGTGAGTGTTCCAGTGAGTTTACCAGTGAGTCTTCCAGTGAGTCTTCCAGTGAGTCTTCCAGTGAGTCTTCCTGAGAGTACACCAGGAAGTGTTCTATTGACTCGTCCACTGAGTGTTCCAGTGAGTGTTCCAGGACGTGTCCCAGTAAGTGTTCCAGTGAGTGTACCAGTGAGTCTTCCAGTGAGTCTTCCAGCGAATGTTCCAGTGAGTGTTCCAGTGAGTGTTCCAGTGAGTCTTCCTGAGAGTGTACCAGGAAGTGTTCTATTGATTCGTCCAATGAGTGTTCCAATGAGTGTTCCAGACGTGTCCCAGTAAGTGTTCGACTGAGTGTCCCACTGAGTGTCCCACTGAGTGTCCCACTGAGTGTCCCACTGAGTGTCCCATTGAGTGTCCCACTGAGTGTCCCATTGAGTGTCCCATTGAGTGTCCCACTGAGTGTCCCATTGAGTGTCCCATTGAGTGTCCCCAATAGTGTCCCATTGAGTGTCCCCCTGAGTGTCCCCCTGAGTGTCCCCCTGAGTGTCCCACTGAGTGTCCCATTGAGTGTCCCCATGAGTGTCCCATTGAGTGTCCCCCTGAGAGTCCCCTGAGTGTCCCACTGAGTGTCCCACTGAGTGTCCCGCTGAGTGTCACACTCAGTGTCCCATTGACTGTCCCACTGAGAGTCCCCCTGAGTGTCCCACTGAGTGTCCCACTGAGTGTCCCATTGAGTGTCCCACTGAGTGTCCCACTGAGTGTCCCACTGAGGGTCACATTGAGTGCTCCATTGAGTGTTCCACTGAGTGTCCGAATGAGTGTCCCACTGAATGTCCCACTGAACGTCACACTGAGTGTCACACTGAGTGCCCCACTGAGTGTCCCATTGAGTGTCCCACTGAGTGTCCCATTGAGTGTCCCACTGAGTGTCCCACTGAGTGTCCCATTGAGTGTCCCACTGAGTGTTCCACTGAGTGTCCCATTGAGTGTCCCACTGAGTGTCCCACTGAGTGTCCTACTGAGTGTCCCACTGAGTGTCCCATTGAGTGTCACACTGAGTGTCCCACTGAGTGTCACACTGAGTGTCACACTGACTGTCCCACTGAGTGTCCGATTGAGTGCTCTACTGAGTGTCTGACTGATTGTCCGACTGATTGTCCGAATGAGTGTCCGACTGAATGTCCCACTGAATGTCCCACTGAGTGTCCCTTTGACTGTCCTACTGAGTTTCCCACTGAGTGTCCCACTGAGTGTCCCACTGAGTGTCCCACTGAGTGTCCTATTTAGTCCTCCACTGAGTGTCCAACTAAGCGTCTGACTAAGTGTCTGACTGAGTGTCCCATTGAGTGAACCACTGAGTGTCCCACTGAGTGTTCAACTGAGTGTCCAACTGAGTGTCTCCCTGAGTGCCCATTTGAGTGTCCAACTGAGTGTCCCACTGAGTGTCCATTTGAGTGTCCAACTGAGTGTACAACTGAGTGTCCCATTGAGTGTCCCACTGAGCGTCCAACTGAGTGCACAACTGACTGTCCCACTGAGTGTCCCAGTTCAGTGCCCCATTGGGTGTCCCACTGAGTGTCCCACTGAGTGTCCAATTGAGTGTACACCTGAGTGTCCCATTGAGTGCCCCATTGAGTGTCCTATTGAATGTCCTATTGAGTGCTCCACTGAGTGTCCCATTGAGTGTTCCACTGAGTGTTCCCCTCTCCAGCTAATCCTCCCACAACCAGACCTGACATAGTTCAAACAGAGTGACTGACATCGCTCTGTGCCCTGGCGGCCAACTCGCTCCCTAAACACGACGCAAAACCACTCCTCAACCGTCCCAATTCTAGCAATAAGTCATCAATTTAAAAGCAATCAGCCCAAAAACAATAACCAACAACAATTCTTCTCGTTAAGATTGTGTTTCACAAAAGCGGGCGGTTTTCCCTGTGGGCTCGTCTTTCATGACCTCCATCCGGTCATTACTTCTGAGTGGCTGATTTAACCGGGCGACACCGGAAGTTAAAATTCTCCTTTATCTTGTGAAATTATTATTTATTGACTCTCGTTGTTTACACTTGAGCACTACTGGGTACACAAATATGGATGTTCTATAAAATATGTACTTTTATTATTGTATATACAGTAAAACCTCTCTAACCGACCACTTCCACAGACCGACCACTCCCTTATATCGATCGCTTTATTTGGGTCCCAAAAATACCATTGTAAGGATATTTTAACTCCTTAAACTGACCACCTCCCTAAATGGACCACTTAAACTTGGTCTCAAGGTCGGTCGATTTAGAGAGGATTTACTGTACACATCTTTAAATAGTGCATTCCTTTGTTTTATATTAAATTATCCTAGAAACAAATAAGGTTGTTGTATTTTCTCTACCTATACATTCAGGATACATTTAAGAACTTTGCAACACCTCTGTCAATGCTAAACTATAATTATGCCATTCGATGCCGACATCCAATGCTCAACGCAAACAACTTTAACAGATGTCGCCGTCGCAATTCTTAAAGTGTCGTGCATTTCTTTGTTTTATATTAAATGATCCTAGAAACAAATAAGGTTGTTGTATTTTCTGTACCTTTACATTCAGGATAAATTTAAGGACTTTGCAACACCTCTGTTAATACTAAACTATAAGTATGCCGATTGACGCCGACATCCAATGATCGATGCCGACAACTTCCCCCAATTGGCCTCTGACTCATATATTTATCAAGATTTCAGTCGCAAAACCTCATAAACACCAATCCAAAATATTAATTAAAATAACAGATTTCTAGCTGACGGTCATTTTAATTCTCAATAATTCCACCTTTCTTGTGATGAAATGATTATCATGCAAGGAGCACTACAGTGACTAACAAGATATGCTCAGTGCTCATGTATAGTGGTCCTCGCGATGCCGAGGGCCTGCCCCCCCCCCCCCTCCGGCGGGTACCAGCATGCTCTCGCACCCCCCCCCCCCCCCCCCCTTGCGCGGGAGGTGGGGGGGACTCGCCACTCTATATATGTGGTTAAGCACTAAGGCAGCAACAATATCTGTAGGCACTCCTGGATACTAACATACGGATAATCAATAAAATATGCACATTTATACCTATATATAATATAGATATACATATATGAAACTGTCTCAAAAGGTGCTAAGCAATATGGGACAAAACTTTGTCCATTGTAACGATGAACATACTATCTGCTTATGCATTTCCTCAGGATAAACTGATTTGTTGTTTACATGGTGTTTCATAATCCCAATAGAATACATATTGATTTTAAGGAAATGTCCTTGTGTTTTCAGTGTAGCCGTTTCTGTGCTGTTTTGTGTCAATCCTTACAATGGACACAAAAAAGAAGAGTTATCACCTTTTGAGACAGGCTCATATAGTAATATATGTTCCCTGTGAGACTGTGTGTGAATATAGACAAGAGAGGTAATCGTATTTCATTACTGTCCCATTTCGCATGTGTCAGTTTTTGCCTGTATGTTAGCCTCCATGTCTGTATTCTATTGTCTAGTGTGGAATATATAAATAACTAAAGTCCTTATCTGCCTCAGTGTTATTCTATTTCACCTTATAGTCTTACCAGATCATAAATATGTTCACTATTTTACCATATCCACCTGCTTAGATCGATTGATATATGAGCCTGCCTAAAAAGGTGATAATTCTTTTTTTGTGTGTCCATTGCAACGATTGACACAAAACATGGTTATTTGGCCAAATAAGAATGATTTTGTTGTTATGAATTGCACTTTTTGACATTGTCTTATTAAAAATCTGCTTTACTAATTGATTCAGCAATTGAAAAAATTGTAATTCCTTTATATATGTACAATGGAAATTGGTTAGCAGAACACCCCTCACATCCTTCCACTTGTTATTATATTTGGTCAAAGTTCTACCTTTAATTCAAAATTAATACATTTTTATATATTTAATCTTAACAAATTATTATCTCCAGAACAATACTATATATAGCCCAAATGTTTTTGGATTTGGGTTTCTAATTTCAACGTCTACAGGAAGGAATACAAATATGTTCACCAATTTCCAATCTCCACCTGCTCAAGGCGATATATATGCTGTATAATTAATTATACAAGTATAATCATTCGGAAACCGATTACCTCATATCAACCTGACACACTCACTCATAAATATATACACATAAATATATACATATATATCTAAATGTATATATATATATATATTCTGTCATATTCTGTCATGTGACTATAAATAGCTATTTTACTCGCTTAAGGGGCTGTCACATTAGGGTTTTTTGCGGGAGCGTACGGCGGCGTAGGCGCGTTACGTCATATATGTCGGCATACGCCGCCATATGCCGCCATACGCTACGCAGATACTGCGCGTACGCTACGCATACGCCATCATGTGCTGGCATATGCCGGCTTACGCCATCATACACTGCCATACGCTTTCTCACATCCGTCCGTCCAAATTTGTTTGTGCATGCTCAAAAAATCTCGACCGACGGGAGTGTATGGTTCATACGCTACTCATACGCTACTCATACGCCGGCATACACTCCTCGTACGCTAGGGGTACGCTGACATATGCTAGGGGTATGCCGGCATATGCTACTCGTACGCTCAACTTGCATCACGGGTGTATCTCTGGCATATGAAGCGTACTTCTCTTCCTCATATATATTAACGATCTAAACAACTGGCTAGAAATTGAAAACATCCAACTATATGCAGATGACACCGTGGTATATGCTGCAGGCAAAACAACCGAAGAAATAGAAATGAAACTGAATCAAACACTAACAAAACTAATCGAGTGGTGCCAACTAAATAGGATAACCATAAACATCAACAAGTCAAAAACAGTACTATTTGGTACCAGGCTAACAAGTAATGAGAAAATAAAGTGTCTTCTGGGAAACACCGAACTAGAACAAGTAGACAACTACCGATATCTAGACAGACACCTAAATTATGACCTCTGCATAACAAATACTATCAAAAAAGTAAACCATAAAATATGGCTACTGGCTAAACTGAGATACTACATGACTGAAAGCATGGCAATTAAAATATATAAAGGCATGATCCTCCCCTACTTTGACTATGGCGATGTAGTATACAGGTGCTACAAAATAGAGCCCTCAAAGTATGCCTTCAGGTGAACAAAAGATATCCCACAATCGAATTACACAAAAAATGCAATGCAACACTACTAACAAGTAGAAGGGAAACGCACCTCAAAATACTGGCACACCATTACACCACAAAACCAGGCTACACAGCAACCCCCCGTAGGGACACCAGGCAAATGGCAGCCCCAGTGCTACTGACAGCAATAAGTAACACCAAAATTTATGAGAGAAGTGTGTTTGCCATGGCGGCACATGCCTGGAATAATCAACCCACACAACAACGGGCAATCAAAAGCATGGACCACTATAAAAGGTCCTTAAAGAAAACATAATACACAACCACCTACTGAAGAAACAATATCTCACCTGATCTTGGGCGCAGTCACTGCTTGCTGTGTTCTGGCACAAAAAGCAAAAGACCGGCCAGAAAAGATGGTAGATATTACAAATACGGAAACTAGCCCTACTAAGTACTAAGGAATTCGAAATGACTATCACCATAGGGCGCAGTCCGTCTGGGTATGTGTACTGGCACAAACCAAAGCAGAACCAGGCAGGCCACGGTCATGCATCCGAATCACCCTGAAATACGAAATGGCTAACCATACAACACAGCCATCCCACCTAGTCGCAGTCCTGAAGGGTCCAGGGGAGTTCTGGCACACTGGTGTACTATCTAAGGACAGGGCATGGGTGAAAGGATACTGTAATAAACCACAATGGGATGGGATCCTCTCCCACAGGCCTGTATGTCATCTGCGTAGATGTACATAGTAGGCTAAGTTATCATATACAGATTAGGAAAAAACTTGAAAATTAAAAAAAAACTAATATAGAAACTACTAACACCCAAAACCGCAAAGGTTGGCCCGAGAAAGATCAGGTAAAGACTCCTGAGTGCGGGACCAGACCAATCCAGTACCACAGCTGTCCAGCGTTGAAAACAAGCACCCTTTTTTTTTCTTTTTTTTTTATTGAGGCTGTATTTATACTGTCCATAGCATATAAGCCTGGGTATTCAGGCTTGTTTTCAATGCTGGCCAGCTGTAGTGTTGGTGTTGTCTTATCACACAGTAGCTGCTGATAAGGTATTTGATTGCCTGTATTTCAGTAGCAGATAGATAGTTGGTTGGTCTGGTTAGTACTATAGTAGTCTATGTTAATTTTTTTGAATTTTCTTGGCATATATGTGCTTTATTTTTTCTACTCTTATTTCTAGACTAGCCTACTCCTATTTACATATCATAGGCTTATACGGGAGCTTATACGTTATGGGAAGAATAAAAAGCTTGTCACAAAAAAAATTAAATAAATAAAAATATGGGAGCGTATTCGTAGTGTATGCAAAGCATATGAGTAGCATATGGCGGCGTATGCCTGACCTATGGTCTCGGTATATAAAGGTGACGCACGCCTTCTTCGGTCATTCCTGCTCTGCTGCTCATACAGGATGGATGTCCAGGCACTCCAAGTACAGTTCTAGCATTTCTACAGAGTTGCCCTTTATCACCATGAGCTTGGTCTATACCTCATGGTTCTTCTGGCATCCCGTCTCCAGAGCAGAAGGAGGAGGGAGCGGCTGCGACGATCAGTGTGGGTCGTCCATTATTTGCGTATCCTCTACCCACACCTCCACACACACTTCCACCCACACCTCTACCACACCCCCAGACACACCTCCACCCACACTTTCACCCACACCTCCACCCACACCTCCACCCACACCTCCACCAACACCTCCACCCACCCCACCGCTACCTTCACTTCCACCCCCTACCCACAACCCCCATCTCCACCTCCGCTCAACCTCCACCACCAGCTCTCCTCCACCTCCACCACCACCTCCATCTAGCGCACCCCCACAATACAACCACACACACAGGCACCCCCTCAGTGGGAGCTTCCCAGAGATAACATAGGTCTCGCATACGCTTCGCATACGCTTCGCATACGCTCCTCATACGCTCCTCATACACTCCTCATACGCTCCAAAAATAATCATACGCTCCTCATACGCTCCTCATACGCTCCTCAAATGCTCCTCATACGCTCCACATGCCAATCACAACCGTCAAAAAATGTCACAGTACGCTCTCATACACTCCTCGTATGCTCCTCATAGGTTACGCATATGCTCAAAAACACCCGAGAGGTCACCAAAGGTCACGATACATCGTCCCGCGCAGTTTTTCCCATTTTCGACGTAGGTTTTCAATACGCTCCCACCATACGCCGAAATGTGACAGGGCCTTTATTCCATTGTGCTATTTCGTGTTCGTCCGTTTCTCCATTCATGTACTTCTGGGTAGCATCGAATATCACCACAATTGCTGGTCAATACAATGCTTAGAGCTGATCGTTAATTTGAATGAAAGGCTTTTGAAATATCCATGAAGTGCATTTGAAACCTGAAAGGCTTGTTTCGTAGTTTAGTAGTTTAGTACCATTTCCGCCCACTAGGGTGTTTAGATCCCATTAGGATCATTGCTGCAAGCCTCGCTTTGAGAATATCGCATTTACCATGGTTCATGCATATCTCCTACATGGACCACAACCGCTCTGGTTCTCTGAATGGTTTACTTTTTTTGTACATTAGTTGATTAATGCTTAGGTCACAAATGTTGCGGTCGCCATATAGTGCTGCGGTCTGCTGTGTGGCTTGTAGTTTATGCAAATGTTACTGCGGTATGGTCTGCAGTTTATCTATTCACAGACCGTATGGTCACCGCAAGGCACCTGTGGGTGTGTGTTTAACTTTATACATGTATTTAATATATAAATATGTTGTAATTGTCTTAATATTGATTACAGAAACATGAATTATTGTACCATATTGATATTCATTTTAGGCCCTTTTCTCTGATCTAAACAAAGGTGAACGTATGGTGTTGTGGCCTCCTTGCGGCAGCCTGCAGCGTTGCAATTTTGCAAAGTTAAGATAACTTCAACGTAAAAATAATGCAACCCCTTGCGGCGAGCAAAGAAACGAATGGTCACCGTATGGCGACCGTCATCCACCGTACGGTCGTTGTACAGTCTGACCGATACAGCGACTTACAATCGTCACAAGCATGCCGCAAGGCATTTGTGACCAAGGTATTAGTAGGGAAATTTATCCCACTGAAAATTAGTCATCCTCATTCCACTGCTCCTTGCCCTATACTAGTAATGCTGAGTGCCAGGCCAGGGAGGGACAAGTATAATTCCTTACATCATTGATTTCACTCAACTAGGATTGGAACCTGCGGACTCGAATCCGACGACCTACTAAAATGGGATATGTGCGCTCAACTCATTTGGCCATCCCATTAGGTTCCACAGTCCAATAGGTTTGTGTATCTACTAGGTTTTCTTAAAGTTGCATAGTCCGATGGTTTTGAATGTATGTTTTTTTTCGGAGATAAATATATTCGATCAATCACTAGTATCTACTTTACATTAGTTCAAAGTTACTTTTATTTTAAATGGTAAATGTTTTGAGATATTCTGGGTGCAAACATGGAAAATTAGTTTTGGCAAGCTTGCAAAAAATCTGACACCATAGCCTTCTGCAGTAACAGGTTCTGTTAAATTGACTCAGTATTGCCTTCTACGCAAAAACAAATGCTTAATAAGTGCATCAGTATCTAAGTTAGATATGTAAAATCAAATCTAGATCATTGGTTTGGTTTTGAAAATTTGATATTTCATCGGACTATGCAGCTTTAAATAAATATATTAGGTTGATTGTTATAGTCTACCTTATTTTAGTTTGAAATGACTTTTATGTTAAAAGTCTAATGTGACTGAGTGGGAAATCCGGTAATGGTGCTGGCGGCCTGGTTTCCCACTGAGGCAGCACTATAAAGTCGCCATGAGTGTGCACTGTCACAAGTCGGAATCCGCCCTGATATGACTTCAGATGTTGTCAGGATGTAAAACTTCAAAAAGCAACCACCCTAACAATAATTGGTGCATCTAATACCCCTGTCACACTACGATGTAATGAGCCAACGTGAGCCTAACGTGGTGATATTTCGTCATTACGTTGATGTACGTTGGATTACGTTATGATGACGTCATAATGACGTTAGAGTGACGTCGAGCTACGTCACATTACGTCGTGTTACGTCGAATTACGTTGAGGTTTTGGACATGTTCAAAAGTTTCAACGTAGGTTGAACGTAAGGGTTTACGTTTGCCGTACGTTCTGTTCACGTTCAGCGAACGTCAATGACGTTAAACGAACGTTATTCCAATGCTCCTCACTACGTTCAACTACGTTCCACTACGTTGACCCCCATTAAACAAAGTGCAAATGCCCACGGGGCGTAATGGGAACGTCAGGACAACGTCAGGAGAACGTCAGGAGAACGTCAGGAGAACCTCAGGAGAACCTCAGGAGAACGTGCATTCAACGTACGTTCAACGTCTCATGACGTAGCGAACGTCACGTAACGTTCTTCTGACGATGGAATAACGTTCATAACGTTCCGTCAGCGTCATTACGTTGACCTCTCTCGTCGAACGACGGTATCACTACGCTTTACCGACGTTGCTCTCTCGTCCACTACGCTGCATCCACGTTCAACTTGTGCCCAAATTTGCATACTACGCCGAGAAGTTCAACGTTCTTCACGTTCTCCCTAAGTTGACGTCGTTACGTCGTAGTGTGACAGCCCCATTAGGGAAAACATATTATTATAGAATTATTCATGTTCCAATTAAAACCAAGGACCATTGCAGTCAAGCTCTTGCTGTTACTTAGTGCTAGAGCCTTTTTAGCTGGAATGACCCTTCTTAGCTCATCAAGTAACATAATACAGGGAAGGTCCATTCAACTTCTTCTATGAAATAACACTGAAACCTGAAATAACCCTGCAACATAGAAAGGTATGTTACATTCCTTATGGAAAGTACCACAAACTTCTTGTGAATAATAATCGCGAATTTCCGCGAACACGCAGAGTTCCCCCCCCACCCCCACCCCCGCCATATAATTAGTGACGTCAGGCCTAGAAGTAACAGCAACTAGATGGGATGGGCTAGCAGTTGGAGCTTCTGCCTTAGGCGCAGGTGGCAATTGGTATTGGTTCGATCCCTGGCTGAGTCAAACAAAGTCCTTCAAGAATTCTTGTTGGCACACACTATGTGGCACTTGGCATTAGCTAAGGCATGGCATGTGGCGTTCTCTGTGGCGGAGTGGTTAGAGTGTCTGACTTTTATTTAGGTCAGACTCCTAATCTGAGGGTCGGCGGTTTGATTCCCATGCCCCCAGCTCTGCCAATTTGGTTTTCCACCGCTGTGTATAACTTACAGCGTCATCAAAGGCCGGTTGCTCTCATACCATGTATATGTGGTGTGGGAGGTTAAAAATCCCTTGTGTCGGTAAAAGTGTAGGCTTGGGCTTTCTATCAACCAGCAGTGGAGTGGTGTGGGAGGTTAAAAATCCCTTGGGTCGGTAAAAGTGTAGGCTCAGGCTTTCTATCGACCAGCAGTGGAGTGGGGAAGACCAGTCGTCTGTGACTGGGATTTCCCCTCCTTGGGACAACTAATGTACCAACAAGAAAAATGAGAGACAAATAAGTGTTCACACTTCCTGTCTACCGTTCGCTATATCACTATATGTACCGGGTAGGTTAGTGTGGATATAACTGACGGCACTGGAAACACACTTTCATCTATAGTTGATTGTTAACTTGGCTTTATAGTGCTGCATGAACCTAGCCCCCTACTAGGTACCAACATGATATGCACATGGGGCGTAGTGAATAAGAACCAATGGCATTCAACTCTAGGTCTGTGGTTTTTACCAGGGCCTGTGTGCAGGAGTCGGTGGTAGCGAGCCAAAACGGTGGTAGGCGGGAATCCCCTGGGTAGCGGCGAAAAGTGGTATGCACGAGTCGGTGATAGGCCTAACACCAAAAGCTTAAACGGTGTTACACTACCTCTGAAAAAGTGGAGGTATAGCGCTGTACAGTCTATTCAATCGTGTCATATTTAACAAAGTTACATAGTCAAATAGTGAAATTTTATTAAATTAACCCTAAAATCGAAGCGAGATTAACGCTGCCGCTGCAACGGTGGCGATATTAATATTAATATTTTCGAATCAACGAATGTAAAGTAAACAAATCACCGCCGCCGCATCGACGTCGCTTTCCATACTGGTGGCGGCGGCGGCGGTTGCTTGCATTCGTCGGTTCAAAAATATTAATATCGCCGCCATTGCGGTGGCAGCATTAATATTGCTTCGAATTTAGGGTTAATTTCATTAAATTTCAATTATTGCGTATGTAATTATGTTAAATATGATAGCATTTAATATATGGCTACAGCCTAATATATGGCTACAGATGCAGAGGGATTTCCCAAATCTATAAATAAATTCATGTTTAGCTATAATGAAAGTGTTATGCGCTCCTGCATACGACTTGACACAGTTCCCGACGTCAGTGATAGCTATACGGTGATACGCGGTAACACCAAAAGCCGCTACCACCGACTCCTGCATACAGGCCCTGATGGGATGGCCCAATAAGTTGAGTGCCTACCTTCCATTTTGGTAAATTGTGAAATTTGAACCCCCGCATTCGAAACCTGTCCAACTCATACCGATGACTTTAAAATTGTTACTTGTCGCTACCTAGCCTGGCATTCGCCATTAGCGGGATAAGGCAAGGAGCAGTGGAATGGGGAAGACCAATTGTCCGTGATTGAAATGTCCCCTGCTTAATACACGTATTCAATGCAACACTTACCCACTATATACTGGAGCATATATAACAGTTCCACCCATAGGGTCTTAATCGTACAATATTCGAGATTACTATCAGTCTCCCATCTACATTTCACCTAATTAGCATATTTCACCAGATAGCTTGCCTTTACCTTAAAGGTCTCCTGACACCACTTCAGTGTGTTTCACTAACCAATACTTAAGGGCGATCATTATGTCTATTACTTACTAGTGCAGTCCGGACGGCTCATACAACCTTTGGCCATCGGCTTCGTGCTATATACAATATGTGATATACACACTCATAGTCTACACTGACCGGTATTCAGGCTTTTGAAACTATCTCAAGAAGTGGGTTTTTTTCCGCACCATATTCTCAAAGACGGCATAGACAGACACGCTCCTCTCGGTATCTTGTTCCTCATTTATCGCCCTTCTATATTTTTTTTTTACTAAATGTATTTTATTCAGCGAATAATGTCTTTTGTCAGCGCCAGAGCACTGGTCTTCCGGCCGTTAATTACAATTTGTTGGTACATAAATGACAATATCAGTTGCAATAATAACCTCTTTAATGTCATCTTTTCCCGCTAGTAAATGTTCTGGCGTTACATGTATTCCATTCCCCGCGAGTAATTATTATTTCGGCGAATCCAGAAAGAAACAAACAAACACACAAACGAACAAGAAAACCCCACAGAAATAACCAGTTTTATTCACTGCCAATTTCCAGCCAATACAGATGGCACAATTTGACGCTAGCAGACGACATTTACTCGGAGCATACGACAAAGGAAGCCCAATGTGGGGTATCGCCTCATTAGCAGCCAGCCGACTTGTAAATGGGGACGCTGGTTTGCTGGTATCGTAATGAGTCCTCGGCACAGCCCCCCCCCGCCGGACACCCCCTTCTCTTCCCCCCCTGCACCCCCAATCCCCCGCCACCTCACCCCTTCCCTATTACTCACAACCCACTAGCTGCACCCCCCTACCCCCGCCGAATCACTCGTATCACTCGTTATATATGGGAATGGATCAGTACAATTAACGACAAAGCCTGTGTGTGCTTTAGGTTTGTCAGGGGCATTTTTCCCCCTTTTTTTCACTTCCATTTTCTCTCATCTGTTTTCTTCCTTTTTCAAAATGTTCCGTCTTCTTGTTTTCTTCCTTTTTTCTTATCCTTTTCTATTCCTTTTTTCTTCCCATTTTCTTCATTTGTCTTCCCTTGTCTGCCTTTTTTTCGTCATTTTTCTTTCCATTTTCATCATTTTTCTTCCTTACTCTCTTCCTTTTTTTCTTCATATTTATCTAATATTTTCTTCCGATTTTCTTCCTTTTTCATTAGAAAAGACAGTTGGCCGAATGAGTAGAGCATCCGTCTCCTCTTTTGGGAGATCCGAACCCATGAGTTTGTGGGTTCGAATCCTGGTCGAGTCAAACCAATGACTTAACAATTTATACTTGTCGCTTCCTAGCTTGGCACTCGGCATTATTAGCATAGGGCAAGGACTGGTTGGCTCAGTGTCAGGATAATGTGACTGAGTGGGATATCAGCTCATGGTGCTGGCGGCCTGGTTTCCTAGTGGGGAAGCACTATGAAGTCACCATGAGCGTGCACTGTTACAAGTCGGTATCCATCCTGATATGACCGTAGATGTTGCTAGGATGTAAAACAACAAACACAAAAAACAAAAATCCTTTTTCTTTCCCTTTTCTTTATTTTAATTCTCCCATTGCCCTCTTCACAAACAGGCAGACACGACAACAGCATCGATGCCGATTCCTTCTGCCTAACACCCAACGTTGGTCCCATATTGCGCCTGCCGGTTGAACTGGGTCAAATTAGCGTTGTTGTTTACAGGTCGGCAGCGAAGATCGCCACGCCAGAATTATCCGGCAGGGGGCGCCGCAGATTAATCAGCGTAACGGTGCCGTTCGCTGGCGGCAGTCACTTAATTGTGTTATCTGCTTGTGTTATCAGGTTGGAGAGCTTACCTCGATCGGGCTATGGTGTTGAAATACCTCATTCGACCCCCGGTTCCATTTCCAAGGTCGAATTGTATATAGGATTAGGTAGCAGGTTCAAAAATATGGTTATGGCACACTGAGTTTTGGGAAGTTTACATATTGGAATACATCACTAGAAAGCCAAAAAATATATCTAATTTCCTGGATATTCATAGGACATTTAGTTGGAACCGGATTGAGTAAATTAACAGTGAATATTAGGAAATAATTCAGTAGTTACAACACATGTCTACAGGACAGAACTGCCCATGTTATAACTGTGTTGGTATAGCCATTACTCCCAAACAATAGAGGAACCTCCAGCCAACAATAGGGGTATATGCTGGTCTGTGGCCCACTCATATACTTCCACTTGCCACTGGGGGAGGTCCTGTGGGGACTGTTGTGCATCATGTAGATATATTTTTTGCATACCAATATATATATGCATAATAAATAATTCACTGTGATTATGCATCTGATGCATAATCACCACAAAGATGCTGGTACAACATTAAGAAAAACCTACCTTAAATATTATTGCATTTGATATATTTTATTGTTGTGACAGCATATATACATATATACACATATACATATACACATATATTAATAAACACTTTATCAATTTAAAATGATATGCATAGCCTCTCAGCTTCCCAGTTCCGAGCCTCCCCCCACCACATCCCACATATTTGAATAGAAGTAAAAAGTAATAAACAAAAGTAAAATAAATCAAATAAAAATGCCAACCACTCAGCAAATATATGTTTATATATGGATACAATACAACCCCGTTAAACCAAGCTCGGTTAAATTAAACAATCAGTTAATCCAAACTTGTTTGGGCAGTCCGCAAAATACTACCATTTATCATATAAAAAAGTTGGTTAAACCAAAGTCATTTAATCCAAATTATCAGTTAATCCAAACAGAATTTCATGTTTGTTTGTTTGTTGTTGTTTTACGTCCTAGCAACATCTAAGGTCATATCAGGACGGGCGAATTTCATGCCCCAGGCCACTTCTGGTACAGTTAAACCAAACTTTTATGTGGTTATAAGGTCACCTGAGATCCCAGTGACTTTTTTTTATAGGATAAATGGTTATACTGTATATACATAAAAAACAATAATCAAAGTGTCCAGATACATTGCATATTACATGTGCAATACACTCTTACTCAAAGTCAACTTTCCCAAGTCTACTTTAACCGACTCTAATTATTTTTAGATTTACATATACATGTAAGTATACATATAATATATATATATATATATAGATATAAATATACATATACACATACGTATGTGTATACATATAAATATACATATACATATGTGTATATACATATTACATATGCACCTATGTGTATATATGTCTATATATACATGCATTCACATCTACATATGTGTATACATATATACATATTGAGAGCTATATATGTGACTACATAATTATATATATATATATGTATGTTAATATATATATGTATGTATATGTATGTATATGTATGTATGTATATGTATGTATGTATGTATATGTGTAACATTTATAATAGGCATAGGGGGTTTGGGTTTCCGGGTGTGTGGGAGAGGAGATGGCAGCCTATCGGTGCCGGCAATACGGGCTTCCTGGCACCATGGTTCCCGGCCTCCCGGTGCCGAGACTCCCGACACTAAGCCTCAATTCAAATAATATAAATATTAATAAAATGTGATAACCAACAATAAAATAAATGAAATTTGAATGCAATAATATACAGGGTAAGTTTTTATTAATGTTGCTGTACCAGCAAGAAATTCCATATTCGTGGGGATTATGCATCAGATAATGTTATGTGTATGTATATATATGTATGTATATGTATGTATATGTATGTATATGTATGTGTATGTATGTATATGTATGTATATGTATGCATGTATATGTGTAACATTTATAATAGGCATAGGAGGTTTGGGTTTCCGGGTGTGTGGGAGAGGAGATGGCAGCCTATCGGCACCGGGAATACCGGCTTCCCGGCACCAGGCATAGGGGGTTTGGGTTTCCGGGTGTATATATATGTATGTATATGTATGTATGTATATGTATGTATATGTATGCATATGTATATTCATTCATTCAATTCAGACTCATGACTATGGTAGTTACATAATTTGGTCCAAAGTAGGTAGATATAAAAATAGTTTATGTACGTTTATATGCATATATATATGTATGTGAATGTCTATGAATGTATATGAATGTATATGAAATATGTGTATAGGTATGCATAGGTATGTATATGTATGTATATGTATAGCATTTATAATAGGCATACAGGGGTCGGGTTCGGCATGGGAGGAGATGGCAGCCTATCGGCGCAAGGAATCCTGGCTTCCTGGTGCCAGGGCTCCCAGCCTCCCGGCGCCGAGGCTGCCGGCACCAGGCCTCAATTCAAATAATATAAATATAAATAAAATGTGATAACCAACAATGAAATAAATAAAATATAAATGCAATAATATACAGGGTAAGTTGAATGTTAATGTTGCTATAACAGCAAGAAATGCCATATTTGTGGGGATTAGGCATCAGATGCATAAGTACAGTGTTATTTATGAGGATAGCCTACTGACCTCCTGTGAATAGAAATAAAAAGTGATAACCAACAATAAGATAAATCAAATACAATAATAGTGAAATAGTGAATGGTAGACAGGAAGTGTGACCACTTATTTGTCTAAGGTATTTAAGGTAGGTTTTTCTTAATGTTGTACCAGCAAGACCAGCCATATTTGTGGTGATTATGCATCAGATGCATAATCACAGTGAATTATTTCTTATGCATATGTAATGGCCCACGGCCCTCCGACTCTCTCACACTCACGGAAGAACACCAAGATTCAATCAAGTGTACGCTTCACCCTTGGTTTATTGAACCATCTGCTCTTCACGGCGTCAGTAGTTGTCTGACCCGCCCCCTGACTCGCCAGATCCCACATCGACTCTATAGGTGTGTGTGGGGGGGTGGGTCAACCACACGCAGTAGAGGTCAGCCCGGCTAGGGTCTGACCGGTGGTGACCCGTGCCGCCATCTAGCGCAGTGTAGTGGTACTGCGCTGATGGCGTCGTAGTCTCCGCTGCTACCGCGTGATAGTAGAGCTCATGTTCAGACTACTACACTGCCCCCCTTAGAGTCTCACCGGTTGCAGACTGCAAACCGATGAGAATCGAGAAATGATAGAAGTCAACATGAGAACTAACTTGAAAGGGAGAGAAGCCTTACAAAGCTATGTATCCCTATGCGCAATTCCTAGACCTGCCTGCAGCGAAATAGCGATATGCATCTAGCTAGCTGCAAGGCAAACATGTCATAATCTAGGTGAAGAAAGAGTCTTTAAATGAGTCGCACAAAAACGACCTCTCCCAGCCTCTATGTAGTTAATGAATAGAATGTTCTTTGCTGGGAGAGAATTCATACCCCACAAGTGGAACCCCCTTGACAGAAGAAAGCAGGGAACTGCTCAGTCCGCCCCCCACTGTCCCCCCATCTCAGGAGAACCGTTAGCGGGGCGCTCTTCCTTCTGCGCGGAGCGGCTCCTCTTGGAGCTTCCTCAGACCGTCCTCCTTGTGCCCGCGTCGCCTGGCCAGTAGATGACAGACGGCAGCACACCGCGGACACGCCACGCCACCGCACCCAGGACCCGCCACGCTCGGTGACCCGCTCCGGTGCAGAGTGCATGAAAGTAGAAGGGCGGTGTTACTTATAACAATTGAGAAAGTCTCCGCAGATACAACGTTCGGTATGCAATACATTTCATACGAAGCACTGGGTGCCAGCAAGAACCCGGCCTCCTACAAAGTAAATTACACCCACGTGCATCCTCAACTGATCAAACAGGAGCCGATGCACACGCCGTCTTTCATGTTCTGCCAGAAGCGCTTACTTTAGTAGTAATTTTTATTTAAAGAATGCAGTTTCAAAACAAGAGCCAGGGCGACACTGCATAGGAAAATCTTTTAGTGTGAAATGTACAGTGTCAACCCACCAACTCCCACACCATTGACCACCTCGTCCCACCGAAATAAATTTAGACGATAATGTTTCCTAATAGTGTGGAAAAAGGAAGTCAAAACGGGGTGAAAATTGAGGAATATAAGAAAATAATTAAATATGTATAATAAAATTATTTCCAACTCCCACTGCAAAAAAAACACAGAACACAAGAAGCTAGGTCCTCCAATCGGGAGAAACTAAGCTCTTCACCACAACATATCACATCAACAATCGTACTGCAAAAAAAAAACATATTTATATCAAAGCAGTACGACATGCTAATTACATCGTGGCTATCAATGTAAAAAAAAAACATTAAACATATATATCATATTCATCAACATGCATATATACAAGGCGGTATCCACCCCCATCAGGGAGATGAAATATCAAAAATTATCTATTTATTATCAATGTATTATATATATATTAATAAAAAAACCTAAAAAATTAATCACCGCCACAGGGGTGCTGGTCTTTCAATTACCCCCGCGTGACACCCAAAATCCCTCGGACAGGGCATACACCGACTGCCTGCCCAAGCAGTCAGCCACTGTTAACCTTAACTGCCACCTGTCATCTGATTGTCACGTTCAATCCAGAATCCCTCGGACGAGAGAGATCAACAGCTAACCGCTTTACCAGTCCACTATTGCTCATCACCCCGTCACCTGTCATCTGAATTTTCCGACGAGACGTCCAAAATCCCTCGACCAGGAGAGAGCGACACCTAGCCGCGCGAGCAACTAGTCATCGCTCACCCTCCCGCTACCTGTCATCTGGACATCTCCGTCTACATCAAGGCGCGCACTAGGCGAAACCGGGCGCGCACTAGGCAATGGATACTGCGCCCCGCCGTCATCTAACCGCGTAGACTCAGTAACCCTCGCACCACTATCCCCAAGCCCCAAACCGCGCTCAAACGCCTGTTTTTCAGCCTGAAAATCTGCGCGCTCCCCTGCAAGGATCTCCAGAGCAGAATCCAGCCCAGCCCTCTCAGCAGCTAGCAACTGTTCACATCTCTGATTTTCCCCCTGCAACTGAACATTCAGCGCCTCCCGCCTGGACAAATCCACCGTCTGCTGCATGAAAGCAGCCTCCTGCTCCTCAACCAGCAAACGGTTAGCATTCACCTCCTCTGCGGCGACGCGCCGTGCCACGGTTAGATCCGCCAAACCGCGCGCGAAGGATTCAGCATTGGAAACCCTCATCTCATCCAACGCCCTCCTCTCCTCCGCCATCCGTTCAAACTGGACCCGCTTCCAAGCTCGCAGACGGCGGACACGCATCACATCCTGACGCTCCGCCTCCGACTGCGATCCCGAAACCGTACGACCCATAACCGAATCATGCTCCGACCCAAATGTCACTGAGTCATCGGCTACGAGCCCTGTCTCCAACGACGGGAAAACCTCCCTACGACAGGGAATCCGGGGATCACTGCGTCCAGCTCCCATCCCCACAGAACGGACAGCCGAACTCCCCCACGGCGAATACTCCAGCGGCACCTCACGCATAGAACTCCCGCGTACGCCCAGACCTAAGTCATCGCGATACCCGATCGAACTACTACCCTCATGTACACCCGCCCCCGAATCAGTATTGATCGACAGAGACCGCATAACATCAAGAGCGAAGCCCCCCTTCACCGCACTCCCCGCAATGCCCCCAACAGTATCATTATCATCAACTGAGAGAACATTTCGCGCTGCAATCGATGGTGCAACATTACTGAACGCTGCGCCCCCGCTACCAGAACGCGTGCTCAACTGCGCACCACCCCCACCACCTTGCATTGCCGCCGGTGTCAACAACGGCGGAATGCCCGGCGGCGGAGTGCCACTCAGCCGCGCTAACTGCGCCCAATAGTCATCAACGCCTTCAGCACCCACAGGCGACCGCCCCGGCACCCGTGCGGGAGTGGCAACACCCCCCCCCCCGCACTGACCCCTGGCGGCCGTCCCCTATGACGCCGGCACCTGCACTCACAATGGACGTCTTAACATCAACATTTACCACAGGTGAAACATGAGCGCGGTGCAGTTCACTCACCACAGAAGCGTCCGCGCCCACCGGCAGTCCTACCGCGTCGGGACGCCCTGTACCATCAGTTTGGTACTGGCGCCCACTGCGCAGTTGCCCCGCCGTCGCCCCTTCCATAATAAAATATTACGAAGAGACCTTACCTTCGGAGTCCATGGCCCAGGTCCAATACTCACCCCTTACGCAGAAGGTGAGCTGGCTCACGGCACCAATGTAATGGCCCACGGCCCTCCGACTCTCTCACACTCACGGAAGAACACCAAGATTCAATCAAGTGTACGCTTCACCCTTGGTTTATTGAACCATCTGCTCTTCACGGCGTCAGTAGTTGTCTGACCCGCCCCCTGACTCGCCAGATCCCACATCGACTCTATAGGTGTGTGTGGGGGGGTGGGTCAACCACACGCAGTAGAGGTCAGCCCGGCTAGGGTCTGACCGGTGGTGACCCGTGCCGCCATCTAGCGCAGTGTAGTGGTACTGCGCTGATGGCGTCGTAGTCTCCGCTGCTACCGCGTGATAGTAGAGCTCATGTTCAGACTACTACACATATATATATTGGTATGCAAAAAATATATCTAAATGATGTACAACAGTACCCACAGGACCTCCCCCAGTGGCAAGTGGAAGTATATGAGTGGGCCACAGACCAGCATATACCCCCATGGTTGACTGGAGGTTCCTCTATTGTTTGGGATTAATGGCTATACCAACACACTACTGTCATGGGCAGTTCTGTCCTGTAGACATGTGTTGTAACTACTGAATTATTTCCTAATATTCACTGTTAATTTACTCAATCTGGTCCCAACTAAATGTCCTTTGAATATTCAGGAAATTAGATATAATTTTTTCCATTCTAGTGATGTATTCGAATATGAAAACCTCCTAAAACTCAGTGTTCCACAACCATATTTGTGAACCTGCACCATAATCGTATATGAAATTCGACCTTGGAAATTGAACCGGTACTCGAATGAAGTACTTTAACCACCATAGCCCGAACGAGGTAAGCTCTCCAACCTGGTTATTTCCTTGTTTGAATGTCTAGTGTTGTTCACTGGCGTAGAGTATTGGTGTTATTTCCTGGTACCCTTTGCTCGTGTGGCTCAGTGACATTATTTACATTTTGGTTTTCTTGGTTCATCCTATTTATTTATAGTATTTATGTGTCATTTTCTTGTGTTGTTCCTTGGCATTATATATGCATGTTGTCTATTGATGGTATTTATTGCTAGTGTAGTGCCCTGAACTGACATCTCAGGCAAGGAACCACATAGGCAGGTACGCCGTGGATAGGGTGGTGACATCAGGGAGCCTAGATGGTTATACGGTTATATGGTTAGCACACTATCAATGAATCCCAGCTAACACATAACGTTAATTAACGTCAGGCTAATGTTAGTATTTGGTTATGGTATATAATATCGCCACAGTAACGTTATACTGACATTATACTATGCATTGCAATGTTATAACATCATAGTAACATTATACTGACGTTATAACAGATACTGTAATGTTTTGGGGTATATTGTGACTTAGACAGAGGGTAGCCATCTTTGAAGAGACTGCAAAGACATATGTGAGATAGAAAGTATACCCAAACCTAATCCAACTTAATTTAGTTGATATTGGCGCGATCTTCACTACAAATTGTGCAAAGAGGACGGGATGATCTGGGCCAACCATCTTATGACAATTTAATAGGAAACTAACCTGCATTAAAGTGACATTCAAGAAAAGTAAGTGAACCAACTTACACATAGGGAAGGGCCACTGCGGGGCAAACAAACTCAATCATCACAGTAAGTACCCATTAAAAACATTGTTTAGCATTGTATACCTGGTACTCAGGGCAACATGGTTATGAATCTTCCATTATCGCTTAACATGAAATGTTATATGAAAACATCACGATGACATTATAAAACGTCTTTAGAATGTTATAAAATACATTATATCAAGTTTTTTTCCATACAAAATAACATTTATATGACGTTTTTTAATAACGTTATTCTGACATTCTATAACATTATTATGATATCACTATGATTGATTGATTGCTGGTTTATTTATGCCGTGTCAGTAGCATAGGCGATATTCATGGTGAGAATTGTTTGTTTTTTATTCAACCATCGCCTTTACATATAATGTAAAAGAATACAATCAAATATGTGTCAATAGACACTTATGATCGTCACTATGATGCTTTATTGTTAGTATGATGTATATTACCTCCAGATGATGTGCACTATTCATTTATAGGAAGATAAACCAATTCGTTAAGCTACAATGAACATCTAAAGATTTAACAAATTGATATATTTGGTTTTCCTACAATTTGTCTTTATATGTTCAATCAAAATCCATTATTTACCGTTATGAGCAGCATAAATACACCGTCATAAACAAAAATTAAAACCTTCACTCGAATCATGCAATTGAGTCATGTCACATCACCTATGAATGACATGCTTAATCTGATAGCATAGTGTGTTTTGTGTATATGTGTGTATATATAATTTCTTAAACACAATGTGGACACTGTTTTCTTTCTTTAAACAGACTCAGTATAGGCTGCTGATACTGGAACTATGCTCTGACAAATGTTCTCCAAAAGGAAAGTTTGATTTATTTAATGACGCCTCTAGAGCACATTTATTGTTATCATCGGCTATTAGACGTCAAACGTTTGGTCATTCTGACACATTTCTATAGAGGAAACCTGCTGCCGCCACATAGGCTACTCTTTCCAATAAGCAGCAAGGAGTCTTTTATATGCGCTTTCCCACAGACAGGACAACACATACCACAGCCTTTGATGAATCAGTAGTGGACCACTGGTTGGCAAATGTTTTCCAAGCAGGTCTTTTCAGCTTGCGTAACTGAATATGTTGATGGAGAGTGCCACAATGGTTAGTGTGCAAGCGCAACCTAAAGGAGTTTCCCAGTTTTACCCGGTCTGTGGGGAACTATATTTGGTCATGTGAGGAAACATATTATGTCATGGATGAGGGGATCCCACTCTGGACATCATTCATATATTACATTCTGAGTTTGTTTGTCATCTCAGTGGTCTATACTGGGCAACTTTAAGTAGTTTAACATATTTCAGCCATATGCTTTATTTACTTAGCTACACATTATGAAAACTGTCTTTATTTTGTTAGCCTATTTTTGGAGCTCTCTGATTATTTACCCACCCACCTCCCAACCCTCTCTTTCTGGAAACATTATCGTGAATAGGCTTTACTTCTATGGATGTACCTCATGAATGAATGCGCAATTCTTTCATAGCAACGCTTTAGGTGGTGTTCTCTGTGGTGGAGTGGTTAGAGTCTCTGGCTTTTTTCTAGGTTGGACTCCGAATCTGAAGGTTGGTGGTTCGATTCCCTGTGCCCCCCCCACCTCTGCCAATTTTGATTTCCACCGCTGTGTATAACTTACAGCATCATCCAAGGCCAGTTGCCCTCATACCATGTCTATATGGTGTCGGAGGTTAAAAATCGCTTGGTCGGTAAATGTTTAGATTCGGGCTTTCTATCGACAAACTGACTCATGGTGAAAACAAGTCTATTCAGACGTATCCATGATAGGCAGTATAAATCTTCAAGAAAAAAAACTGACACAAAAAACGCTTTGCGAGTAAAGGGCTCTATATCTCTTTTACTTTCAGATGCACAGATTGTGAACTCGGCTTTTATTTTTTTTTAAAGCCGATTTTGTTCTGGGCCTCATTCCCCCTAATAAGGTGGCCACAATACGCACTTCCGCCTCAGCCTCAGTTTGTCTTTCTCCGATTACTTCGCGGAGATGAGATTACTGACAGGATTATCCCTTACAAGCCCACTCTCCGGGCAGCCTACCAATGGCGGAAATGACGTCACGAAGCCGCCCTGTCACGTGATTATCGGCAGGAATGTGCCTCGTTGCTGAAGTGTATACACACACAGTAATCCTCTCGCCCCTCATCCCGCCACACACACAGACACACATGAAAATCGCACCCACCTACAAGCATCAAAATGTTTAGTTTTTTGGGGTTTCTTTTTAGTGATCGTGTGTTTATTCTGTTGTTTATTCAGCATACTATCAGTATGCTGAATATTAGCCAATCGCCGACTGCGCATGCACTGAAAACAGTGTTGGAAGCAAAGCAAATGCGCACGGCCATTGAGTATGCCCATATGCATAGGGCAAAACTTTGAATAACAATTTGGCATAAACATGTATGCACACATGCAATATAATGACCTGCTGAATATAACTAACACAAAACTAGCCATAGTTAAACATTTTGAGCTAAGAAATATACAATTCCACACAAAACAATCAGTCATTTTAAGGCTGATATCCACATCACCATTATTAATTCTTGTTCTAAATATTAAAATGCCAACCAAATATATCAATATACACTTGTTACGTCCCTCCCAACCCAACTGCTAAGAACTAGACTCATGTTAGGGTTAAGTGCCTGGAAACCTCAAACTCTTAAACTCAAACACTGTGACTCACTACTGTAATGATACAAAAGAATAAGAAAACTGCCACTATATACACTTGTGCCACTATATATTGATCTGGTCTTGTGTCGCTAAATTATGTATGGCGTGCTTGTCAAAACTGTGACTCCCATAGGCTCCAGCACTAACAGGTTTTTATTGAATTGACTTAGTATTCCCTTCTATGTAGCAAGAATTACTTGATAAGGTCATAAGGGTCTAAGTTGGATATGTAGAATCAAATGTAGATAACTGTTTTTTCTTTCAACAATTTAATATTGTAGTGGTATAACTGACCTCTCAGGCAAAGAGCTGC
The DNA here is from genome assembly GCA_030323885.1 of Branchipolynoe longqiensis. NCBI lineage: Eukaryota > Metazoa > Annelida > Polychaeta > Phyllodocida > Polynoidae > Branchipolynoe > Branchipolynoe longqiensis. The sequence goes on from CM059193.1 coordinate 28,991,560, forward strand.
ATAAACAGGTAAGCGTGGGTAGTGTGTTGATATGAGGGAGCCTAGGTGGTGTAATGGATAGCACACTGGCCCGGAATGCAAAGAGATGTGAGTTTGAGTCCCGCTCTAGGCACAATATTTCCCATTTTCATCACCCCCACAACACTTGTGCCGAGACTATGATCCTGTACAAGCTACCTGCTGTATAGTTGTTGAACTTACCCTATGTATGTGTAAGTGTATTGCCTGTATGTATGTAATTGTAGGCATTAAATGAATTACAATTCCATGAGGACGAGTGTAGTAGGCTGCACTGACCTGCTCTATGTGCAATATTTCCCAAGACAATATTTTCCTGCTGGAATCTTACGGCCTGTGAATGCTCACCTTCCCCCACCTTCCCCCGCCTTCCCCCACCTTCCCCCACCTTCCCCCCTCCACCTTCCCCCACCTTCCCCCACCTTCCCCCACCTACCACCACCTTAGCTCTCGCCGTGAATATGGCCTATGCTGCCGACACGGCGTAAAGCAACCACCAATCAATCAACCACCTTAGCTTTGTGAGTTTGTTGTTGTTTTACGACCTAACAACATCTAAGATTATATCACGTTGTGACAGTGTGCACTCATGGCAACTTTATAGTGTTGCCCAACTGGGGTACCAGGGCCCCAGCACAATGACCTGATATCCCACTCAGTCACATTATCCTGACACGGAGCCAACCAGTCAACCAGTCCTTGCCCTCTCCTAATAATGCCAAGCGCCTGGCTAGAAAGCGAGAAGTATCATGTGGTTTGACTCGACTCGACCAGGGTTCTAACCCATGAACCCATGGGTTTGGTTCCCCTAATCTTCCAAAATAGGAGATGGACGCTCAACTCATTCGGCATCCCGGTTGGTTGCCACCTTAGCTGAAGCTGCGACTCGAGGTGCTGGGTCGCACCTTCAGCTGTCCGTGTGAAACCAGAGGAGTTCGGAATATTATTTAAGGTAGGATCACAGTGAACCCACAATCCCTCTCCCTTACTTGCTTGCTTATGGGGGGGGGGGGCGGTTCTTGACCTAGCGGTCACTGGCGGCAGGACTGCAGCATTGTTTAAACGGCGCCGTTAAATCGTCCCGTTTTTGGTAGTTTTTTGTGTCGGTCCCCCCCCCTCCTTCTCTCCCTCCCCCGCCACACACACACATCCATACGCACACCGTGTGGTGTTTAGTGCCGTTGCCATGGGTAACGGCGCCAGTATGCGCCGCCGTTTTCATAAGCGCTAGCTTATGGTAATGTGAGCGATATTTGGGTGATTGTGTACTTTGCTGGCATAGTGCGGTAGGGTGGGCGAGGTGAGGCAAAGACCCTATAACACTAAGACGGCTCACTCAGCCTGTACTGTGTAATCAAGAGAACAGCCAGCGCACCAGGTGGTGGGTTTGATCATTTTGATAGCATCGGAGTGTCAGAAGGAAGCCTGCTGTCACTTGGTAGGTGTGTGGTGGGGGGGTTATGGCCCTGTCACATTACGACGCTTCTCGCCGGCGCGCTGCCAATCCGCAAAATCACTTTTAATCGTCGAGACACGTCAAACTTTGTTGGGTCAGCGCAACAAATTGAGCGCGCAGCAAACGTTGTGGTAACGTATATCGACGTGTGAGAAAAATAACAAAAAAGTTTGGCGCGCCATCCTGATATGACCTTAGATGTTGCTAGGACGTAAAACAACAACAAACAAACAAAGCAACAGTTTGGCATAACGTGTGGGAACGACTCTAACATGGGCATGGTGTGTGCCTAGCGTTCGCATAACGTTATTCCAGCGCGTCTAACGTATCTCGACGTGCTCCTAATGTCGCCATAATGTTGGCACCCGCACGTTGTCGCACGTCAAAAGTTGGCGAGAAGCGTCGTAATGTGACAGCACCATTAGCGATGTGGTGGGTGTAGGTATGTGTGTGTTTGTGGTGTATGTCTGTGATGGGTGGGTGTGCTGGGGGTGTAAGTATGTGGTGTGTGTCATGGGGTTGTAGGTGTGTGTGGTTGAGGTGTAGGTGTGTGTGGTGATGGTGTAGGTGTGTGGTGGTGGTGTAGGTGTGGTGGGAGTGTAGGTGTGTGGTGGGGCATGTGGTGGGGGTTTAGGGATGTGGTGGGATATAGGCATGTGGTGGGGGGCTTAGGTGTGTGTGGTGGAGGTTTAGGGCTGTGGTGAGGGTGTAGGCATGTGGTGGGGGTTAAGGGATGCTAAAGATTGTGAGGCGCTGCTCCGCAAGACCCCTACAACTCTACCACAAACCACCTACACCACCACCACACACACCCTACACACCCATCCTACACACGTACACCTACACCCCCACCATACCCACCGACATCCAAACCACACACACCGGCAACCCCCACCACACAGAATGTGTGGATGGTGATGGAGGTGGGTGGCATGGAGAGGTGGAGGGGCAGGGTGGGGGTAGCAGTGGTGATGGGAGTTCTATATGAGTAGCAACATGCAACCAGTGGGGACCTCCCGCCCCACCCCCCCGCTTATATCAGGGAGTGGGAGGGGCTCGCGAACTATGGGGTGAGAGCGCCGACTGAGGTGGGTGAGGAGGGGGAGGGTGAGAAGGGGAGGACGGGGAAGGAAGAGGGAGTGAAGGGGAGGTAGGTGAGGGGAGGAGGAGGCGAGGAGGGAGAGAGAAGGGGGAGGGTGAGGAGGAGGGGATGGGGAAGGGGAGGGAGGTGTGGTGTGAGAGCGCTGAGTGAGGTGGGTGAGGAGACGGGGTGGGAGAGGGAGTGTGGGGGAGGAAGGGGGAGGGGGAGGCAGAGAGGAAGGGGGGAGGAAGGAGGAGGGAGGTGTGGTGTGAGAGCGTTGGGTAAGGTGGATGAGGAGGGAGATAGGGAGAGGGAAGGGTGGGGATGGGAGGGGAAGGGTGGTGAGGCCGGGGGAGGGTGGGACGGAGGGGGAGAGGAGGGGGATGGAAAGGGAGTGAGGGAAGGGGAGGGCGGGCAAGGGAGCGGAGGGTGCGATGGGGGAGGGAGGGGGAGAGAGCGGTGGAGGGCATGGGAATGAGAGAGGGCGGGGCAGTGGGACGTGGGGACTAGGCAGTAGGCACAACATCAGCCAAATCCAAATGACAGGCAATCGCTCTTTTTTTATTTTAAACTCACCCTCTTGCCTTGAAGGCCTATGTGTTTACATGTGAAACACCAGCCAGCAGCCGTCCTGATCAAACCCACCACAAGATGGCACTGCAAAATTTACATTACCATGGGAGAGATAGGGAGTGAGCCGTCTTAGTGTTATAGGGTCTTTGGTTGAGGGAAGGGCGGGGCGCTACCAAACTGACTGGGTGTGTGGTGGGTCTTTAGTGCAGGCTGTGTGTGTGGTGGGTGTGTCGTCTGTGAGATGTGGCATGTGGAAATGCGCGATGGATGTGTGGTGCACATGTGGTGGGTGTGGTATGTGTATCATGTATGTGTGGGGTGTGTGGTGTATGTGTGATGTATGTGTGGTGCACATGTGAAGGGTGTGGTATGTGTATTATGTATGCATGGGGTGTGTGTGGTGTATGTGTGATGAATGTGTGGTGCACATGTGGTGGGTGTGGTATGTGTATTATGTATGTGTGGGGTGTGTGCGGTGTATGTGTGATGAATGTGTGGTGCACATGTGGTGGGTGTGGTATGTGTATTATGTATGCATGGGGTTTGTGTGGTGTATGTGTGATGAATGTGTGGTGCACATGTGGTGGGTGTGGTATGTGTATTATGTATGTGTGGGGTGTGTGTGGTGTATGTGTGATGAAGGTGTGGTGCACATGTGGTGGGTGTGGTATGTGTATTATGTATGCATGGGGTGTGTGCAGTGTATGTGGGATGAATGTGTGGTGCACATGTGGTGGGTGTGGTATGTGTAGTATGTATGTGTCAGGTGTGGGTGGTGTATGTGTGATGCATGTGTGGTGCACATGTGGTGGGTGTGGTATGCGTATTATGTATGCATGGGGTGTGTGTGGTGTATGTGTGATGAATGTGTGGTGCACATGTGGTGGGCGTGGTATGTGTATTATGTATGTGTGGGGTTTGTGTGGTGTATGTGTGATGCATGTGTGGTGCACATGTGGTGGGTGTGGTATGCATATTATGTATGCATGGGGTGTGTGTGGTGTATGTGTGATGAATGTGTGGTGCACATGTGGTGGGTGTGGTATGTGTATTATGTATGCACAATGGATGTGTGGTGCACATGTGGTGGGTGTGGTATGTATATTATGTATGCATGGGGTGTGTGTGGTGTATGTGTGATGCATGTGTGGTGCATGTGTGGTGGGTGTGGTATGTGTATTATGTATGTGTCGGGTGTGGGTGGTGTATGTGTGATGCATGTGTGGTGCACATGTGGTGGGTGTGGTATGCATAGTATGTATGCATGGGGTGTGTGTGGTGTATGTGTGATGAATGCGTGGTGCATATGTGATGGGTGTGGTATGTGTATTATGTATGCACAATGGATGTGTGGTGCACATGTGGTGGGTGTGGTATGTGTATTATGTATGTGTCGGGTGTGGGTGGTGTATGTGTGATGTATGTGTAGTGCACATGTGGTGGGTGTGGTATGTGTATTATGTATGCATGATGGATGTGTGGTGCACATGTGGTGGGTGTGGTATGTGTATTATGTATGCATGATGGATGTGTGCTGCACATGTGGTGGGTGTGGTATGTGTATTATGTATGTGTCGGGTGTGGGTGGAGTATGTGCGATGCATGTGTAGTGCACATGTGGTGGGTGTGGTATTTGTATTATGTATGTGTCGGGCGTGGGTGGTGTATGTGCGATGCATGTGTGGTGCACATGTGGTGGGTGTGGTATGTGTATTATGTATGCATGGGGTGTGTGGTGTATGTGTGATCCATGTGTGGTGCACATGTGCTGGGTGTGGTATGTGTAGCATGTATGCGTGGGGTGTGTGTGGTGTATGTGTGATGAATGTGTGGTGCACATGTGGTGGGTGTGGTATGTGTATTATGTATGTGTGAGGTGTGTGTGTGATGCATGTGTAGTGCACATGTGGTGGGTGTGGTATGTGTATTATGTATGCATGGGGTGTGTGTGCTGTATGTGTGATGTATGTGTGGTGCACATGTGATGGGTGTGGTATGTGTATTATGTATGTATGAGGTATGTGTGGTGTATGTGTGATGCATGTGTGGTGCACATGTGATGGGTGTGGTATGTGTTTTATGAATGTGTGGGGTGTGTGTGGTGTATGTGTGATGCATGGGTGATGCACCTGTGAAGGGTGTGGTATGTGCATTATGTATACATGGGGTGTGTGTGGTGTATGTGCGGCATATGGGTGATGCACATGTGGTGGGTGTGGTATGTGTATTATGTATGTGTGGGGTGTGTCATGTATGTGTGATGCATGTGTGGTGCACATGTCATGGGTGTGGTATGTGTTTATGTATGCGTGGGATGTGGGTGGTGTATGTGTGATGCATGTATGGCGGATATTTGGTGGGTGTGGTGTGTGTATTATGTATGCGTGGGGTTGTGTGGTGTATGTGTGATGCATGAATGGTGTACATGTGGTGGGTGTGGTATGTGTTTTATGTATGTGTGATGTATGTGTGATGCATGTGTACTACACATGTGAAGGGTGTGGTATGTGTATTATGTATGAATGGGGTGTGTGTGGTGTATGTGTGATGTATGGGTGATGCGCATGTGGTGGGTGTGGTATGTGTATTATGTATGTGTGGGGTGGGTGGTGTATGTGTGATGCATGTGTGGTGCATATGTGATGGGTGTGGTATGTGTATTAGGTATGCATGGGGTGTGTGTGGTGTATATGTGATGCATGTTTTCTGCACATTTTTTCTGTGGTGGGTGTGGTACGCACATTATGTATGTGTGGTGTGTGTGGTGTATGTGTGATGCATGTGTGGTGCACATGTGGTGGGTGTGGTATGTGTAGTATGTATGTGTGGTGTGGGTGGCGTATGTGTGATGCATGGGTGGTGCATATGTGTGGCACATGTGTGATGCGGGTCCGTAGTTTTTGTTTGTTGTTGTACATCCAAACAACATCTAAGGTCATATCAGGACGGGTCTGGAGTGTGTGGAGTGTGTGTGGCGTGTAGGCTGTCTGGATGTGTAATAGCTATGTGATTTTTATGTGTGGCGTATGTGTGTGTCAATAGTCGATACCCATCCTGATATGACCTCGGATGTTGTCAGGATTTTAAACCCCAACAACCAATCAACAACAAAGCCTACATATCCCCACAACTCATATAATAAACTCATTGCAATGCGGCACCAGAAGTAGACAAACTGCATAATTACAAGAACCCTATAGCCTTGATTCCACGCCCACAAACTCACTGCATAATTGTACGAACCCTATAGCCTTGACTCCACGCCCTATACCTGATAGGGGCACAACCTACAATCGAACCTCTCTAAATCGACCGACCATGGGACCGACTGTAAATGGTCCATTTAGGGAAGTGGTCGATTTAGGGCGATACAAGTAGTTTTTCATTTCATTACAATTGGTATTGTATGGTCAATCATTTGGGACCCACATAAAGGGATATATATGGGGAGTGGTCGATCTGTTGAGGTGGTTGGTTAGAGAGATTTTACTGTAGTCTGCTTTAGATCAGAATATATATTGCGATAAGTAAAACAACAACAAACAAACTAACTTTGGGGATGTAAAAACTGGAATCACTGGACTATAATTTGCATGTGCACACCAGTTGAAACCAATTGCAATACAGCACTCCTACATTAACTGGGTCATTGTCGAAGCCAGCAAAACACAACCCACTAAAACCCGCACACACCAACATCCCCATGAGGTCCCGGACACTGCACCCACACCGAAAACACCGGATCCTGCTTTACACTCTGGTCGAGGTACAGGACCGTGGGCCCCAAGAACGTGTTGCCACCTGCTGGGCCACCGCCGCACCATGCCACCACCGCACCGATGCCACAAAGAGCCCCCCGCTCCCCCTGCCACCCCACAAGTAGAATAACTGGAAGAGAAGAAAGAGGGGAACAAAAACTACCAAAAATGGGCCATTTTAACGGCGCCGTCTAAACAATGCTGCAGTCCTGCAGTCAGTGACCGCTAAGTCATGAACACCCCCATAAGCAAGCCAGCAAATCTTGACATTCTAATAAGAAAATTATTGATGAATAGGTTCGTATCCAACATAGATATGTATAATCAAATCTAGATGAGTGGCTTGGTTTTGACAATATAATACTTTAATCAGATTATAGAACTTTAAGAGGCTTGTATTGGGTGTATTTGTAATAGAATATTACATGTGGGTGTGGGGGGGAAACCATCATATACTAGGAGGTAGATTTGGACGAGCACAAAGGCTGATGAATGTGGCAGTTGAAGCCAGATCTGAGGTGGCACTGCGAACAAAGAGCCGGGGGGGGGGGGGGGGAATCTGGCTTCTGATTGGCTGAGGACGGAGTGGGTTCGAGAAAGCAGCGTTTTGCTTGGCTGAGGGGCAAATGGGTTCAAGGCGATGGGTGGTAGTGGAAGGAGTTGGACGAGGCATTGGGTTGTGTTTCTACTTCACTGTTTCTCTACAGGTGCAGTGATTGGTTGGTTGTTGGAGTGTGGCATCCGGGCAACATCTAAGGTCATATCAGGACGGGTACCAATTTGTGACAGTGTGCACTCATGGTGACTTTATTGTGTTGCCCCACTGAGAAATCAAGCCGCCAGCACAATGACCAGATATTCCACTCAGTCACATTATCCTGACACCAAGCCAGCCAGTCCGTGCCTTGTCCTAATAATGGCGAGCCCCTGGCTAGGATGCGACAAATATCAATTTGATAAGTCATTGGTTTGACTCGACCGGGAACCAAACTCCTGATCTCCCGCATGCGAGGCAGGCGCTCTACCGATTCGGCCACCACGCCCGGTACTGTGACTGAGTAGGATATCATTGGCGATCGATGTGGGGTGAAGGCGCTGATAGTAGGCTATCTCAGTGAGGCATTCCTGTAATGTCACCACAATTTCACATTTTTAGGGTAATGCTATTATTCTAGGTGAAAGGGTGGAGCCAGAAATTTAAAAAGAATTGTAAGCACAAAATTGTTCGCACATGCTGACAGGAAATACCTAAATTATAAGCACAAAATTAAAAAGTGCCTATTATAAAGGATTTAGAGTGGAGAATATTATGATGCTGACAGAAACTTTTTGCACACACTTACAGTGTGCCCCTGCTAGTACGGTAGCACTATAAAGTCACCATCAGTGTGGACTATCATGAATGGATTATCAATGGCAAAATTGCGTCCAGTAGAAATCTGTCCACACAGAAATGCCTTTATTTGCTTCCATTTCCGCTAATCATGTGGTATCGACTGTGCACACAAATGGACATTTACATTTACTTCCCTCACAGTTGATATTCCATTATTAACATGATAGCACCGTGTCTCGCATAGTCAAGTTGTAAGAATATACCCATTGGACTCAGGTTCAATGGGCTGTATGCACTGATTCTGATATACACAAGCAAGAGTCATGAGGCGTGTGGCCAGTAGGTGAACAGGAGTTGATGCCAATAAAGCACAACCTCTTCACTGTCAATCTTGCGCGACTTGTCTTCCTTTCTTCCTTATGAGTTGTTGAGAGTAATTACAGGTGGGGACTGACAGCCAGTTGTCAAAACACACCTGTGAAGCATAGTAATGTTTTGGGTTCAGACGGCCGAGTCCCGACATATTACAAAGTGTTGAGCAGCAATAGACAAGAACTCTAATTCGCTTCAGAATGGCATCCTTATTTCCTCTGCGTCTCACAGGTCACATGACATGGGTGACCTGTCCTCTGTCCAGCCACGATACTTCCCTAATGGTTCTGTCACACTATGATGCATCATGTTAGTGCATGCCGATGTAGGCGATTTTGCGCTAACACGTTGGTGTACGTCGAGAAACGTTATTGGTATGTTATGCATATGCTGATATACGCTGATATGCGCTGTTATATGGCGTCATATGGCGTCCCACGCCAAGGTGCCAACATGTTTTGAGCATGTTCAAAACTGCCAACTTCGACAACGTGTGCATGTTGGGTTAGGCATATGCTATGTATATGTTAGACATACGTCGATATATATGCTAGATGTATGTTATACATAAGTTGAACTATGGTGAGCTTCGTCAGTCGTAAGTGAAGCTGGCAGAAACGTACAGTCCACATATTAACAACATATGGATAATGTATGTCTAATGTATGGCTAATGTACGCTTGGCATTTCTCCACCATGTCTTGACGTATGTAACATATAAGGCATACTTCTGGCGATCAAATTACGTACATAACGTTCACTGGCGTTCTGTGAACGTTGCATGAGCATATGCGAGTGTTTTTCAAGCCAAAGTATGACCAACATATGACCAACGTATGGCCAACGTATGGCCAACGTATGACCAACGTATGACCAACATGCCTCCCACTGGGGATACGTTACTCATACGCTATGCATATGCTGGCCATACACCGAGAACGCCAGAGGCAAGTTAGTCTAACCTTTGGCCATGGTTTCTATGATATGCTCTTATAGGGTGTCATATGCTAGCAACACTTCACACATACATTCTGCATATGTTCAGTATGTTGTGTATACGTCCAACTTTGCCCCCTGCACCGAAAACTTTGACGAATCTCAATGTACTGGGACCATTTCAGCCGTTGGGCACGCTCCGACGCAATACGTCGTAGTGTGACAAGGCCATAAGCATTACCTTTGAATTATAAACACGTCGTCATTGTCGTCACTTGTTGGTTATTCCCAGTATAGTGATCGGTTTGTTCTTTACTACTGCAGTATTTACCAGCATAGTTCAATTTGATTTTCATCAATTAAAACAGGCCCTAACCACCATCTCCTCTACCAACTTTGAGGACTATATATACTACAAGACTGGGCTCGTCTCCTAAACTGTCTGAGTACACGACCTATGACTGGGCTCATGACCACCAGTCCGTACAGAGTCTTACCCCCGCGGGGTTCGATCCAGGGCCTTGTCAAAGCAAACACGTACAAAACTGAAACCACTTCAAAATTCCATGATTGCATGTGCGAACATTTTTCGCTGTCATTTGACACACATTCGTTTAAGATTCTCATGTAAGAACACTGGGGACAGGTGGTAGTGATGGTGGTGGTGATGGTGATGGTGGCCGTGGTGATGGCATATAGTTGGTGCTGGTGTCGGCGGGAAGGGTGAGGGTGGCTTGAACAGCAATTGGCTGATGCTCGTGAAGCTGACCACAATGATTGCTGATTAGTATGACCAGTGCTGCTGAATCAAATTCAAAACCACGAGTCGTGATTAACAGTTGACGGTACATGAGCGCGGTGTGCTTCTGGATTTGTGAATGATGCACGAACTACACGTAGTGGCGGTGTAACCTGTTACTAATGACCAGTTCTATACTTCTCACACTGGCCGTAATCAATTAAAGCTAGGATTCCTTACACACGGTATGCGGCATGCGGCATGCGGCATGCGGCATGCGGCATGCGGCATGCGGCGTGCGGCATGATTACGGGATGGGTCCTTTCACCCACACCCACACACACACCCACACACAGTGTCAGGTTTCCTCACCACTGTTCTCTATGGCAAATGCAGCAGCATTCGCATTCGCATGCCGCACCGATCGCTACATGGACCGAATCAGTATTCGCATGCCGCATGCCGCATGCCGCATGCTGCATACCGCGTGTAAGGAATCACCCCCATTGACTTAGATGCTTTTCGATTTTTTGCCGCTTTCGCATTCGCATTCGCATACCGCATACCGCGTGTAAGGAATCCTAGCTTAACACAACCCGGGCGACTCGGGTCACCCGAGTCATCAGAATTTCAAATCAAACATCGCAAGTAGAGTCAACAAATACACATGCCGTGTGCAAAACGATCCGACCCCAGTAACCCACCTCTTGGCTGGGGTTGGCTATGAGTGATGACGTCACATTTGCATTGGTACCATCCTGCAGTCCTGCACCAGTCATACATGTTTTTTTTGTTTAATAACCTAGATTAATGAAATGGAAATATAACTAAACTATATCATCATAAAATACTTTAAATTCTATTTTGCTGTAGTTTTATCGGTTATTAAACAACAAAAAAAGGTTTTGTATTAAGCCACCATTTTTTCCACCCCGAGCTTGGAGAAGCATATTTGATTATTCCACCGGAGTCTATAGAATGTGCGCATGCGCCAAAAAGTGGCTCGGGTGACCAAAGTTGATTAATCGATTACGCCCACTCTGACATGGCATGGTGTGCTTCAATTCGCCATGGGACAGCACAGTTTGAAACTGATCGCATATCTCAAGCTAAACAAAAGGATGAGCAGAGAAAAGATTGTCTCCTTCACCTATCAGACTCACTCTCTGACTGCAGTTACAAACATGTCCAATGTGCCATCGCACACTCCAAGCGCAGATTGGACTCATCCATTATTGGACAGATCACAACAAAATGCTGGTTGGTAGATGGAGTTTGACGTCTTAGCAACATCTAAGGTCATATCAGGACGGGTACCGACTTGTTTGTATGCAATGAATTCTATAAACTGTTCAAATGAAGCCACTTCTAACGATGTAATGCAGTGAAGTAGGCAGTTACCATCAAGCCGATATGTTGCTATTAAAAACATGGCAGGACTTCAAAATCAGCGGATTATATTCACAGTAAACTCACATTTGATAAGAATGATTCTCTATATATGAGATATATAATGTCTTCACCAAAATATAAATGGCTTTGGAGACTTGAGCCCCGTTCACACTGGCGAGTTAAGTCGGCTTAACTAATTCGCCTCCTTTAGTTCGACTCAAATTGGTCATGTAGACGTGATGTTGGGGCGACTTAGGCATGAGCCGATTCACCAAGTTCGCTTCAAGTAAACCACCTCTCGAGGTAGTATAGATGAAGTGAACTAGCTTAAGTCGGCCCACCTTGCTTGTGTGGATGGTAGCGGTTTACTTGAAGTGGATTGGTCGTAATGCGAGCATTGCGTTTGATGCGTGGAGAGGAAGAGACCCTCCCCCGCCCTGCGCTGTCGCGCAGCATTCACGCCTCACCCGACGCCCGCTGCTCACCTCTCCCTTGCCCTCCCCCGGCCCGGCTGCATTTACACCTCACCTCCCTGGCCCTCCGGCCCTCCCTTATAAGGCCGCCCGCCGGCCTCTCTCAGCCACTCGCCTTCCAGCCTCCTAGCTGCTCTGCCCTTTTTCCTCTGGCCTTCACCTCGGACCGCTGACCGTCACCTCGGACCTCGGACCGTTTCTCCACCTCGGACCGCTCCAACACCAGCATCATGCCCGGAAGCGAGGGGACGCCACCGCCCACCCCGAGGCGGCGGACGGCGTACGGCACACCGCCCATCCAAGCACCTCGGGCACACATCGCCGGGGGGGGCGCACCCTCCCCCGCCACCTCGAGCACCACGGAAGGGAGCCCGGACCAGCGCCGCGGCCACGCCGGGCCCTTGCTCGGACCGTTGGCCGTCACCTCGGACCTCGGACCGTTTCTCCACCTCGGACTGCTCCAACACCAGCATCATGCCCGGAAGCGAGGGGACGCCACCGCCCACCCTGAGGCGGCGGACGGCGTACAGCACACCGCCCATCCCAGCACCTCGGGCACATGTCGGGCACCCTCCCCCGCCACCTCAAGCACCGCGGAAGGGAGCCCGGACCACCGCCGCGGCCACGCCGGGCCCCTCCTCGGGCACGCCTCGGCGGATTTTCCTACTTTGGCCTTCACCTCGGACCGTTGGCCGTCACCTCGGACCTCGGACCGTTTCTCCCCCCCGCCACCTCAAGCACCACCCCCGGGAGCACAGACCCCGGCCGCCTCGGCGGATTGTTGATCCGCCGGCCCCCCCCTGGCCGGCCCGGGGGGGCCACCTCCGGCGCCTCACCCACACCCATGCCGACAACCCCGTCACCACTACCGACAACCCCTCAGAGATCACCGATCGAAACGCCGCCCAGACGCAGCCGTGGAGGGCAGCATGGTCACCCATGCCCCCAGGTCACCCTGGTGACCCACGTCACCCAGCCATGGCACCCTGGAACTATCTCCAGCCACCCTGCCTACGCTCTCACCGCAGTCACCATCAGACTGCTGGTCACCCATGCCCCCAGGTCACCCTGGTCATCCTGGTCACCCATGTCACCCAGCCATGGCACCCTGGAACTATCTCCAGCCACCCTGCCTACGCTCTCACCGCAGTCACCATCAGACTGCTGGTCACCCATGCCCCCAGGTCACCCTGGTCACCCATGTCACCCAGCCATGGCACCCTGGAACTATCTCCAGCCACCCTGCCTACGCTCTCGCCGCAGTCACCATCAGTCTGCTGGTCACCCATGCCCCCAGGTCACCCTGATCACCCATGTCACCCAGCCATGGCACCCTGGAACTATCTCCAGCCACCCTGCCTACGCTCTCACCGCAGTCACCATCAGATTGCTGGTCACCCATGCCCCCAGGTCACCCTGGTCACCCATGTCACCCAGCCATGGCACCCTGGAACTATCTCCAGCCACCCTGCCTACGCTCTCGCCGCAGTCACCATCAGAATGCTGGTCCCCCAGGTCACCCTGGTCACCCATGTCACCCAGCCATGGCACCCTGGAACTATCTCCAGTCACCCTGCCTACGCTCTCGCCGCAGTCACCATCAGAATGCTGGTCACCCATGCCCCCAGGTCACCCTGGTTACCCTGGTCACCCATGTCACCCAGCCATGGCACCCTGGAACCATCAGACAGACTGCACGACACCGCCTTCATCAACCCGCCCGACCCGACCCCGACCCCCACCCCACCCAGCCCTGAGGACTTTGATGCCCCCCTGCTCGACCCTCGCCGGACCTCCTCCCCGCAGCCCCCAGAAGCGGGCCTCCCTTTTTTGGCCACCCGCTCCCCGTCCACTAGGCCCCGGACGCTTCTTCACCCCAGACCTGCAACTCCGGGCCCCCGCCTCGGGCCCGCCTCGAGCCCTCTCCTCTATTTTGGCGGAGGGCTCCTCGGCGCCCCCCCCCTCACCTGAACTCTTATACCTCTCAGACATTTGCTCCTCCTGAGCCCCCTTTCTTTGTACCTTGCTTCTGCTCCTCATGAGCTCCTCTGCTTGCTGATTGATGTATGCTCCTCATGTATGTAATTGATCCCTGCTATGACCTTGCTTCTGCTCCTCATGAGCTCCTCTGCTTGCTGATTGATGTATGCTCCTCATGTATGTAATTGATCCCTGCTATGACTTCTTTCCCGAGGCGTCCAATAAACGCCTTGTTTCCACTTCCGCCTTGCCTTCTTCCTTTTCGCGCATCAAGCATGTCACACTATATAATATAATTTGGTCTATGAACCGGCTAGAGGTGTACATATATTTTGTTCATGATTTATTTTTAGGTTTTCACTGGCCAGCAGAAGTTTTGATCGTTCCAAAACAATACGCTTCAGTCCATACATATCTAGGTCGAACCCACACTCTCTTGTGGTGACATGGACGAACCGAAACTGGCACTGGTTAGTATGGACTTGCTCATTTGCAGAGATCGATTTCCGCCTTAAACCGCCCCAAGTACTGCTTGTGTGGACAGGACGCCTAGTTCGCCTCCTCTAGTTTGCCTTATCTAGTTCGGCCTAAAGTTGTGCTGCGTGAACGGGGCTTATGCCGCATGTTCCTATTCGTATACGGTACACACTTGACTGAGTTTATATAGCGCCAGTTCAGATGAAATAGCAAAGACAAGGAGTGTGTAAAACAGGTGTAGATCGCATAAACATCTATACGGAATGTGACAATTTGATCATACATCACATATCATGGGTTTGTTTGTTTGTTTGTTGTTGTTTTACGTCCTAGCAACATCTAAGGTAATATCAGGACATATCATGGGTGTCTGAATATATAGGGAGAGATCGTCTAGGTTGGTTGGTTGGTTGTTGGAGTTTTTCGCCCTGGCAACATCAACGGTTATATCAGGACGGGTACCAACTTGTGACAGTGCACACTCATGGTGACTTTATAGTGCTACCCCACTGGGAAATCAGGCTGCTGGCACCATGACCCAATATCTCACTCAGTCACATTATCCAGACACTGAGCCAACCAGTCATCTTGCCCTATCCTATTAATGCTGAGTGCCACGCTAGGAAGCGACAAGTATCAATTTTATTAAGTTATTGGTTTGGCTCGACTGAGAACCCAACTCCCGATCTCCCGCATGCGAGGCCGTTGCTTTACCGATTCGGCCACCACGCCCGGTTGAGATCGTTTAGGGAATGCTATGTGTGTGACCATAGCAATTGCATTAACTCATGAAGTATGATGTAAGCTTTAATTCATCCAAAGAGAAGAATGTCCAGTGTTATTGATGCAAGTAATACAGTATAACCCCGTTAAACCAAACTTGAAGGGACCCTAGAAATTTGTTTGGATTAACCGATCATTGGTTTAACCGAGCTTTGACTTTGACTTGGCTTTGACAAAAACGGGGGTAGATTATGAATGTACAATATATGGGGACACTATAATTATTGTTTTTTTTTGTACATACAGTTTAACCCCATTAAACCAACCTTGGTTAAATCAAACGATCGGTTAATCCAAACTTTTTTCGGTGACCTGGTAAAATACTACCATTTATCATATAAAAAAGTCTCAGATGACCTTAAAACCACATGAAAGTTTGGTTTAACTGTACAGGAAGTGGCCTGTGGCCGACAATTTTTTTTTGGGGATTAAGCGATACTTTGGATTAACCGACTTTGGTTTAACCAACTTTTTGATATGATAAATGGTAGTATTTTGCTAGGCCGCCGAAAAAAGTTTGGATTAATCGATCGTTTGGTTTAACCGAACTTGGTTTAACGGGGTTGTACTGTATATATATATTTATGTCAGAAGGAAAGCTCAGGCCTTATGAAATAAGTGGTGTCGCCATTAAAATTACAGATGTGTACAATTCAAAATCTGTGCATAATTATTATAGCATGTTACTCTAAATATATGTATATAATTATACCTAAACATATATAATGTATCCAGTGGCAGTACGCAGACTACATGTTCCCACCAGCTGAACGTATGGCTAACATGCAGCAACATATCCCTAATGTACTCCCAACATACGCCAACCTATCCCAGACATACAGGCAGCGTACGTTCAAAGTACAAGCCACATGTTGACATACGTTGACAATTTTGAGTATGCACAACATTTTTTCGGAGCCTCAATGCGCATCAACGTAAGACAACATATACCGATGTATCCAGAATTTATATGGCGTATGCCCAACATAGACGTAACATATGACGATGTACACTGACGTGTTGGTCCAAAATCACATACATCGGCATACGCTAAGGATATGCATCATAGTGTGACAGGCCCTTTAGCAGAGCGGAAGTGGCAAAAGAATATATGCACGGTGACGCCACCTAGCAGCACTGCGACCCGAAATGCAATCCCATAAGCTTCCTCCCCAAAACAATAAGGGGCTGTCAACACCTCACGATCAGCATTTTTATCTTGCTGGATGTGTCTTTTTGACCTTTGCATCGTCCTAAATTCGGCTGACGATCTAGAAACAGTAATTCCTTACAATACCACAAGATTCCTTCTTGCCTTTTTCCATGTCCTTTCTGTCTTTGCTCTTCTCTCATTAAAACTTAAAACGCACTGTAAATACAGCTTTGTCTGGACGATTGATGTCTCAGTATTGACAAGATAATAATTATTCTGGTGCATATAATTTAAAACCATGTGAGGATCCTCAAAATGCTGCGTATGTATTTTTCGAAATTAAATTTTGTATAATATTATTATTTTGAAGAACACACTTTTGGACCTAATTTAAACCAACAAAATAAGACTCTAGTTATGTATAATATGTATATATATATGTTTGCGGGTGCATGTATTCATATATTGTTGAAATTGGGCCAGTTGTAATTGTGCTTAAAATCCTATTTTGGTGGCCAGAATTTCAAACGCAATTCGAAACACCAAAATATGATTATAGCTATATGTATTTTGTCTTCCATGTAAAATGAATATATTCATAATGTTGCAATTGGGACAATTGGAAATCATTTAAAATTGTATTAAGACATTATTTTGATGAACATAATTTTGAACACAGTGTGAACCAAGAACATATGATTATAGTTCTATAGAGATGGTTTAGATCCATTATGTACTCATAAAGTACTTCGAATGTATGCCTGCCATATCTGCAGTGTATTTAACTTATACCCTGTACTTCTAGTGATGGAGTAACATAAGTAACGTTGGTCAGCATTCCTTGAGCGTATGCGAGCGTTTTGCGAATGTTTTGCAAATGTTTTGTGAGGCAAATGAACGCTCTCATACACTAGCAATACGTCAGAGATACGTTCAGCATACATTACTTACATTGTGTGTACTTTGTGTATACGCCCATTTTTACCCCCCACGCTGAAAAGTTTGACGAATGCTGACATACTGGCAAACTTTCTAACGTTGAGCATGCACTGACGCCGTACGTCGTAGTGTGACAGGGCCTTTAGTGGTGCCACACAGAGGCATTTCGCCACATATTTCCTCACGGAGTAGTGATTCTTTACGTCAGGTTGTGGACGAATACAAAATAAAGCAAAAATACATAATGGTGTTTAGTAGTTGAGAAGGGGCATTGCCCTGACTTCCCTTGCCCTTGCCCTCACGCACACACACACACCTCCCCGCTTCCCAACGTTGACCTGAACTGGTCCCGGTGGCCGAGTCGGTAGGACGCCCGCTTCCGTTGCCCTGAGGTTTTGGGCTCAATCCCCGGCCGAGTCAAACCAAGAATTTATTATATAATATAATATGAATCCATGTCGATACCTTTCCTGGCTCTGGGCATTACTGGGATAACGCGACTACCGGTTTGCGGAGTGTTCGGATAATAAAATATGGTGGGATAATGGGTTCGTTGAGCTGGTAGCTGGATGTCTGAGTGGACCAGCAGCAAATAATTCCTACCGGTCTACTCCCACCACTCCCACATGAGAGTACGCACTGCCACGCGTCGCCACCCGTCCTAATATAACCTCAAATGTTGCTAGGACATAAATCGCCGCAATAAACCAAACCAAGGCGTCGCCCTGGCGGCGCGCGCTGTCATAAATCCAATATGGCACCATTTGCTACGCCATCGCACTTTTCTTTCTCTTTTTTTTTTTTTCTCTCTCTCTCTTCTTTTTTGGCGCCAAAATAGATAATTACCGTCTGCTCTGATCGACTCCCGAAGCCGGTTGTGTGGCAGTTATGAAATGGAGGGCGACTCTAGCTGTGACCTTGGTTGACCTTGAGTGACCTTTGTGGAGACGCTAAGGGCAACCGAAATGCCAATAGAATCGTCCTCAAATGAGGAGAAAGGTGGTGGAAGGGGGGGGGGGGGGGGGAGAGTGCGGGGAGCTTAATGGTAATTAACCTATCGTGATTCAGCGCCTTCTCTTCACATGTAGTAATGGCAAATTACACAGACGGCATTAGGTTTTTTTAGGGGGGGGGGCTTAATACATAAATTGGCATATTTGTTTGGATTTTATTAAAGAAAGAAATTCAGCTGATATTTATCCTAATCTGAGGGTTGGTGGTTCGATTCCCCATGCCCCCAGCTCTGCCAATTTGGATTTCCACCGCTGTGTATAACTTACAGCGTCATCAAAGGCCGGTTGCTCTCATACCATGTCTATGTGGTATGGGAGGTTAAAAATCTGTTGGGTCGGTAAAAGTGTAGGCTCGGGCTTTCTATCGACCAGCAGTGGAATGAGGAAGACCAGTCGTATATGACTGAAATTTCCCCTGCTTAAACAACTAATGAACAAAAAAAAAAAATTTGTAATCCCACCAAATGATACAGGTGGTTTTATGCAAATCACCATAGCTTCCACCGCGTCAGTGAGTTAGTTCTGCGACGATATGGAGGTCAACTATTGAAGTTAAGAGATCTCTATTTACAGGACGAGCAATGGTTTGACTTGGGAACATTTACTTACTGTAAAGATAAATACATGTGTATTTAGACAGATATCATTTTAGGTTGGGATTTAAAATTTATTTATTTGTATCTGTGATTTACATCAACAGCTGATCTGATCAAATCTGCATTGGGTTACTGCTATGTGGATATTGATATGCTTGGATATATGACACATTGGACGTGTGGGTTGGGCACCTGCTGTCCACGCAGGAGATCATTGGCTCGATTCCCGTTCGAGTCAAACCGATGATTTATAATATTGATATTTGTCAGTGCTGCCATAGGGAAAAAGTCATTGGATCGATCCCCGCCTGAGTCATGCTGAAGGCTTAAAACGTTGATCGTTGTCAGTATATGCCTAGGGAAGAGGTTTTTGGTTCGATTCTCGAACGAGTTAAACAAGTTGTAAAGTCCTCAGCTGGCATATGTGGTTTGTGTAGGCAGGCTATAATGAAATCAATACAGACAAGAAGAGAAAAGAAGAGCATACCTCAGGTTTATTATTATATAGTGGTACATGGATCTGGTATGGCATACCACCTGACCGTGTTCTTCAATAGGAATCAAGCATTTACAGTTCCCGGGGGAAAGGTCTGGTGCATCCAAATGTCCACTTCCGGTTTAATCGCGTGCAGGTCGCCATTGCCTGTGATGTAATAGTCAAGCCTTCTATCGATTTCCATTTCCGGGATGGAAATTAAATGCTGTCATTCCAAAGAAAAAATGAATTAAAAGTAAGAAGTTCCACAAAGAATTATGGGTATAATCCATTTACCCTGGAACCTGGGTACGAGTACCCATTACTGCCATGTTGTGTCAGTTAGTGTGTTTTGGTGGCTTTGTTTAAATGACAAGCACCATCAGAGCTTAAATCGCGATGCAGATCGGCTTATTACAGTGCATAGTCATGGCAGTTTCATAGCGCTACCAAACTTGTATGCACCATCATGGCCATGGTATACGACTTAGTCATATTAGCCCATTACTAGGTGTGTGTTTGCTGTTTTACGTCCTAGCAACATATAATGTTATATCAGGACGGGGCCCACTACTAAGGTAACCACTCATTGCCCTGTCTTATTATTAACCAGTGGAGGATGTATGGCTGACAAAACATTTCATTCAAGGAATAAACTTTTTTATTTTGTTAAAGGTTGTGGGTGTGGGAGGAGGTAAGGTCGTGGGGTGAAGGAGGATGATTGTTGGGGTAGGAGGATGACTGGGTGTAGAGGTGGGAGGATGAAAGGTTGTGGGGGTGGGATGATGGATGGTTGTGGGGTGAGGGAGGCAGATCGTGGGGGGTGGATAGAAGGTTGCTGGGTGGGATGATGGATGGTTGTGGGGTGAGGGAGGCAGATCGTGGGGGGTGGATGGAAGGTTGTGGGGGTGGGATGATGGATGGTTGTGGGGTGAGGGAGGCAGATTGTGGGGGGGGGGGGGGTGGATGGAAGGTTGTGGGGTGGGATGATGGATGGTTGTGGGGTGAGGAAGGCAGATCATGGGGGGTGGATGGAAGGTTGTGGGGGTCGGATGATGGATGTTGTGGGTGAGGGAGGCAGATCGTGGGGGGGGTGGATGGAAGGTGTGGGGGTGGGATGATGGATGGTTGTGGGATGAGGAAGGCAGATCGAGGTGGGTGGATAGAAGGTCGTGGGGGTGGGATGATGGATGGTTGTGGGATGAGGAAGGCAGATCGTGGGGGGGTGGTTGGAAGGTTGTGGGGGTGGATGATGTATGGTTGTGGGGTTAGGAAGGCAGATTGTGGGGGTGGATGGAAGTTGTGGGGGTGGATGAGGTTGTGGGTGGGAGCAGATCGGGGTGGATGAAGTTGTGGGTGGGATGATGGAGGTAGTGGGGAGGCAGATCGTGGGGGGGTGGATGGAAGGTTGTGGGGGTGGGATGATGGATGGTTGTGGGGTGAGGGAGGCAGATTGTGGGGGGTGGGATGGAAGGTTGTGGGGTGGGATGATGGATGGTTGTGGGGTGAGGAAGGCAGATCGTGGGGGGGTGGATGGAAGGTTGTGGGGGTGGATATGTATGGTTGTGGGGTGAAGCAGATCATGGGGGGTGGATGAAGGTTGGGGTCGGATGATGGATGTTGTGGTGAGGGAGGCAGTCGTGGGGGGGTGATGGAAGGTTGTGGGGGTGGGATGATGGATGGTTGTGGGTGAGGGGCAGATGTGGGGTGGATGGAAGGTTGTGGGGGTGGATGATGGTGGTGGGATGAGGAAGGCAGATCGAGTGGTGATAAGTGGGGGGTGGGATGGATGGTGTGTGGGGGAATCGGGGGATGGAAGGTTGTGGGGTGGGATGATGTATGGTTGTGGGGTTAGGAAGGCAGATTGTGGGGGGTGGATGGAAGGTTGTGGGGGTGGGATGATGGATGGTTGTGGGGTGAGGGAGGCAGATCGTGGGGGGTGGATGGAAGGTTGTGGGGGTGGGATGATGGATGGTTGTGGGGTGAGGGAGGCAGATCGTGGGGGGTGGATGGAAGGTTGTGGGGTGGGATGATGGATGGTGTGGGGTGAGGAAGGCAGATTGTGGGGGTGGATGGAAGGTTGTGGGGTGGGATGATGGATGGTTGTGGGGTGAGGGAGGCAGATCATGGGGGGGGTGGATGGAAGGTTGTGGGGGTGGGATGATGGATGGTTGTGGGGTGAGGGAGGCAGATCGTGGGGGGTGGTGGATGGAAGGTTGTGTGGTGGGATGATGGATGGTTGTGGGGTGAGGGAGGCAGATCGTGGGGGGTGGATGGAAGGTTGTGGGGTGGGATGATGAATGGTTGTGGGGTGAGGAAGGCAGATCGAGGGGGGTGGATGGAAGGTTGTGGGGGTGGGATGATGGATGGTTGTGAGGTGAGGAAGGCAGATCGTGGGGGGGTGGATGGAAGGTTGTGGGGTGGGATGATGGATGGTTGTGGGGTGAGGGAGGCAGATCGTGGGGGGGGTGGATGGAAGGTTGTGGGGGTGGGATGATGGATGGTTGTGGGGTGAGGGAGGCAGATCGAGGGGGGTGGATGGAAGGTTGTGGGGTGGGATGGTGGATGGTTGTGGGGTGAGGGAGGCAGATCGTGGGGGGTGGATGGAAGGTTGTGTGGGTGGGATGATGGATGGTTGTGGGGTGAGGGAGGCAGATCGTGGGGGGGTGGATGGAAGGTTGTGGGGGTGGGATGATGGATGGTTGTTGGGTGAGGGAGGCAGATCGAGGGGGGTGGATGGAAGGTTGTGGGGGTGGGATGATGGATGGTTGTGGGGTGAGGGAGGCAGATCGTGGGGGGTGGATGGAAGGTTGTGGGGGTGGGATGATGGATGGTTGTGGGGTGAGGGAGGCAGATCGTGGGGGGTGGATGGAAGGTTGTGGGGGTGGGATGATGGATGGTTGTGGGGTGAGGGAGGCCGATCGAGGGGGGTGGATGGAAGGTTGTGGGGGTGGGATGATGGATGGTTGTGAGATGAGGAAGGCAGATCATGGGGGGTGGATGGAAGGTTGTGGGGGTGGGATGATGGATGGTTGTGGGGTGAGGAAGGCAGATCGTGGGGAGTGGATGGAAGGTTGTGGGGGTGGGATGATGGATGGTTGTGGGGTGAGGGAGGCAGATCGTGGGGGGTGGATGGAAGGTTGTGGGGGTGGGATGATGGATGGTTGTGGGGTGAGGGAGGCAGATAGTGGGGCTGGATGGAAGGTTGTGGGGGTGGGATGAAGTATGGTTGTGGGGTGAGGGAGGCAGATCATGGGGGGTGGATGGAAGGTTGTGGGGGTGGGATGATGGATGGTTGTGGGGTGAGGGAGGCAGATCGTGGGGGGTGGATGGAAGGTTGTGGGGGTGGGATGATTGATGGTTGTGGGGTGAGGGAGGCAGATCGTGGGGGGTGGATGGAAGGTTGTGGGGGTGGGATGATGGATGGTTGTGGGGTGAGGAAGGCAGATCGAGGAGGGGGTGGATGGAAGGTTGTGGGGTGGGATGATGGATGGTTGTGGGGTGAGGGAGGCAGATCGTGGGGGGTGTATGGAAGGTTGTGGGGATGGGGTGGGAGGCTGGCAGATTGTAGGAGGTGGGAGGATGGAAAGTTTTAGGTTATGAGGGTGGAAGATTGTGGGGTTGGGAGGTTGGGAGGTTGGGAGGTTGGGAGGTTGGGAGGTTGGGAGGTTGGGAGGTTGGGAGGGTGATATTGTTCTGAGAAATGTTCAACCTCCATATATCGCCCCCTCTGCTCGGAGACAGCACACATCCTAACCGCAGATCTCGGCAGCACTGCGCTGGCACGGCACACTGCGCCTGGGAGTAATAGTGGGAATAGTAAAAATCGCATAACCTGGTTCCAATTACAGCTGTCATGCTATTAATGGTACAAGGAATAATTGGAAAAGTCGTAACCATCGCAATCATTGCCGTATTATTAGCCATCTTAGAGAACGTAATAAAATTAGTATCTTTTTTCATCGATTTCGGAACATGGGCGAAGTGTGTGCTCACCTTAGTAACCGTAAGCATCTTAAGCCCCAGTCACACCTACCCGGATCACGGGCCGGACGAGTCCCAGACTGTGATCCGGCGTGGTCCGTGGCGATCTGGGGTGATCCGTGGCTCATCCGTGGCTGGTCCTTGGTGATCTGGAGTGATCAGGCATGATCTGTGGCTGGTCCGGACTCGTCCGGGGTCCGCCCCAGATGTTTTAAAATGTTTAAAACATCCGGGCGCTCCAGGGCATTTTGTGATCCGGGCTCGATCAGGCATTGTCCGGGATGATCCGGGGGTAAGCTGGGGGTGGTCTGGGTAGTCCGGCTGGACCGGCAGTAGCCGTGCTGGGTCTGGGCCAGTCCGGGGCTGTTTCGCTCCGCATGAGCCACGTTTTAGCCACGGTTTAACCCGGACCAGCCCCGGACTTGCCTGGACTAGCCCCGACGTAGCTACGGACCACTCCTGGACTGCATGGATAGACCCGGACAGGCCGGATGACCACGGATTAACCACGGATCGCCACTGATAGCCATGGATGACCACATATTACTCACGGACTACCCCCAGATGAGTCCCGCATTTCAGGTTATCATCCGGGGGTTGTCCGGGGCTCGTCCGGGGGTTGTCCTGGGTTAATCCGGGTAGTCTGGGGGTTGTCTGGGGCTCATTCGGGGTGATCTGCGCTTGTAGTCTGTGACTCGTCCGGGTATGTGTGACTGCGAGGCCAAAAACGACCAAAATAGCGATTTTATCTGGGGCTGTCCGGGACAGTCCAGGCGACTGGTCCGGGATGGTCCGGCAAAAAATCCGGGGCTCGTCCGGGTAGGTGTGACCGGGGCTTTATCAGTCGAACCCATCGCTGCACTTCTAGGACTATCCGAATGGCCAGAATAATCAGCACCATTGTGATAGCACTTCTTTGTTGGAGTTTGACGTCGTGACAACATCTAAGATCACATCAGAAAGGGCATCGACTTGTGACAGCGCACACCCATGGCAACTTTATAGTAGTGCCCCACTAGGAGACCTGGCTGTTGGCACCATAAGATCATTTCCAACTGAGTCTTATTATCTTGACACTGCACAAACCAGTCCTTGCCCTACTGGAGTAATGCCAACTGGCATGCTAGCTAGTGACTAGTATCAATAAAAGAGAAGGCAGTCGGCAGTCGGGGCCATACTCTCAAACTAGTAAAACCCAGAGCCATTTCAAAGTTAAGGCAACACAGTTTCTCAAACAGGATTATAAATATATGGAACAGACTCCTAGAAAATGTTATTGATGCCGAGTCAATAAATTCATTCAAAAATAGATTAGAAAAAGCATGGGCTGATGATCCAAGGAAATTTGAGGCCATTTTTCACCACATGCTACGAATTATTCCTTGTGTTGCTTATTTAATTGCACTCAAGCAAAAATGAGAGACAAATAAGTGTTCACACTTCCTGTCTACCATGCGCTATTTCGCTATTTCACTAAGTGATAGGTTTGGCTCGACTGGATTTTGAACTCCTGACCTTCCACACAGAAAGGCTGCATTTGTCCCAATTAATCCACCATGTCCTGTTCTACTGAGGCACCACGTTGGCATCGGGCACATTCTTCGCAATTGCCAACCAGTGGTTCACAACTGGTTCACCAAAGGCTGTGGTATGTGTTATCCTGTCTGTAGGAAAGTGCATATAAAAGACCCCTTGCGCTTACCGGAAAGCGTGGGCTATGTGGTGGCAGCAGGATTCCTCCAAAGAAATATGTCAGAATGACCATATGTTTGATGTTCAATAGCTGATGACAAAAATCAATGTGCTCCGGAGGTCTTGTTAAATATAACAAGCTTAATTTGATTTTTTTAGTCGCAATTGCAGTAATCAAAATATTGATAGCAATTGTCAATATTCAAAACCCATGCGACATCTGATGGCGATGACGAACAGTACGGTTGTGTGACCATTGCCACAGTGCATACAAAAGCTATGGAAATTACTAACTTTCAAATGCACGTATGTCAGTCAAATTTTGGGATACTTTTGACAATTCCAAAAGTATATTGCTTTTGGGTCATTGGAGCTTCCAAGAAAAATAAAATTGTTATGTTTGGACCCTTTTAAAAATGTTAGGAGGGTACCAAACTAGTCAGTCACTATTAATACAGAATATTCACAACGCATGCAAATCTGACGGCAACGACAAACACTACAGTTGCGGGACTGTGACCAAGATGCATGCATGGTAATATCCTCTATTGTAAAACAATTGTGTTAATAACAAACAGCACATAGTGGTATGGTGATGTGCTAGGCACTGGTGATACTACTATACAACCAAGCTTGTTGTGCTGCTGGTACTGGCTGGTGACTGGTGACTGGTGATGTGCTGCTGTGCTGGTTACTGGTGATGTGCTACTGGCTGATTACTGGTGACTGGTGACTGGTGACTGGTGATGTACTGCTGGCTGGTTACTGGTGATGTGGTGCTGCACTGGTGACTGGTGATGTGCTGTTGGCTGGTGACTGGAGATGAACTACTGGCTGGTGACTGGTGATGTGCTGCTGGCTGGTTACTGGTGATGTGTTGTTGGCTGGTGACTGGTGATGTGCTGATGGCTGATGACTGGTGATGTGCTGCTGGCTGGTCACTGGCGATGTGTTATTGGCTGGTGACTAGTGATGTGCTGTTGACTGGTGACTGCAGATGTGCTGCTGCATTGGTGACTGGTGATGTGCTGCGGGCTGGTTAGTGGTGATGTCCTGGGGGCTGGTGACTGGTGATGTGCTGCTGCGCTGGTTACTGGTGATGTGCTGGTTACTGGTGATGTGCTGCTGCGCTGGTTACTGGTGATGTGCTGGTTACTGGTGACTGGTGATGTGATGGTGCACTTGTTACTGGTGATATGCTGGTTACTGATGATGTGCTGGTTACTGGTGACTGGTGATGTGCTGGTTACTGGTGACTGGTGATGTGCTGCTGAGCTGGTTACTGGTGCTGTGCAGCTGCACTGGTGAGCTTGAAATTGGAGTATTGTGGCGATAGATAAAGGTTATCAACATCAGTAGCCGAGAGAGACACCAGTCTCCTCTAGGTGGGAGGGTGGGAGGGTGGGAGGGTGGGAGGGTCGGGGCTGACACAGTTACTCCTACAGCACTGTCTCTGTGACAAGGCATTAGAAAAGGTGTCGCATTATGGAAATAGCAATATCATTGTAGTATCTAATATGCTGAATATATTGTTCAAAATACATATGTACCATAGGCCGATACTTTTGGTGTCAGGGTAAGGAAACTCCTTTATGAAATCATGTAGATTAAAGCTGCAGAGTCCGATGAAATATCAAATTTTCAAAACCAAAGCAAATATCTAGATTTGATTTTAGATAGCTAACATAGATACTGATGCACTTATTAAGCATTTATGTCTGCATATAAGGCAATACTGAGTCAATTTAACAGAAGCTGTTACTGCAGAAGTCTATGGTGTCAGAGTTTTGGCAAGCTTGCCAACTTTGAACTAATTTAAAGTAGATACTAGTGATAGATGTAATATATTTATCTCAGAAAAAATACAGAAATTCAAAACCGTCGGACTTGTGTCAAGATGAATTGAAAGCATCCAATGGCCGCCGTCTTGTTTTGTTTTGTTTGCATTCTGTATTTGTTCAGTAACTAAATGCCAATATAGATAAATAATGCACATTGGCACCAATACATTGATAGCTTACTTACACCCCCATCCCACCAAACTAGTACTCAAACCGTCCGACAATGTTCGAAAACCGGTTGTGGTCGGGGTAGAACATGGCTGCAAGAAGATTTTGGGCATGCTCAAAGTTCTGGAGCACCATTCCGTTCTAGCGCATCCATTCCGTTTGTAAACAGACTGGAAAAAGTGTCTACTGCATCCATTCCATTCGCAGACAGTTTGAGCCCGTTAAGCAATATTTTTAAGAATGTAGTGAGAACTAGTTTAGTGTGATGGGGGTATAAGTTGATTAATACCAAGGATGTAGCTTATTTACTTGATTCATACCGAGGCTCTTTTTGCCCGGATTTACTCCGGGATGTCATTCACCATGACTCTGGATAGGGGTGACTCTTTTATCGAGGACCGACACGGAGCTTTGGGTGGGTGGGTGGCCCTGAATACTGGTGTCACGGGACGTGGCAGCTTTACTAACGCCTGCTATGTCATTAGCGACAGCCGCAGGAGTCTTCAGAAGGATCCTGTATCACTAAGACGCCTCTTCTGGGATAGGACCGCTGGTTCCTGCAGAATCCCTGAAGCTGCGACTTGTCCGTCTGTACAGGATAGGAACTAGGGTGGTAGGTCCATAGGGCAAGGACAGGTTGACTCAGTGTCAGGATAATGTGACTGAGTGGGATATCAGGTCATGGTGCTGGTGGCTTGGTCTCCCAGCTGGGCAGCACTATAAAGTCACCATGACGGTACACTGTCATAAGTTGGTACCCGTCCTGATGTGACCCTAGCTATTGACCCTAGCTATTGCCAACAACCAACAACCAACCGTCCTGGATTAAATATTCACCCCTAGCCACAGTATGGGTGGCTGGCAACTATGTCTAAGTCTCAGCAAAAACTGCTCTGGTATGAATCAAAACGTGACCTTACTATAAAAAGGTTCTATCTGACAAAGTGACTGAATTGGTGTTATGGATGTGAAAATGTTCTATCTACAAAAGGATAACATGCCATTAAACAACTTAATATTGTTCTATCTGCTTTGCTATCATGCAGCTACACAGCTTCAGTCCTCATTATCTCGGAAGCACCATTTTGTCAGATAGAACCTTTTGATAGTAAGGTTGTGAAATGAAACTAAGAGGTGGAGCTCCTGGTCCAGCATGTAGGGTTTATCTATATTGAAGAAGAGTTGATGAAATGGGAGAGAATGCAAAAAAAAAGAAAAATCAAGATGGTGACCACCGAATGCTCTTGATTTGACTTTTTTAGATGGTGGTCATTGAATGCTCTCGATTCAACTTTCAAATTATATTAATCTACGTGATTTCATCAATTATTCACGCCTGCTCGGAAGTCACATATTGAGGAGACAGAGGGATGTATGTGAGCGTGTGTGTGTGTGTGGGTGGCGTATGTGTGTGAGGGGGGGCAGGCTAATTAAGATGGTGGTCTGTCGCAGCGACATCACACCAAGAACTCTGCACAGAACAAACACCCTGTGTCAGCATGAGGACTAGTTTCTTAGAATCCACAATGAAGCAACGCGAAGAAGATGTAAGATAGTGCGTTATGCGAATATAAGCAATAAGAACCATCATTATATCGACGTTGCATTGAACACAATGAGACCGACTGGATAACATGTGTGTTCTGAGTTCCGCTGGTCCTTCATGGAGGACTGAAGCTGTTCAGCACGCCAGGTCACAGCTTCAGCTTACATGGCAGAAGCTCACGGAGGTGGTGAATACACATACACCATGATACATCATCATCATCATGCTGCCAGTCGTGATGCGACAAAGACTGCTTTCATTACTTGACTGCCGCTCTCCATTTCACTCTCTGCTGTGAGAGTGATGTCCATGAGTCGGTTTTAATGTCTCTCAGCTTCAGGTTTCTCTTGATGGTATCCTTGAACTGGAGACGAGGGTGCCCTCTCTTTCTGTAACCAGAAGACAGTTGAGAATAGAGGATCTGCTTTGGTAGCCTGTCTGATACACCATGATACACAAAGTGGTATTTTAGCCGATGTAAAATATCGGGTGGAACAATTCACTGCAATCGACATTAGAGACAAATGCTTGCCCAGCAACAAAAAAAGATTTGCCGCTTTGGCAATGGGTTCGCCGATGACAGGGGTCACTGCAAATACAGTAAAACCTCTCTAAATCGACCGACCTTGGGACCGACTTTAAGTGGTCGGTTTAGGGAGGTGGTCGGTTTTGGGAGTTAGAATATGGTTACAATGGTATTGTTGCGACCCAAATAAGGCGATCGATATAGGGGAGTGGTCATCTGTGTAGAGAAGTTTTACTGTATATATATGTACAGTAAAACCTGTCTAACCGACCTCCTCCACAGTTCGACCAGTCCCCCTATATCGATCGCTTTATTTGGATCCCAAACGATCGCCCATACAATACCATTGTAACAATAACAAAATCCCTAAACCGACCACCTCCGTAAATGGACCATTTAAAGTTGGTCCCATGGTCGGTCGATTTAGAGAGGTTTTACTGTATATATATATATATATATATATATATATATGTGCATAAATTCAGAATTTGTTTTCAGAATATAGACGAGACGGGATGGCCGAATGGATAGAGCAATCGCTTCCCATGCGGGGGGGTCGTGGGATCATTCTCCTGCAGATTCAATATAGAGTCTCGCAAAAGTGACATTTGTCACCACCTGACCTGGCATGCCACATTACTAGGACAGGACTGGTTTGTCTCAGTGACAGGATAATGCAAATGAAGATATTGAGTCATGATGCGGGTGGCGTTCTGTCGTCTTCTTGGTTGTCCATCGGTGGCAATGATGACATAAAGTCATCATTTATTGTGAATTCCTTGATGGCTGGTGAGTCCCATTTGTGCTCAGAATGTGCGGTGGCACATTTGACATATGTGTGTAATTGCAGTCTGTGAGTCTGGTGGGTCGAGAAGATGAATTTTTATCTGCCGACACTTTTCTTTAGCTTGAGAAATGCGATCAGTTTCAAACTGTGCTGTGCCCTTGCAACTGAATACCCTTCATATGTTCAGTAAAGGCAGCACTATAAAGCCGGCACAAGTGTTGCGCTGTCACCACCAATATCTGTCAGGACACTGGTCTCAAATGACACTATGAAGTAAACCTCAAATCAATCAATCAACAATCAAGTACACCTTACATGTCAACAATACCAAAGTTCCCGTCTTCGCCGCATCAAACTGGTTTTCGCATCCACCCTCTCCAGGAGCATTGTTCTCAACGCGCATGCGCAGCATGTGCCCGGTACTTCCGGGTTGACCACCCACATACTAACTAACCAGGGGGTGAAAGGAACACACATACACAAAGGCACCACCTTTTGTTAAATAGTTGTTTGCCACCCACCCATACTGCAAGCATGACGGGATGGCCGAATGCGTTGAGCGTCAATCTCCCGTTTTTGGTAGATCGTGGGATTCGAACCCATGGGAGTCAAACCATTGACTTAGAAATTGATACTAGTTGCTTTCTATCCTGCTGCTCGCCAGTATTAGGATAGGGCAAGTACTGGTTGGTCAGTGCCAGGATAATGTCACTGAGTGGGATATCGGGTCATGGTGCGCACTGTCACAAGTTGGTACCCGTGTTGATATGAGCTTAGATGTTGCCAGGACATAAAACTCCAACAACCAACCTGGTGAGTCAGCGAGGTTTTACTGATAATAACGACACCAGTGGATTAACTTCCCTATACAGTATAACCCCATTAAACCAAACTTGAAGGGACCCTAGGAATTTGTTTGGATCAACTGATCATTGGGTTAACCAAGCTTTCGCTCTGACTTTGAGTAAGAGTGTATTGCACATGTAATATACAATGTATGTGGACACTTTGATTATTGTTTTTTTACATATGTACAGTATAAACCCGTTACACCAAGCTCAGTTAAACCAAACGATCGGTTAATCGGCAGCCCGCCAAAATACTACCATTTATCATATAAAAAAAGTCAGATGACCTTATAACCACACAAAAGTTTTGTTTAAGCATACCGGAGTAGCCTGGGGTGCGACAATTTTGTTTGGATCACCCGATAATTTGGATTAACCAACTTTGGTTTAACCAACTTTTTTATATGATAAATGGTAGTATTTGGCGGGCCACCGAAAAAAGTCTGGATTAACCGATCATTTGGTTTAACCGAGCTAGGTTTAACGGGGTTGTACTGTACACCGGTATTCAGCTGCATTTTAATCAATGTACTGCGTGTTGGTAGACCATGGGATCGTGGGTTCGAACCCGGGTCGAGTCAAATCAATGGCTTAAAAATGTATACTTGTCGCTATCTAGCCAGGCGCTCGGCATTATTAGGATAGGGCAAGGACTGATTGGCTCAGTGTCATGATAATGTAACTGAGTGGGATATCAGGTCATGGTGCTGGCAGCCTGGTTTCCCAGTGGGGTAGCACTATAAAGTTGCCATGAGTGCGCACTGTCACAAGTCGATACCCATCCTGATATGACAGTAGATGTTGCTAGGGCGTAAAACAACAACAAACAAACAATGCCATCTACTGACTATCTGAAATCCCAATCTAGTCCCCTGGATTTGATCTTTGCTGATTATATTCATTGATTAAGTTGAGGAACTTTCAAATTAAATCGCATACAATTGGTGTAACTCATTCTAGTGCGTTAAATACAGAAATATTCGAGTTTAAGGCTGCATAGTCCGATGAAGCATCACATTTTCAAAACAAATACGATTATCAGGATTTGATTCTACATATCTATCTTAGATACTGATGCAGTCAGGGCCGTAGCTAGACCTTTAACGATGTATACTCCTAATTTCGGCAGGGGGTTTAGGGGGCCGCTTAAGCTTAAGCTGGCGGATTTTTACACATTTTAGACTTGAGTTTTCGACACTCCGGACTACTACATGCCTCCTCTCTCTCTGTCTCTCTTTATTATTTTTTTTAACTATTTTTTGGACAAAACGATGTAAACGTTTTGGCGTATGCGCGTACGCCTAGCTACGCCGCTGGCAGTTATTAAACAGTTGTCGTCATATATAAGGGAATAATGAGGTAATTTAATCTAACCTGGAATAAATATTCCAGAAGCCTATAGTTTCAGAGTTTTGGCATGCATGCCAAAACTAATTTGACATATTTACACTTCAAATATCTCAAAAGGTAATCAGTTCAAATATAAGCCACTTCAAACTAAAGTAAGGTCCATCAGAACAATCAATTCAAAATAGTTATCCAAGACAAATGACAGAGACTCGAAAGCATTGGACTATGCAACTTTAATTCACGCACGCTTGTGTGAGCGTTGGCGCTTCTAATCTAGTCGACCAGATATTTCATGAAATTACGTCACAGATCGTCTGTGCTGATAATTATAATTTAATTAAGCTCCTTAATGACGTCACGAACAATGGACGACGTCCACATGAACGACCTTAATTAGTGATCTCTTTTTTGTTTGTTTTGGGTTCGGTCTCACGGAATTTTGTTTCGTGAAAAAAAGTGATAAACAGGAGATTGTGATTTGCACATCAATGCACACTGCATCGCTGGTGAATTGCGTGAGTGGAAGGCAGTGAACAACCTGCCTGGTAACCAGACGGGATGGCCGAATAAGTTGTCCGTCCGTCTCCAGTTTTGGGAGATCGTGGGATTAGAACCCATGGATTTGTGGGTTCGAACCGTGGTCCAGTCAAACCAATGACTTAACAAGTTATACTTGTAACTTCCTGGCCAGGCACTTGGCGTGATTATGATAAGGCAAGGACTGGTCCGCTCAGTGTGTCAGGATAATGTGACTGAGTGGGATGCCAAATCATAGTGCTAATGGCCTGATTTCTCAGCTGGACAGCACTAAATAGTTGCAATGAGTGTGCACTGTCACAAGTTGGTACCCATCCTGATATGACCCTAGATGCTGCCAGGATGTAAAACTCCAACAATGACCTAACAAACAGCCTGTCCGCTAATTCGCTATCGCTGATTGGTTCTGCGGGACAATGGAAACGATATGTGGGAAGCGTATGGCCGAGTGAGTTGAGCGTCAGCTTCCCGTTTTGGCAGGTTGTGAGATTCTGAACTGTAGCTGAGTCAAAGCCAATGTGTTCAGACTTTATACCTGGCGCTACCTAATCGGGCGTGTGGTATTACTAGGCTAGGGAAACACACAGTGGAATGAGGAAGACCGATTGTCCGGGATTGAAATTGTCTGCGCTTAATCAACTTATGTAAACATAGTTTTGTATTAGAAACCGACATAGGACAGGGAATGGTGTTTTAAATGTAGCTGTGGATAATTTATTATATGAATAAAAATAACAAATATGGTCCTTGCATGACAAGATTCAGATCTTTGATCGAGGCACAGTGATTTGATTAAAGATATCCAAAGATGTCCAATGATTTGTTGTTGTTATTGTTTTATGTCCTAACACACATCTAACCAACTGACAACGGATGGGTATGATATCCACCTGTGCTGGGTGCCTGGCCATGCTGGCATACAAGGAAACGAACGAGCTGATCGGGCTGCGAAGAAGGCCCTGAACTGTGATCTTGAACCGCGTCTGATCCCTCACTCTGATCTGAAACCACTAATAGCCACCCACATAAAATCCAAATGGCAACATGAGTGGGATGAAAACATCAATAAACTTAAAGAAATTGAACCATCTGTGGGAAAGCCACCACAGACTCATGCGGGAGGTCGGTGGGACCAAGTGGTCCTTAGTCGCTGCCGTGTTGGCCACTCGTGGCTTACACATGCTTTTCTGCTCAAGGGGGAACCTCCCCCTGAATGTATTGGGTGTCAGTCCCCACTGACACTCAAACACATTTTACTAAGTTGCGTTGATTTTTTGGCCCTGCGCCAACGGTTCTACACTGCAGGCAGTATGCATGACCTTTTTACTAAGGTAAAAACAGGAAAACATTTTAGCCTTTTTGAGGGCAGCTGGACTGTACCACCTTATATAGTTTACTAAATGGATTCTATTAATTATTAATGAAATTTTCTTTTTCTATGGGAATTTGTTTCCCTTGACCACAGATATATGACTGTGAGCTTTCTAATTTAATTAGTGTCTATTGGCACATAATTGATTGTCTGCTTTTACATGTAAAAGCGATGGTTTGAACAAAAAACAAACATTTCTCGCCGTGAATATGGCCTATGCTGCCGACACGGCGTAAAGCAACCACCAATCAATCAATCAACCTAACACATATCTAACATCATATCAGCATGGGTACCGACTTCTGACAGTGTGCACTCATGGTGACTTTATAGTGCTGCC
Source organism: Branchipolynoe longqiensis (assembly GCA_030323885.1). Classification (NCBI taxonomy): domain Eukaryota; kingdom Metazoa; phylum Annelida; class Polychaeta; order Phyllodocida; family Polynoidae; genus Branchipolynoe; species Branchipolynoe longqiensis. The sequence continues at coordinate 29,026,101 of CM059193.1, forward strand.
CAACTGGGAGACCAGGCTGCCAGCACCATGACCCGACATCCCACACAGTCACATTATCGTGACACTGAGCAAACCATTCCTTGTCCTATCCTATTAATGCCAAGCGCCGGGGTACGTAGTAACACGCATCAATTTTATAAGTCATTGGTTTGACTCGGCTGGAGTTCGAACTACCGTCGTCTTGATATAACCTTAGATGTTACCAGGACATGAACCTCCACCAACCAACAATCGATCGAACTCCCGACCTTCCGCCCGGGAAGCCTGGGCTCTACGCTTTCGGCGGCGGCCATCAGGTCATTCCACTTTCTGAGAAGCAAACTCGTGATGCTTAATGACTAAACGCCCAGAACCCTTGAAGTTGAACGAATGTCCTTATTGGATCTAAAGTTTAGAGGAGCAACCTTTCCAATCCTGTAAAGCACCCCAGGGTTCTCTCGGTTAGGAGGATCCAAAACCTCCTTGTGTGACCTCCTCACACCGTAGCCGAAATCAAAGTGGGATAGCAACTTCAAATACAAGTGGTCCTGTTGGATGTTTGTTGTTGTTTTACGTCCTAGCAACATCTAAGGTAATATCAGGACGGGATCCTGTTGGACCTAAGGGACGATCAAGGCGAAATGTGCAAAGTCGCGGCGTTGCCCTGTGGGCTGTTTGGGGAGGAGTGCTGATCTCGGTGGCTGTAGAGTGGGAGGTTCATGTAGGTGGCGGTAGGTGGCGCCTCGGAGCAGCGCCCTGATTGGTTGGGCTTAAGCTCACAAGCCGAGGTTGGTTGGTTGTTTGTTGGATTTTAACGTGCTGGCAACATCTAAGGTCACATCAGGATGGGTACCGACTCGTGACAGTGTGCATTCATGATGACTTTATAGTGCTGCCCCATTGGGAGAGCAGGCCGCCAGCACCATAACCTGATATCCCACTAGCCTGGTGTTCGGCATTAGTAGGATAGGCGATGGACTGGCTAGCACTGCATCAGGATAATGTGACTGGGATATCGGGTCTTGGTGCTGACAGCCTAATCTCCCATTGGGGCAGCACTATATAGGTATTCTCTGTGGCGGAGTGGTTAGAGTGTCTGACTTTTTTCCAGGTCGGACTCCTAATCTGAAGGTCAGTGGTTCGATTCCCCGTGCCCTCCATCTCTGTCAATTTGGATTTCCACCGCTGCGTATAACTTACAGCGTCATCAAAGGCCGGTTGCTCTCATACCATGTCTATGTGGTGTGGGAGGTTAAAAATCCCTTGGGTCGGTAAAAGTGTAGGCTCGGGCTTTCTATCGACAAACTGTCTAATGGTGAAAACAAGCCTATTCAGGCTTATCCATGATAGGCAGTATAAATCTTCAACAACAACAACAAAATCCTGATATGACCTTAGATGTTGTTAGGACATAAAGCAAGAACAAACAAACAGATGCCAAGTTAGCGCCCTGCTCACATATTTATGGGAAAACTCAGAGCAATCGTTCGATGAAACGGACTCGGTGGTAATGACTACCGAGATCACCAAGCAATATATTGATTGCAAACCTCAAAACGAGGCTGAGGGAGACACCAGGGTGTCCATTAGCCGAGTTGTCGTGACGCGCTGCCCGGCGTCCCTCGCTAGATGGCGCCCCTGTGGTGATATTTATTGCTTACCGCTACGAGGTTATCGGCAAAGCATCGTGAAGGTTATACCCTGGGTGCAATCAATGTGCACCATCCTAGTCTAGTAAACAAATAAAAAGAACAATTGTAAATATCCATATATACATGTAACACTGAGAGTCTACGGTCGGAATACAGGCCTTACGTCACTGACAAAAGATATATATGAATAAAATAATTTACACCAACAAATTCAAATAAAAGACTACAGTGTTTTTGCAATTTTTAGAATACAGCGAGGACTGGTTCTGTAGTTAAAGTTGCATAGTCCGATAGAAATATCACATTCTCAAAAGCAAAACAGTTATCTAGATTTGAAGGTCCATACCCAACTTGGATATTGGTACAATTATTAATGTTTCATAGTCCGATGACTTTGAGTTTCGGTCATTTTCCTGGTGTAAATATATTAGATTGATCATTATAATCTACTTTACTTTAGTTCGAAGTAACTATTGTGATGGGGCCCCTTTGTTGGCCGCCCAGACCTTGAGCCTCATGCTGTAGACCCCCCCCCCCCCCCCCCCCACCCCCCCAGCAAGCAGGAGAATGAGTATGCTTGCTTCTTAGTCATCTTTTATTCTCCGCTCACTGTGGTGTCCAGGATTGACTGACCCGCCTCTGCAATGCCGGGTCCCACATCAACTTCCTCGGGGGGAGGTTACACAAGCCACAGTCAGTAGGTGGCAGCCCTGTTGTGGCGCTGCCCGGCGGCTACCATACCGCCACCTATCGCTCGCTGTAAACTGCGACAGTGATGGAGCAGTCCTTGCTGCCACCAGATGGTAATGGAGCTCATGTCTGGACTACTGCACTATTATGTAGAATGGCTAAGCTTTGAGATATTTGAAGTGCAGAAAATTACGCAAACTCAAAACTATTGGATTATGGAACTATAACCATCCCATCACCTCACCCTACCTACTTTGTTCTCTGCGGCGGAGTGGTTAGATTGTCTGACTTTTTTCTCGGTCGGATGCCTGATCTGAGGGTTGGTGGTTCGAGTCCCCATTGGGCTCTGCCAATTTGAATTTCCACCGCTGCGTATAACTTACAGCATCATCAAAGGCCGGTGTGGGAGGTTCAAAATCCCTTGGGTCGGTAAAAGTATAGGCCCGGGCTTTCTATCGACAAACTGGCCACAGCAGGAGCGTCCACATCACAGCCCTGGGAATCAGCTATCTGATTGCAAATCCTGCTACCACCATCCACCACCGAGAGCACATCCCACAAATAAAGATCATATCTCTGCTCGAAAATCCCTTGAGATAACTGGTGGAAGGACATGATCAAGAAGAAGACCTCACTCAACCTACACATTAACACTGATTAAACAACTCCGCACTAGCATTGGATGGTATCACTGCACTAATAGCTCTGCAGATATCTAGCCTACTATTTTTAGTCCACCAAATTCTCCCATACATCCTTTAGTACATAACTAAAATCCGAGTGGGACGTACCTCAGGCGATAGAGTGTCCACCTATAAAGGTTTGGGTCATCCGATCGAACCCTGCTTAGTGCACCCATTTGCAGTTTGGGCTATTTTCCGTTCCAACTAGTGATCCACTGGTTCATGAAAGGCTGTAGTATGTGCTGTCCTGTCTGTGGGAAAGTGCATATAAAAGATCCCTTGCTGCTTATCAGAAAGAGTAGCCTATATGACAGCAGGTTTCCTCCAAAGAAATATGTCAGAATGACCATATGGTTGACATTCAATAGCTGATGGTAAAAATCAATGTGCTCTCGAGGCCTCGTTAAATAAAACAAACTTCCTGACTGTGCCCTACTAATGCACACACTGAATGCTTGCTACAAACTAGATATATCAAAATATTTTACTTATCTATATGTGGAGTATACCTGAACCCATGCTGTACCGAAATAGCCCTACATAGAAAAGTGCCAACTAGATACATCAAAACCATTTAGTTACCTAACTTTGGATTATACCTAAGCACAAACTGTAGCGACATAATGCTGCATCGAAAACTAACATACCACCTACAAATAAAAGATACACTGAATGTGCTCCCGACTAGATACATCACAAACACTTAATTAACTGAATGGAATAACATGTTTTATCTGAAGATTGTTCCTGTAATTAAATAGTTTACATGAATGAAGTTAAAGCTGCATATTCCGATGACAACATCAAATTTTCAAAACCAAAATAAGGATCTAAATTGGATTCTACATATCTACCTTTGATATTGGTGCACTTATTAAACATTTGTCGCCACACAGATGGGAATACTGAGGCAATTGAATAAAACCTGGTACTGCAGAGGGCTATAGTGTCAGAGTTTTGGCAAGTTTGCCAAGATTAATTTAGCATGTTGCACTTCAAATATCTCAAAAGTTACCCACTTAAAATAAAAGTTGCTTCAAGATAAAGTAAGGTACATTATACCGATCAATGTAATGTATTTATCTCAGAAAATCTATATTAAAAAAATCATCGGACTATGCAACTTTAAGCATGACCTCACATATATCATTCTCCATGGCATCCAGTACCACTAAGCCAAAAATCAGATACGGTATATTTTTTTGAAGGTCAAACCCTATCTCGCCCGGACTACAAGCCCAGTGCCTCAGCAGCGAAGAAATAACTGCTTTCAAATGAATAACAATATTTACATAGAAACGAAAAGTTGGCAGCTCCGGTACCCTCCTATCAATCTACTCTGACTGACTTCTGGGGGGTTTGTAACCTTACACCAGTTACCGGCTGCAGAACTGCAGCAATATAGAGAGGCACCAATAAATCGGTCTAATCTTTGGTTGAAGATTAATCTTCTGGTGGGGTGGTTGTAGAAGCTGGGGAGATCTTTACAATCTATCAATCGACGAGTCATTGGGACAGCCTCAAATCTCTCCGGTCCGGCGGTAGCAAAGCACTCATATCCAGTCAACAGCAGCAAGGGTTCAGGAGGAAGGGACAGGCAAAGGTGGGTTCAGTGGTCCCAGCAACAAGAACAAAGCGAGAGAACCGATAAGGATAAGGGCCTCACCCAAGAAAACAACTCCCTTGATCAGGGGGAGAAATAAGCCCGGGAGAGAAAAAAAGGGTAGAGTATAGGAAAGAGAAATGAGGAGAGTTGAGTCAAAGGACCTTGTCTCTGGTGACCAGCTGGTGAGACAAAGACATGGACAGAGTAAGAGTAGAAAGTGAAATGCTGGTGGGCTCCCCCTCCTGGAACTCTTTTCAGACATTATCAAGGAGGAGCAAGGCCAGCAGAGAGGAGATAGACAGAGGTGTGGACGAAGTGCGGTCTGGATAGCAAGTCTCTGACAATCTACTCCTACCCTGCACCACCCCAACACATGCACCGTCACCCCACCTCATCCCTGCCACTTTGGGCGGACACATGGCACTTCCGGTTGCACCCTGGCTGTCCCTGGCGGGGTTGCGTCGGCGCTGCAGGGTGAAGGTTGGGGTGAGGGGGGTTAGGGTGGGTGGGGGTGGGGAGGGGGAGGAGGGAGGGGGATGTCGGGTACAGGCGGTATACTGGCCAATCAGCTGGTTCCCAGTGATTGTATACATTCTCACCAAACCCACAAAGTAGTCCCGCCTAAACTAACCCTGTGTCCAATTCCACAGTTTGTATATATATATATATATATATATATATATATAAGTATATATATATACATATGGATCAAAAATAGAGGTGATATTTGAACATAATGTTGATAAATATATGTAGATATATATGATATATATAGACCTATCACGATATGATATTTGAACATAATGTTGATAAATATACGTATATATATATATATGTATATATGATATATAGACCTATCACAATGTGATATTTGAACATAATGTTGATAAATATAAGTATATATATACATATATATATGATATAAAGATGAGAGAAACCTGAAGCTGAGATACATTAAGACCGACTCATGGACTCTCACAGCAGAGAGCTAAATGGAGAGCGGCAGTCAAGTAATGAAAGCAGTCTTTGTCGCATCGCGACCGACAGCATGATGATGATGATAGACATATCACGAGGTGATATTTGAGCATGATGATGATACACATACGTATATATATATATATATATATATATATATATATATATATATATGATATTTAGACCTATCATGATTTGATATTTGAACATAATGTTGATAAATAGAGGTGATGATGAATATGTGTAGATATATATATATACATGTATATATGATATATATATATAATGTATTTATAGATAGACCTATCACGAGGTGATATTACTTATTAGAGGTTGATACATATATGTAAATATCTATACATGTGTCGTGGGGGTGATGAAAATGGGAAATATTGTGCCTAGAGTGGGACTCGAACCCACATCCAGTGTGCTAACCATTACACCACCTAGGCTCCCTGACATCAACACACTCCCCACGCCTACCTGTCTATGTGGTTACTTGCCTGAGAGGTCAGTGCAGACCACTACACTGGTCCCCCTGGAATTGTAAGTCTTGTAATGCTTACAATTACATACATACAGGCAATGCACTAACACATACATACACAGGGTAGGTTCAACAACCATACAGCGCAAAGCTTGTACAGGATCCTGGTCACGGCACCAGTGTCATGGGGGTGATGAAAATGGGAAATATTGTGCCTAGAGTGGGACTCGAACCCACATCTCTTTGCATTCCGGGCCAGTGTGCTAACCATTACACCACCTAGGCTCCCTGATATCAACACACTCCCCACGCCTAGCTGTCTATGTGGTTACTTGCCTGAGAGGTCAGTGCAGACCACTACACTTGTGAAGTGGGCCAGCGTGTGGGCAAGCTTAGGCATGTGCAGGCCTATGACGAGTGACATGCACTTCTTTGCGGTGCCTTCTGGTGGTGCCTTCTGGCACGTCTATTGGCTGGTCCTTTCTCAGCACCTATGGCAGTTGCAGGCCCAAGGAGTGACCCGCAACGAAGTGCATGTCGCTCGTCCTAGGCCTGCACATGCCCAAGCTCGCCCACTTCACGTGCATATGGAGACCCATCACGAGGTGATATTTGAACACGTTGTTGATAAATATATATAATATATATTTATATGTATATATATATATATATGAATACATATGTATATACATATATATATATATATATTATATATATTATATATATATATCTTATAGACATATATATATGAACCGAATGTTGGGATACATATATATGCCACATAATTTAATATGTAAATATGAATAACGCATATGGTCATACCATTATCATATATATATTATATATATAATATATATATGAATAACGCACATGGTCATACCATTATCAATATCATATTTATATTATATAAATAATGTATATATATATATATATATATATACATGTATAAATGAACCGAATATATCAGTCTGTTGTCCACAGTGCTTTGATTTACGAGTTGGCCCGAGAGTGGGTGCTGTGGCCCATGTCAGCGTGTGTGAGTGTGTGTGTGTATGGGGGGAGGGGGGGGGGGTAGCCTGTGGAGGGGTCGAGGGGGAGGTGATGTTGACAGCTGCCACTAGGGGGCGGGGTGGGGGAGCGAGATGGAGGCAAGTCGCGCTCTGCGTATGGGCGATAATATGGTGTCTTTCCCCTTGCTGCCACACTGAGGTTAATTGGGCTTGGGCGCTGGTTACCAGGGGTGACAGGCAGGATGCGGAAATAGGTCGAGTTCGATTGCATACTCGCCACGGCGTACGCCAAGTGAAGTAAACACTTCAAAGTGCCCTCTGTAACGGATGTGGGAAGCGGTCGGTCAATGAAGTGCCAGGTCAATGAAGTGCCAGGATGTTGGTGTCATCTTCTGTCTGCCAATTAGTCATGAATATGGGGATCTCAGATAATTGCTGTTGTTTGATGGAATTTTACATCCTGGCGAGATCTAAGGTCATATCAGCACGGGCACCGGCTTGAGACAGTGCACACTCATGGTGCCTATTTTATAGTGCTGCCCCACTGGGAGACTAGGTCATCAGCACCATTGCCCAATTTCCCACTCACTGACTCAGTCACATTATCCTGATACTGAGGTAACCTATCCTAATAATGCCGAGCGCCAAGCTAGGAAGCGACAAGTATCAATTGTTTGGTCATTGGTTTGACTCGACCAGGGTTCGAACCTGGGTGGTCCTGTGGGTTCGACTCCCACGATCTACCAAAACGGGAGACGGACGCTCAACTCATTCAGCCATCCCGCCTGATCCGTTAATGTGGCTCCACCTCATAAGAGCACCCTATTCATTTACATTATTACTATATAATTATAAAAGCTGTATAATCCCATAAAAACATCAAATTTTCTAAACCTAAACACTTACCTATATTTGAAGAGTTCATGCGCAAAAACCTCGTAAAACCCAATCCCAACAATGAATTAAAATAAAAGATTTTTACCTTAAGCTGATTTGAATTATCATTAATTCCACGTTGCTTGTGATGAAATATTTATGGAGCAATGACCAACACAAATACGAATTGAAAAAATGAACCTTTTGAGGGCTTGAGATCAATATTTGGACTCTTCATTTGATACTCCATACTCAACTTAGATATGAGACCAGATGGGGTGGCCGAATGAGTTAGAGCGTCCGTCTCCAGTGTTGGTAGATCGTGGGGTCGTGGGTTCGAACCCTGGTCGAGTCAAACCAATGACTTAAAAATTGATACTTGTCGCTTCCTAGCCTGCCGCTCGCCATTATTGGGATAGGACAAGGACTGGTTGGCTCAGTGTCAGGATAATGTGACTGAGTGGGATATCAGGTTATGGTGCTAGCGACCTGGTTTTCCAGTGGGGCAGCACTATAAATTTGTCATGAGGGCGCACTGTCACAAGTCGGTACCCGTCCTGATATGACCTTAGATGTTTCTAGGACATAAAGCAACAACAAACAACAAACAAATCAACTTAGGGATACTGGTGCACTTATTAAGAATTCCCCCGAGTTCAGTCAGTCGGGAGGCATTGTGGGTGACTGCTCCAATATGATTTTAAAAGTATGGAATCTATAATAACCAGGCACGGGAACAGGGGAAGAGTGTCCTGGATCTCTGGCCTTTTTGTTTGTATTCATATCCAAAGTAATTTTAGTTAAAAGGATTAAATTTGTTTAAATATTGGGCAGTGGCCTTTTTGTCAGCTGAGCCTCTGCATTTCTTAAGAAGATTTGTACACGTCACTGATACTAAAGGTTATCATAACAGGGTCACCAATCCCAACTTCCGGTTTGTGAAGCTGTATCTGCAACACGGCATGCCGGTTCGCAGGTTTAGTCCTTCTGAGGGGCAAGCGGAACTCGCAATACCTGCATCAGTGTATTGCACAGCGATTTAATCTTTGTTTACTGTCGTTTTATGACCTAGCAACATCTGAGCTCATCTCAGAACGAATACCGACTTGTGGCAATGTGCACTCATGGTGAATTTATAATGTTGCCCCACTAGACCAGACCCGCTGGCACCATGACCAGATTTACCAGACAGCCACATTATCCTGGTACTGAGCAAACCAGTCTTTGCCCTATACTATTCATGCCAAGCACCAGGCTAGGTATCGACAGGTCTCAATTTGATAAATCATTGGTTTGATTCAAACTCCCGACCTTCGGCATAGCAAGCCTGTGCTCTACCGAATGGGCCACCACGATTCACAATTACAGATCGTGGCACTCAACCAACACCTGCTTGGTTATGTGAACATGGAGATTTGTTTTCTGTTGGGTTCTTAATGGAGCTCCCTGGTGGTGCCAGTGGCGGACAACGCGGGAACTATCATTCACAGTTTAGTAGCATAAATCAGAACACTACTACCATCCTAAGGATGGTACTGGTGCTATACCATGATATTATATCAATAAAATATACAAAATGACAAAAACAGTATTACCATTGAAACCTGACATGATCCCGCTGTTTATTTTTTAAATACTATTTTCTTTCATTCTTCGAGAATCTCAGAGGGGAATTGAACCTGATAATGGGGCACGTCCGGCATAGTAAATGGTATAATTATGTAATGTATAACATATTATACGAGCATAAATGTGCGGAAGGGAATTCCTTGTTTATATATGCACTATGCCTTCTTGACCTCACACATGTGACCACTGGCGCCACCACTTGCTCTCCTCGTCCGTAATGGATGCTACATGCTGTGATTCGCACCAGTGGATTTATATATCTGATGTATAACGTATTATGCGAGTATAAAGATTCGCAACGTAATATTACTTATTATTATTATTATTATTGTTATCCTCCGTAAGATACAACACTGTACCGGTGGCGCCATCTCGCCCACATCAACTTCCCCAGATGTTGACCAGTGTCAGTCGCACCGGAGGAATATATATATATATATATTCACCAGGAAAGATCAATCTAATATATTGCGTGTTGGCTATTTATATTCATATAATAAACTATATAACACCTAATTATGCCATTCCAGTCAGACAAGTGACTCATGTTGTAAATTACCTGGGAGTTTATCTATCAGTGAAAAGGTAATCTTCACTATAAATGCACACTATTGAGATTATATCGGTCACTGGCAGGGATGCAATTAATCGATCATTTTCGGTTTGTATGCTGGGTTTATTCACTTCTAATATGCAGGGCCAGTTCCAGATTATGTTGCGCCCTAAGCAATGCCAACTACTTCTCCCGCACCCCATTTTGTCGTTGTCGAAACTGTGACCCCTCAAAGGTCAGTACCGCGCCTCTCTGAGGTCTGTGACCTAGGTGGCTGCCTAGTTGACCTAATGGCAGCACCAGCCCGGTGAATACTACTTTATTGGTTTAGCGATACAGGTTGCCATTTAATAGGATTCAAGTTGCATCTTCAGAATGAAGGATGTCATTACTTTTAATCAGACCAGTTGCGTATATAGCTGTATTCACACGGGCAAAATCTAAAGCGATATCCAGGAGGCGAATCATATGAAGCGATTTAGATGCGCGTTCACACGGACACTGCGTGAGGCGGAAGTGGATATCTGCGCATGAGCAAGTCCAGGCTAACCAGCGCCATTTTGGGTTCGACGACGAAGGCACCAGAGAGTGTGGGTTCGACCTAGATATGTATTTAATTAATCGTATTGGTTTGGAACGGTCAAAACTTCTGCTGGGCAGTGAAACCCTAAAAATAAATGATGAAACAAATATCTGTGCATAGATAGCAGTTTCATTAATTAAATTATATAATATGCGCTTTTGATCGACCGGAAAGTCAACAAACTGAGGTGTCGACTGCGCATGCGTGTGACGTCCTAAATCGCTTCATATGCGTTCACACGGGCAAGATAAAACGTTTCAACATAGATCGCTTCCTGTATACCACCTAGCGAAGCATTTTACATTAAACGATTTATATGAATCGATTCAGCCCTAAAACGCCTCACCGACACGTTCACACGGCAAATGTGAGTCGCATTACGCGAGGCGTTTCGCGTGAGGCGTTTTAACTCACCCGTGTGAATACAGCTTAAGTATATGTCCAACTTAGATAGGCTTACCCCTGGACTTATTAAACATGTAGCACTGCATAGTCTATAGAAGGAATATTAAATCAATTAAATATTGAATTCAGCAAAGCTACATAATCCGATGTAAACATCAAATTTTCAAAACCAAACCACCTACCTAGATGTTATCCTACATATCCAACTTAGCTACTGATACTTAAAGCTGCATAGTCCGATAAAAGCCTCACATTTTCAAAACCGACACAATTATCTAGATTTGATCTGACATATTTAACTTAGATACTGATTGCACTTATTAACCATTTGTTGCCATATAGAAGGGAATAATACTGAGTCAAGTTAATAGAATATGCTACTGCTGAAGCCTCTGGTGTGTGAGTTTTGGTGTGCTTGCCAAAATTAATTGTGCACGTTTGAACTTCAAATATCTAAAAAATTAGCCATTAAAATAAAAGTTACTTCAAACTAAAGTAAAGTAGATAATAGTCAGTATATACGCATATATACCAGTGTAGGCACCCGCGGGGCGGTTCTCCTCCCCTGTCAACAGGTTTTCACGATCAGCATTTCGAACGCGCCGGCTGCGCGGTGGTTCTGGCATTTACGCTAGTCGGTGCCACTAGCGCCGGGCAGGTTCGACTAAGCATTATGCGCTCGCTACTCGCTAGTTGGTGCCACCAGCAGCTATATAACAACGGCGCTTGACCGGCCCGGCACCTTCGTGAAAAGCCACCTGGCCTGCGCACCGAACTAACTCACCATTTGGTCGAGAGGAAAATATTTTTGTTATTATTATGATTCAGCGGTTTGTGGCCAGCCAGGTACAGTAATATCTTGTGTCAATAAACTGTATTTCCCACAACTATTCTTCATTATGCCTTAGCGGGTCTACAAGATAAATAAAATGTATTTATCTCAGAAAATTCAACTTTATGCAACTTCAAGCATGCGTTGCTGAATACAAGGGGATACTGAGTCAATTTAATAAATATGTTACCACAGAAGTCTGCGATCTCTCAATGTTGGTGTTTCACTTCAAAGATCCCTAAAGTTAGCCATTTAAAATCAAACTTATTTCAACCTAAAAATGACAAGCCACATTATGGTGATGAAGATATTTTGTCGATATAGAGATTACGGCAGAACCTCAAAAACCATCGGACCATGCAACTTGAAATATCTGTTCAAGTTACTACCAAAGACCCTATAATACTAAGATGGCTCACTTCCTATCTCTCCCATGATAATGTAAATTTTGCAGTCCCACCTTGTGGCGGGTTTGATCAGCCCGGCTGCTGGTTGGTGTTTCACATGTAAACACATACAATTATATTATACATGATATAGGTAAGTATGAATACACATCAATAGGAAATTGCTATGAACAAATACACATCATCATCACCATCATCACACATCTTTCACATTCATATATACATTTATACATATAATATAGCAACTGTTTAACCAAGAGAACAGCCAGCGCACCAAGTGGTGGGTTTGATCATTTTGATTGCACAGTACAGGCTGAGTGAGCCGTCTTAGTATTATAGGGTCTTTGTTACTACTTACTTCAATATTCCATGTATCGCAATGAAGAATCACCCTTAGTATGGGACATTTGAGGTAGAGCAAAGGAGGTGAGAATACTGCCCACTCTAGTATTCCCCTACCCAACCTATAGGATTTCATGATAACGCTAGTTCCCGGTATTCGTCTGCTCAGCATTGGACCCAATTGTACTATGTAGCTATTAGCACTAGTCCTATGATGTCATACTTGGAAGGGAAGGGTGGAGTTGCAGACATTATTTGGAATACTCAATAACCCTCAAATTTATTTTAGAAGACAACAGGGTTTATACTACTTTCCAGATTTATAATATGCCTGTCTAGCAATACTCATCAGGGAGAGTCATTAAGCCCCTGTCACACTATGCCATATTGCCCTGTCACACTATGCCATATTGCCTCAGCATATGCTGATGTATGTGATTTTGCACCAACATGTTGGTGTTCGCTGGTCTATGCTGGTGTACACTGAGACAAGTTATCGGTATGTTATGGGTATGTTTGGCATAAGTAGTATTTGTTAAAGCCCAATGGTGTAAGCTGAGATAAGAAGCGTATTCTTCAGTGTTATGTGTGGTCTACTCTAATGTATGGGGCAGAGACATGGACAATCTCTAAGAAAATGTACAAACGTTTAGCAGCATTTGAGATGTGGACTTATCGAAGGATGATGAAAATATCATGGACAAAGATGATCACCAACAAAGAAGTTCTCAGAAAAATTAAAAATAAGAAAAGCTTGTTTGCCACTATACAGACAAAGAAACTTATTTATTTTGGCCACATCATTCGTCAGAGTTCAATATACCATACATTGTTGGAAGGGAAGGTGAATGGCAGCAGAGGGAGAGGGAGACCAAGAACATCATGGTTTACAAATATTTCACAGTGGACAGGCTTGAATTATTCACAGTCTATCAGAACAGCACAACATCGGGACAAGTGGAGAACCATTGCATCCAACCCTCGACTAGAGGATGGAACTATTGATTGATTGATTGAGATAAGTTATGGGTAAGTTTGGCGTAAGTCATATTTTATAGCATGGTCAAAATGCTGCCATATGACAGCGCATGTTGGCATACGCTGACACACTATGGCATAGTGTGACAGGGCCTTTAGTACAGCTTAACTACAAAAACCCCAAGTCCATGCGCATTAAATAAATCCTAAAGAAAAGGTTGATTAAGATATATACATTCATTTTCCATTTTTCCTTTTGCCGGTTTTGAAAATTGGGTCTAATGTCTTCGCTTAATTATGTTTAGTTGCATGCACATCTCAATGTTTGTTATGCCTGCCAATCCAAATATAACAAGCCGCCATTGATATCTCTCAGAGATATTGATATCTCAGAGATGTCAATGGCGTGACGTGAGAAAGAATGCCTTCAGAACTGACTGAAACCCAATATGTTTGCATTGTGCCACCTAAATACTATTGTCTGTCTATTCACACAGCATTGGAGAGCTTCTTGACACTATTGACACGAGTCGGCTCGTGTAAATAAGTCCTTATTGACACGATTATAGTTTGTTGGAGGCGGAGTGTGACACATCCACTCCTGGGATGCTTCTCAGAATAGCCATCAATACACTTTGCTTTACTTTTGAAATAAATAGTTTTCCTACGAGTCCCAATGTAGGGCTTGGAATAGTTGGTTAATATAGAGTATTGTGATAGCACTATGTCTGGCACAGTGAAGTGTTGAAAAGCACGATGCAGCAGCGCTCCTATTTGCATTGGAATGGTGTCTCTATTATCTCTGCTTCCGGCATGCCACACAACACCAGTGACTTGTCTACTGTCCAGATAGGTAACCTCTCATGGTGAGGGGGTAGTAGCCGCTAGCTAGGGCACAGGGGCAGTCCACCTGGGAACTGCCTTCAGGTAGCCTGCTGCCACCCTGTTGCTGCAAAGCAGCTAAGGTTGTCAGTGTAGTCCCGGCTGCCACCTTGTGGTGGTCAAGCTCATATACAGACTTCTTCAGTACAATTTAGGTTTTACATAAATGGCTTTCTGAAAAGTCCAGATGGAGAAATTGGGTGAGTTTTTGAATACAAAGAATGATTTACATGTCTGCTGCCTGATGATCTGTTTTAAATGCACACATCCAAGGCCGGCTGTAAATATGAGCTGCCGGCCCCAATTGGCAATTTCTTTTTTCCGGGGGTTGGGGGGTTGGGGGATCCATAGGTTCACAGCCACGGTCTGTCTTACTGTTTGTTTGTTGTTGTTTTACATCCTAGCAACATCTAAGGTCATATCGTAATAATGCCGAGCGCCTGGCTAGGAAGCGACAAGTATCAATGTTTAAGTCATCGGTTTGACTCGACCAGGATTGTCTTACTGAAATGCTACCCTAGCGTAGTGGCCCTTATGGGGCTGTCACACTACGACGTAACGACGTCAACGTAGGGAGAACGTGAAGAACGTTGAACTTCTCGGCGTAGTAGGCAAATTTGGGCACAAGTTGAACGTGCATGCAGCGTAGTGGACGAGAGAGTAACGTCGGTAAAGCGTAGTGATACCGTCATTCAACGAGAGAGGTCAACGTAATGACGCTGCCGGAACGTTATGAACGTTATTCCATCGCCAGAAGAACGTTACATGACGTTAGCTAGGAGTGAGACGTTGAATGCACGTTGAATGCACGTTCTCCTGACGTTCTCCTGACGTTCTCCTGACGTTCTCCTGACGTTCTCCTGACGTTCTCCTGACGTTCTCCTGACTTTCCCATTACGCCGCATGGACGTTTCCACTGGCTTTAATGTGGGTCAACGAGTGGAACGTAGTGGAACGTAGTGGAACGTAGTGGAACGTAGTGGAACGTAGTGGAACGTAGTGGAACGTAGTGGAACGTAGTGGAACGTAGTGGAACGTAGTGGACGTAGGGAACGTAGTGTGGACGTTTACCTAACGTCCGTTTAACGTCATTGACGTTCGCTGAACGTGAACAGAACGTAGGGCGAACGTAAACCCTTACGTTCATGCTACGTCAACATTTTTGAACATGTCCAAAACCTCGACGTAACTCGACGTAACACGACGTAATATGACGTAGCTCGACGTCAGTCTAACGTCATTATGACATCATCATAACGTAATCCAACGTACATCAACGTAATGACGAAATATCACCACGTTAGGGTCACGTTCGCTCATTACGTCGTAGTGTGACAGGGGTATTAGGGTGCGGGTTCAATTGAAAGCAATTGTTCCAATTGTCTTAAAGTCAGCCATGGACGTAACACTCTGTCTGGTTCTCCAACAGCACTGCCTGCAAGACAGGGCTGCTAAGGATATGAATTTACAATATAATGTGCTAAATATTATTATGTTTCACAATGCTTATTTATCGTAGCCTATTCATGGAGTGAAGAACTGATGAAATCATGTACATTAATAGACTTCAAAAGTTAATTTAAGAACACATAGTTACCACCATCTTCCTTTGTTTGCATGTTCTCCCATTTCATCAATTCCTTTGGCTGCCATGTATTCTTCCTCTTTTCACTGTGCCTTGCAAGATGGTTTTGGCCAGACCTGACGAACGGAAATTATGTCCATATCATTGCAGTTTGCATCTCTTTACGATTGTCAAGAGATCTTTGCGTGGTCCAGTTTCCCGCTGGAACTTCACACTGACTTTCTGGCTGGTAACAAGGTGTTTGTATGAGCTGTGTAGAATCTTGCAAAAACACCTCATTTCCATGGATTATTGATGCAATGTTCCTTTCCTTATACATTACTGACTCGGCTGACAATGCTGTGTGAATAGATAGACAATAGTATATGACAGTTTGGGTATGATTTAATGGACATACCCTACCATGCCCAGAAATTTCTGCATGCCTGCTTTGTCACATGGCTCTGGCATGTCTACGATCCCTTGAATCCTGTCTGGATCTGGCTCGACGCCACTCTGCGTTAGTCTGTGGCCCACATACATAACAGCTGTTCTGCAAATTTGGGATTTTGTGGGGTTCAATTTAAGGTTGACAGACCTTGCTCGCACCAATACTGCTCTCAGACACTCATTATACTCCTCGATCATAGAACCATAGATGAGGATATCATCAGTCACAATGCCTACTCCAGGTAGATCACCCATGATGCGGTGCATCTCATGGATGAAAATATCACCAGCTGTTTTTACCCCGAAGGGGAGTAGAGTGTAGTGATAACACCACCATGGAGTATTAAACAGAGTTAGCTGGGAAAGTCTAATTCGATCTGCCAATACCCCGATTGTGCATCCAGAACTGAGAAATACTGTGCATTTGTGGTTTTTGCAATTATTTCTTCGATCCTGCAGTATAGGCCTACTCTGAAAAGCAATCCAAATATTGCTTAATCCTGCCCACGTCTCCTTCTGCCAAACAGTGTTCGGATTGTGAAGAATATTGATATTCATGGGCCATCTCTTATTGATAACGCCAGCTCGGGGAACAAAAGAGGAGATAGCCCATTGCAAATCGACATGGTAGTAGTTGAAAGACGGCTTCCGATTGGCTGAGGTGTGTCATTTGTTGCTCACGTGACGTCTGAAGACCTAAGCTGCGAACACACTGGACGCGTGCGTCGCGCGTGCGTCAAGTACAAGCGTGCGTCATGCGGTTCTCACGCGTAAATAGCGAACACACTGGACGCGTCTGCCACGCGTCTAAGGCCGGAACACACCTCCCATATAAAACCCCCATTCCCCCCTCTTCCATTCCCCCCATTCCCCCCTCTTCCATTCCCCCCCCATTCCTCCCTCTTCCATTCCCCCATTCCCCCTCTTCAATTCCCCTTCTTCCATTCCTCCTCTTCCATTCCCCCCTCTCCCATTCCCCCTCTTCCATTCCCCTCTCTTCCATTCCCTCTCTTCCATTCCCTCCCTTTCCATTCCCCCCTCTTTCGTTCCCCCTCTTTCGTTCCCCCTCTTTCGTTCCCCCTCTTTCGTTCCCCCTCTTTTCGTTCCCCCTCTTTCGTTCCCCCTCTTTCGTTCCCCCTCTTTCGTTCCCCCTCTTTCGTTCCCCTCTTTCGTTCCCCCTCTTTCGTTCCCCCTCTTTCGTTCCCCCTCTTTCGTTCCCCCTCTTTCGTTCCCCTGCATTCGTTCCCCCTCTTTCGTTCCCCCTCTTCCGTTCCTCCTCTTCCGTCCCTCCTTTTCTGTCCCTCCTCTTCCATTCCCCATTCTCCATCTTTCGTTCCCCCTCTTCCATTCCCCCTCTTCCATTCCCCCTCTCCCTTCCCCTCTCTTCCGTTCCCTCTCTTCCGTTCCCTCTCTTTCGTTCCCCCTCTTTCGTTCCCCCTCTTTCGTTCCCCCTCTTTCGTTCCCCCTCTTTCGTTCCCCCTCTTTCGTTCCCCCTCTTTCGTTCCCCCTCTTTCGTTCCCCCTCTTTCGTTCCCCCTCTTTCGTTCCCCCTCTTTCGTTCCCCCTCTTTCGTTCCCCTCTTTCGTTCCCCCTCTTTCGTTCCCCTCTTTCGTTCCCCCTCTTTCGTTCCCCCTCTTTCGTTCCCCCTCTTTCGTTCCCCCTCTTTCGTTCCCCCTCTTTCGTTCCCCCTCTTTCGTTCCCCCTCTTTCGTTCCCCCTCTTTTGTTCCCCCTCTTCCGTTCCTCCTCTTCCGTCCCTCCTTTTCTGTCCCTCCTCTTCCATTCCCCATTCTCCATCTTCCGTTCCCCCTCTTCCATTCCCCCTCTTCCATTCCCCCTCTCCCATTCCCCCTCTTCCATTCCCATCTCTTCCGTTCCCTCTCTTCTGTTCCCTCTCTTTCGTTCCCCCTCTTTCGTTCCCCCTCTTTCGTTCCCCCTCTTTCGTTCCCCCTCTTTCGTTCCCCCTCTTTCGTTCCCCCTCTTCCGTTCCTCCTCTTCCGTCCCTCCTGTTCTGTCCCTCCTCTTCCATTCCCCATTCTCCATCTTCCGTTCCCCCTCTTCCATTCCCCCTCTCCCATTCCCCCTCTTCCATTCCCCTCTCTTCCGTTCCCTCTCTTCCGTTCCCTCTCTTTCGTTCCCCCTCTTTCGTTCCCCCTCTTTCGTTCCCCCTCTTTCGTTCCCCCTCTTTCGTTCCCCCCTCTTTCGTTCCCCCTCTTTCGTTCCCCCTCTTTCGTTGCCCCTCTTTCGTTCCCCCTCTTCCGTTCCTCCTTTTCCGTCCCTCCTTTTCTGTCCCTCCTCTTCCATTCCCCATTCTCCATCTTCCGTTCCCCCTCTTCCATTCCCCCTCTTCCATTCCCCCTCTCCCATTCCCCCTCTTCCATTCCCCTCTCTTCCGTTCCCTCTCTTCCGTTCCCTCTCTTTCGTTCCGCCTCGTTCGTTCCCCCTCTTTCGTTCCCCCTCTTTCGTTCCCCCTCTTGGGGAAAGAAAGGGGCGGAATGCAAGAGGAAGGGAATGCAAGAAGGGGGAATGAAAGAGGGGGAAAGCAAGAGGGGGGAACAGAAGATGGGGGAATGGAAGATGGGGGAATGGAAGATGGGGAATGCAAGACGGGGAACGGAAGATGGGGGAACACAAGAGGGGGGAACGCAAGAGGGGGGAAAGCAACAGGGAGGAACACAACAGGGGGAATGCAAGAGGGGAACGCAAGAGGGGGGAACACAAGAGGGGGAACGAAAGAGGGGGAACGAAAGAGGGGGAACGAAAGAGGGGGAGCGAAAGAGGGGGAACGAAAGAGGGGGAACGAAAGAGGGGGAACGAAAGAGGGGGAACGAAAGAGGGGGAACGAAAGAGGGGGAACGAAAGAGGGGGAACGAAAGAGGGGGAACGAAAGAGGGGGAACGAAAGAGGGGGACGAAAGAGGGGGAACGAAAGAGGGGGAACGAAAGAGAGGGAACGGAAGAGAGGGAACGGAAGAGAGGGGAATGGAAGAGGGGGCATGGGAGAGGGGGAATGGAAGAAGGGGAATGGAAGAGGGGGAACGGAAGATAGAGAATGGGGAATGGAAGAGGAGGGACAGAAAAGGAGGGACGGAAGAGGAGGAACGGAAGAGGGGGAACGAAAGAGGGGGAAGAAAAGAGGGGGAATGAAAGAGGGGGAACGAAAGAGGGGGAACGAAAGAGGGGGAACGAAAGAGAGGGAACGGAAGAGAGGGAACGGAAGAGAGGGGAATGGAAGAGGGGGAATGGGAGAGGGGGAATGGAAGAGGGGGAATGGAAGAGGGGGAACGGAAGATGGAGAATGGGGAATGGAAGAGGAGGGACAGAAAAGGAGGGACGGAAGAGGAGGAACGGAAGAGGGGGAACGAAAGAGGGGGAACGAAAGAGGGGGAACGAAAGAGGGGGGACGAAAGAGGGGGAACGAAAGAGGGGGGAGCGAAAGAGGGGGAACGAAAGAGGGGGAACGAAAGAGGGGGAACGGAAGAGGTGGAACGGAAGAGGGGGAACGGAAGAGGGGAACGGAAGAGGGGGAACGGAAGAGGGGGAACGGAAGAGGGGGAACGGAAGAGGGGGAACGGAAGAGGGGGAACGGAAGAGGGGGAACAGGAGAGGGGGAACGGGAGAGGGGGAACGGGAGAGGGGGAACGGGAGAGGGGGAACGGGAGAGGGGGAACGGGAGAGGGGGAACGGGAGAGGGGGAACGGGAGAGGGGGAACGGGAGAGGGGGAACGGGAGAGGGGGAACGGGAGAGGGGGAACGGGAGAGGAGGGAACGGAAGAGGAGGGAACGGAAGAGGAGGGAACGGGAGAGGGGGCATGGGAGAGGAGGGAATGGAAGAGGAGGGAATGGAAGAGGGGGAATGAAAGAGGGGGAATGAAAGAGGGGGAATGGAAGAGGGGGCATGGGAGAGGAAGGAATGGAAGAGGAGGGAATGGAAGAGGGGGAATGAAAGAGGGGGAATGAAAGAGGGGGAATGAAAGAGGGGGAATGAAAGAGGGGGAATGAAAGAGGGGGAATGAAAGAGGGGGAATGAAAGAGGGGGAATGAAAGAGGGGGAATGAAAGAGGGGGAATGAAAGAGAGGAGATTGGAAGAGGGGGAATGGAAGAGGAGGGAATGGAAGGGGAGGGAATGGAAGAGGAGGGAATGAAAGAGGGAAAAGTCGGGCAAAGTCAGGCAAAGTCGGGCAAAGTCGGGAAAAGTTGGGCAAAGTCGGGCAAAGTCAGCCAAAGTCAGGCAAAGTCGGGCAAAGTCGGTCAAAAGCCACGCGTCACCACGCGTCAAGCATAAATAATCGCTCCAAAAGCGATCCGTGACGCACGCCTGACGCACGCGCGACAAACGCACGCGCCAGTGTGTTCGGGTTCTCTTTATTACATATGTTTTGATTTTTTACGCACGCGCGACGCTTGACGCACGCGCGAGATACGCGTCCAGTGTGTTCGCAGCTCAATGAGGATCAATGTCACATCGATATCCGGTGTATGAATGTGTGCAGCACTTGATTGTTTCTGCCAGCATAAGCCGGGATGCATTTGTACCCAATATAAAAGGTTGCATCCAATGTCAAAAGATACACACAGACACACACTCTGCTTCTGGTGAATGACCTACATTCTACCCACATCAGAAAATGTCATCTGTTGTCGAAGAGCGCCAATTTTCCACAGGTGGACATATATTGTACTATAGTACCTCTTTTGAAGAGAACCTAGATAACATGTGGTTGCAGTTTTACATCATGGCAACATATATGGTCATATGAGGACGGGCACCGACTTGTGACAGTGCACACTCATGGAGACTTTATAGTACTGCCCCACTGGTATATCAGGCCGCCAATACCATAATCCAATTTCCAACTCAGTCACATTATCCTGATGTTGAGCTAACCAGTCCTTTCCTTATCCTAGTGATGCCGAGCACCTGACTAGGTAGTATCAATTGTGTAAGTCATTGGTTTGACTCAACCGAGAATTGAACTCCCAACCTTCCACATGGGAAGCCTACACTCGACTAATTCGGACACTGCATCCAGTACATAGATAACCGATCCACCCGTATCTAGATTAGGGGTGAATGACAACCTTGTTTAAATTCAAGAAAAAACTGTTTAAATTGTCCATGTTGATTTCAACATGGGTAATTGAACCTGCGAGAAAGTACATACAATACTTGGACGCGACTACTGGCGCCACCTATAATGTCCTTTTTAACTAATGAATGCTCACCGACTGTGGCGCCATCTGCTGTAATTCTCCATAATGAGCTATGACGCAGTTTCATTCTAGACACTTCGACCAGAGCATTTCGACCGATAGGACGTGTTTCTCTACCTTGGATTTAACGTCCCACCCAGCCCAACTAGAGGTTATGTTCATAGGGTTACGTGCCTGGAATCCTCAAACTCTTAATCAATCAAAGATCTCATGACTTCACTGTAACAAGTAACTAGTAAGAATAAATGCCACTTTATATACTGTACTTGTCTTGCATTGGTTCAATTATGAATTAACTGTGGAGGTGGTCGTTCCAATGCGCATTTATTTTTATCTATAGTGGCTTCAATTTGAGAAATTGAGAACATATCCAAAATAGCAAGATGGCGGCCACAGCAAACTATCAATTCAACATTTAGAGTCTATTAATTCATGACACAAGACAGCATCAGGTACAATGGGCTTTAATTCACATATAGGTATATCGGCAGTACAGTGTGTATTGAGTAATTCATGAGAGCAATACATATGAGTCACTGAACCGGAACCGCCGCCGATCTGCTTCTTCTTCGTAACCCATGCTGTTGATTTGAATCAGGCGGGACTCGAACCCTCAACCTTATCGAGTCAATTTTATCTAGCGGTGTGGGTGGGTGGGCGAAGAAAGCTAGATGGTGCGAAGATGGTGGCGGCTGCGACGATTGTGCACGGATTTCAAAAGGCTGTTAGGTCATGTGACCGAAATGGCGGGAAATTTGATCTGGTTTGGCCACCTATCGTGTGACTGGGTGAGGAGAGATGTTCCTTCAGATGGCGCCACCATAGTAGTGGTGGCCACTGGGAGTTACAGTTAGTTCAGGCTGGAGCTGGGAGGTGGCGCCACAGCGTCGTTTTTGTTAATGTTATCGGCTGTCCAGTCTCGTGTTTGAATTACCTATGTTAATTATAACATGTACAATCTACTTGGTTTCATAAATTCCTCACTCGAACATAGCAAACTATGATTTACAGGTATTGGAATCATTAATTTAGCATATTAGATATATATGCTGTATGAGAATTATATGAGTATAATAACCCGGAATCCTATATTATCTTAACACCCACCTACCAGTAATCGGGTGGTTGAGCCTTGGACTACTCATCTACTGCTCAGGCTTCAACTCTGACGGTGTCACCACTGCTCGCCTGCTCACTGTCCTACTCACATATAATATATAAAGGCTGGGGAAACGTATAGAAACCGGACCCTGTCCGGTGAAATACCTCAATGTCCGTTTTGTATATGGTAGGCATCCGGCGTGTTCATTCTCTATCCGATGGTTTCCGGTGTGTATGGTGGGAAGTTTTGAACATGCACAAAACATGTACCGGACACCACCGGACTGACGTGTATGGTTGGTGTCCGGTTTAAGACCGTTTAGTCCATTTCATGTCCGGTACCTATCCGTTACGCCACCTGTTTGCTTCCTGCAGTGTCCGTTGATGGTGTTGTGGGAATTCGGTCAATATATATTTTCGGCGCGTCCGTGAACAGTCCGGTACATGTACGTTTGGTGTTCGGTCCATCCGTTTGACATTCCGTTGTCATCCAGTTATCGTCCAGTTATCGTCCTGTGGATATTTGTTAATGTACATTCCTTGTCCGTTTAGTCTCTGTTTCGTCCAGCGGCGGTTGCAAATATTTGACACATTTTGATACGTTTTGATACAGAACACTACCGGACTAGACAATTCTATGTCCGGTGTATGTCCGTTGCTCAATCCGGTAAGGTGTGACAGGCACTTTAACAGCGTTCGAAATAAGGCATGTCCGCGTGTCCGAGCCAAATGAGATTAGCCACAGACAACCAGAATATGGCTTGAGCTTTTCCATTGGACAAATAAAAATGTTGGGCTGAAAATCATATTCATAGTCAACCAGGTACATATAACACTGACTATTTATATAACAATACTTAGACATTAGAATTAATTTACCATTAACCAGTTATAGAGTTTACTAACTAATAATACTCAGGATAATCAGATGCCTAAAATGTAAAAAAATGAAAATTCCGACGGATAACTAAAAATCACACTAGACTTGTCCTATGGACAAGCAACAATAATTGCTTATTTATATCATCGAATAACCTAAGCCCATGTATGCAATGTCCTCCTTTTAAAAAAAAAAAAACTTTGGAAATGTCCAGCCTCGTTTTAATTGTCCTTTTTCCTGTTTTATTTCCCCTAGGTGAGTGTTGCTCGACGGTTGGCAATTTCATGTGAGGTGTAGGCTACTTCAGTATGTAGTGGGTACAGCAGGACTACCAGGACAAACATATTGGATACAGACACGTTGAGTGTGTATGCTTACATCATATGTTTCCTGCGCATGCGCGTTGCCTGCTTGGCAGAAGTGATCAGTAAACATAGCTGATATCACTAATAGATGGACTATGTTTGTTTGATTTATTCCTATATATTTATTTATACATTTAATTAGTATGTTATTGCAGTTTTCACAACATCTTTTACTCTGTTAGCATACCAGATGGGATGGCGGAATCAGTTAGAGCATCCATCTCCTGTGTGGGTAGACCGTGGGGCATGGGTTCGAAACCTGGTCGAGTCAAACCAATGACTTAGTAATTGATACTTGTTGCTTGCTAGCCAGGCGCTCAGCATTATTAGGATAGGGCAAAGGGCAGTGGAATGAGGAAGACCAATTGCCCACGATTGAAATTTGTCCTGTTTAAACAACTAATGTACCAAAATATATATATATATTTGATACTACTAGGAGTTGGATTATGTTGTTTGATTTATTCCTATATATTTATTTATACATTTAATTAGTATTTTATGTATGTATTCCCAACGCCTTTTCCCATCTAAATTGGACATGTATGTTCAAATCGAGATAAGTGTTTTGCTTTTGAAAATGTTATGCTTGTGTCGGACTGTAATGCAGATTTAATACATTGCCCTGATCAGGAACCAGTCTAAGGCACCGTAAGGCACCCTACAAAATAAGCCAATGTCTGACATATTTACAGCCTATATTAAATATTTTGAGAAGAGCAGGCATTTCATTTTATCCATCACAAGCGGCCTTAGGCAGTTGAATCTTAAGAACATATTTCACATTTTTCAAGAGATGATACATTTGTTCTCTGGTCTGGCAACCTATTCCAGGAAGTGTGGCCTGCCATACAGAAGGCGTATCTAATATATCACTTGAGTTGAGACAATTCAATTCAATTCTTTATTTCAGACTCAGGATTATGGCAATTACATAATTTGGTCCATAGTAGGTAGATATAAAAATGAATGTGAATAGGATATAAGTAATAGTATGAATACTACCATACTAACCAATATCAAAATGTTGGTCTACATACAGTAGTTTGTACCAATGCCTCCATATGTCAGACGTAAATCTAAGATCACTCTTTTCTATTTTTACTAGTCCCTGTATTATAACATTTTCTGACTTGTCAAGTCTAGTAATCAATTTTAATCTTAGATTCCTGATAACACCCTGGAAGGCTGGCACATCAATATTGGCAAACAGCTGACTAGCACTGTGATACCTAGGCAGACTGAGTAATAACCTCATAATGTCATTATATGCTACATTCAGTTTTCTAATGCTATACATTTTATAGTTCCACCAAATCTGGGAAGTATACAAGGGAGTACAGAAAGTTCTAAATAAATTTACCTTGACATCAGCTGTACACATACAAAATTTCCTCATGAGCATATTTCCCTGAGCATATAACTTGCGACACTGTCTATTAATATCCCTGTCATTTCTAAAGTCATCAGTCATAAAGTGTCCTAAGTAGGCTACTTGACAGAGTGACAGCTAATAATATAGCGTACTTAATGATCTGGGAGATTTTAGCATTGGACCATCTCAGCTCATTGCTAGAATCAACCAATCAGCATCAACCTGTGCACATGACACGCCACCTGGTGAGGAAAGTGCACTTTTTCTTCTATTACCATTAACCGTTGTCAACCATTTTGCATTAAATAATTAAAAAAAGAATAATTTCAGCATTCGCTGCAGCGCCTATATCGACGTTGATTAATCGACTCCAATCCGACTCGGTTAAAAGGAGAGAAATATATTTATTTAAAAAAGGAATCGGGACAGATGTAGGTGGGAGGTAAGATAACATAATCGCTAACCCAATTATGGGACGCCATTTTGTAAGCTGCTCTATGTCGTCATGAAATAGCGGCATTCCCTAAAAAAGTACCGAACAAATTGCCATCGTAAAATTACACATAATATTGCTGTAAACAGGCACTTAGTGTTCGTGTAGACACGCAATTCTTCTATAAGTTTCACACCACTTGTCCTGTGGCAATATGCATATATGCACATATAATGCTTAAATATAGGCCTATTACATATATATATATATATATATATATATATATATATACATACATACTGGGGCATATCTGATTCTAGGTAAAGATGTTATTTGCAGATTTGTTGTAGCAAGATATTTTGCCTCAGGATGAACTTTAATTTAATGTAACATTGGATGCTCGACTGAACGATCACCCCGTGGGGAAGGCATACATTACCTGACTATTATTATGTTTGTGGTTAAATGAATCTCAACTCAACTCTCTTTGTGGCAGCTCATTTGGCAGCTCATGGGGTGCAAAACCACCAAGTGAAACAAATGCCTTTGCAAATTTACACTTGCCACTACCTAGCTTGGCGCCCTGGTCGAGTCAAACCAATGACTTAAACATTGATACTTGTTGCTTCCTAGCCTGGCGCTCGGCATTATTAGGATAGGACAAGGACTGGTTAGCTCAGTGTCCGGATAATGTGACTGAGTGGGATATTGGGTCATGGTGCCAGCAGCCTGGTTTCCCAGTGGGACAGCACTATAAAGTCACCATGAGTGCACCCTGTCACAAGTCATTACACGTCCTGATATTACCTTAGATGTTGCTAGGATGTAAAACAACAAACAAACAAAAACAAAACCTAGCTTGGCACTCAAAATTAGTAGAATTGGACAATGAATAGTGAGTGGGATGAGGAATATAAATTGTCGGTGATTGAAATTTCACCAGCTTCATCAGCGAATTTAACCAACAAAGAAAGGCAATCATCGATCCTAGGTAGTTTAATAGTTAAGACACTGACTTAGGAATGGCAGAAATGTGGGTTCAGGTCCTGCTCTAGGCAGATTAACCCATTTCGTTGCAATATAACCTTTTGTTTGTTTATTCTGCTGAATAAGTTTTTTGTCAGTGCCGAAGCACTTGTCTTCAAGCTATTTTCAATTCAGGATTACTTACACAAAAAAAGTATATAGAGTAAGTCACACAATAACTGTTGAATACACATAGCAATATAGCAACAGTACTGTCATCTGACAAGATCAATATTAGTCAGATAAATGTGAGTATTGATATGGTATTTAGAATGTAAGCAGAAGTTAGCTTCTGTATTCATTTGGTGAAATTGTAGTTTTCAAGATATGGGAAAAACTGAAAACGTCGGACTATGCAACTTTGAAGGCCCAGTCACATAGCCGCTAGTGGACATAGTGATCCATATGATAGATTAACGTGGGTCAAACGTGGTGTAAGTATGTTAAACTATGTTGAAATACGTTAAGGTATGGCAGGTTTTGGTACAGATAAATACGTTACAGTATGGATGAATACGTTACGGTACGGAAGCCGGTACGTTCAACTATGCTCAACTACATTAGCCTCCACTACGTTCACCTATGTCCACTAATGGTTATGTGACCAGGGCTTCATCCAAGTATGCTAGAGCATGCTAGAGTATGCTAGAGTATACTAGAGTATGCTAGAGTATGTTAGCACCATGGATGCAAATTCAGCCTCTAACGTACCACACTTTTGAACATATCAACAAATTAAATCGGAGCTCATGGCTCACCCACATTATTACCAAGTTGACATCAGAGATAAGTACCGGTACGTTCAACTACGTTTAACTACGTTCCACTACTTTCAACTACGTTAGCCTCCACTACGTTCAATTTCGTCCACTAACAGCTATGTGACCGGGGATTCAGTCTACGATCGGGGCATGGCAAGAGGCTCTCAATTCATTAAGCTTATAACTCCGGACTTCTGGCTGGACAGTTCCATTCATTGTGGATTCTGGACAGAAATGGCTTGCAATTGAATCTGACTCGGCTGACAAATTGACATCGTGCATTAATGCAGTAATGGGTGCCACTTCCACATGGCATGGCATGCTTGCACTGCACCTGTTCAATGCCATTGAAGTCGGCAGGTGACAGCACATTGGTCCTCTAGCATCTAACTGGGTAGGGATAGAACCACCTAGTGGCGATTGGTAGGAAGGAGGCCACCTAACTCAAGAATAAAATGGCAGCGTGCCAAGTATTTCAACACAGATCTTTAAAATATCATTTGGTTGCTTGGTTTGTACAGTTTTACGTCCTGGAAACATCTAAGGTCATATCAGAATGGGTACCGATTTGTGACAGTATGCACTCATGACGACCATATAGTGCTGCCCCCTTGGGAGACCAGGACACCTGCACCATGACCTGATATCCCATTCAATCAGATTATCTTGACACTGAGCCAACCATTCCTTGCCTTATCCCATTAACAGGTTGGAGAGCTTACCTCGTTCGGGCTATGGTGGTTAAAGTACCTCATTCGAGTACCGGATCAATTTCCAAGGTCGAATTTCATATAGGATTAAGGTGCAGGTTCACAAATATGGTTGTGGAACACTGAGTTTTGGGAGGTTTTCATATTGGAATACATCACTAGAAAGCAAAATATTATATCTAATTTCCTGAATATCCCTAGGACATTTAGTTGGGACCGGATTGAGTAAATTAACAGTGAATATTAGGAAATAATTCAGTAGTTACAACACATGGCTACAGGACAGAACTGCCCATGTTAGTGCTGTGTTGGTATAGCCATAAATCCCAAACAATAGAGGAACCTTCAGTCAACCATGGGGGTATATGCTGGTCTGTGGCACACTCATATACTTCCACTTGCCACTGGGGGAGTTCCTGTGGGGACTGTTGTACATCATTTAGATATATTTTTTGCATACCAATATATATATGCATAATAAATAATTAACTGTGATTATGCATCTGATGCATTATCACCACAAATATGGCTTGTCTTGCTGGTACAACATTAAGAAACACTTTATTGTATTTGATTTATTTTATTGTTGGTTATCACTTTTTATTTCTATTCATATTATTTAAGGGAAGGCCGGTGCCGGGCGGCCTGGCGCCGGGAGGCCGAGGGCCCTGGCGCCAGGAGGCCGAGGGTCCCGGCGCCGGGAGGCCGAGGGTCCCGGCGCCGGCTGGCCGAGGTTCCCGGCGCCGGCATGCCGAGGGTCCCAGCGTCGGCAGGCCGAGGGTCCCGGCCCCGGCAGGCTGAGGGTCCCGGCGCCGGCAGGCCGAGGGTCCCGGCGCCGGCAGGCCGAGGGTCCCGGCGCCGGCAGGCCGAGGGTCCCGGCGCCGGCAGGCCGAGAATCCCGACTTTAGCCGACTCGACTTTACCCGACCTGGCTTTACCCGACATGGCTTTACCCTACACAATTTTACCCTACTCGACTTTACCAGACTCGACTTTACCCGACTGTACTTTACCCGACTGTACTTTACCTGACCCAACTTTACCGGACTCTACTTTAACTGACTCTACTTTACCTGACTCTAACCCAACTCTACTTTACCCGACTCGACTTTACCCGACTCGACTTTACCCGACTCGACTTGACCCGATTCGACTTTATCTGACTCGACTACATCCGACTCGACTTTACCCAACACCCAAATACACATAGTGTGTCATCTATCTTTATAACAAAGTCAATCATACGGCAAATTTTTCATCAGATGACAAATGACAGTTTAGCATTTAACATTACTCAAATCTTTAACAATCTTACTTTCTAACATTTTAATTCAAATGTTGTGGAACGCCACACAGTTATTCATATAACAACAACATTTGACAATTTCATAAGTAACCCTTTACATCCTTAAACCCATTCATAAATCCATTGATATTTCTAACTCTAATGAAATTCATTACATTTGAATTCTCATACATTACGAACATGTGTGTTTTCCCCACCACTGTGCAAATATGTTGCCGCAAGTGGGCTAGTCAACTGCCCTACTTCATAGGTCTAATTTAATGACTGGTCTAATTGTTTGACTGAAGCTCAATATTTTGATTGGGTGCGGGTTTATGTCTATGGTGGGTGGGTCTGGAAGTTGGTTATCTGCTGGTGTGTTTACTGTTGTGGTGTTTGTACTGTCTGTCACCTGGGGCATTTTAATTAGATGTACTCGGTTCCTGTTTAATTGGTTGTGTGATTCATTTTCTATTTGGTATTCGCGCCCTGTGGGGCCCACGCAACTGTTGATGACCCCATTTTTCCACAGCCCTCAGTGGTTTTTATATTGTATTTGGTCTCCTGTGAGTAGTGGTTGGTGCGGCTTTCCCAATTTGTTGTCATGGTAGTATTTTTGCCTTTCTTGAATACGCAATGTTTCTTGCTGTTTCGCCTGTTAAGGTTCTGAGCTATGGTGGGTATGCGAGACTGCAACCGCCTGCTCATCAGCATTTGAGCTGGAGAAGCATTCAGAATGTGTATTGGAGCATTTCGGTAATTCAATGAGGCTAATTGTATGTCTTGGCCTGTCTCGGTGCATTTCTTTATCATATGCTTCACCGTTTGGACAAACCGTTTGATCTGTCCATTGCTCCTAGGGTATTGTGGGCTTGAATACAATTGGGTAAAGCTATAGTGCTCAGCAAAATTGTGGTATTCACGGCTTGTGAACTGCGGCCCGTTGTCCGATGCTACAATGTTGGGTATCCAATGTCTAGCAAAGTTATCTTTTAGTGATTTAAATTTATTGTTAGAGGACGTATTATCTAATTTAGTTATTTCTGGATATTTTGTGTAGTAATCTACTGTAAGGATATATGTTATGTGGTCTATCTCAAATAAATCTACTCCGACCTTCTCGTACGGAACACAGGGGATGGTATGGTTTAAAAGTGGTTTGGTATGTGGTTGCTTTCTATTGTTCTGATATGTGTTGCATCTGCTAGTCGCTCCTCAACTTGTTTATCAATATTTGGCCAAGAAATGCTCTCTCTAGTGAGCTGTTTTGTTTTGGTAGCACCCAAATGTGTCTCATGGAGTATATCCAACATGTTGTTTCTTAATTTACCTGGGACGATGATTCGGTTCCCTTTCATTATCAGACATTTATTGACTGTTAATTCATCATTGAATAGGGCGTGCTGTTGTATACTTGCGGGTATGTGCACCACGCTAGAGGCCATCCCTGCTGCATTTGTTTGTGTAACACTACTATCGACTCCTCCGCCTCAAACTCGTGGTTAATGTCATGAAGGATACTTGATGCTGGAGAATTGACCATCATCATCATGCTGTTGGTCGCGATGCGACAAAGACTGCTTTCATTACTTGACTGCTATTCTCCATTTAGCTCTCTGCTGTGAGAGTGATGTTTTGTGCGGTTGTACATTTCATGAAAGCTGCCTGCAAAAGTTTTGAAGTGCTGCTGGCTTTTGTAAGTTACCAGCGGCACTCTCTCGGGGAGCAAATAGAGGTTTCACACCGGCAAGAACATGTCCAGACAGGCGCAAACTATTTGTCCCTGTAGTGGCTGGTCGGGAGATGTTGGGAGTTCCATACATCAACCGCCCTTGTTGCTGCCACAGTGACATGGTTTTCTGTTCAGGGTTTGCTGCCTTAGCATTCGATTCTGTCAAGAACCTGTACCACAAGGCAGTGGTTTACAACTCTGCAGGGCAGGGACATCAAACTCCCCTGCAGGAAAGATGGACATTTTGCCAAAGTCTGCTGTGGCAGGCCAACCCCGATCAGTGAGCTATCGATGAGTGTGTCAGAGCCTCACAACCAGGAGCCATCACATGACAGCACAGGGATGGATGAGCTAATGGTAGACTTGTTCATGGGCAAACTGCAGAAAGACACCAATAGGAGGAAGCTGTGGTTCCAGAACTTTATGATCAAGGGACAGGCAACGGGATTCAAGCTTGACATGGGCTCCGAGGCGAATGTGTTGCCCCGAGCAGTGTTTGATCGCATGGAGGGAGCCAATATGACAGTGCCTAAGTGCAGGCTCATCACCTTCTCTGGACAGCGGGTCAAGCCCGATGTGGAGGTGATCATCAACATCAATGGGCATGATGTCATCTACCAGATCGTCCGAGGGACTGGCCTGATCCTAGGAAAGAAAACGTGTGTGACGTTGTGACTGATCGCTAGGATCGACGAGCTTGATATGGGCCATCGAGGCAACAGACAAGATGCAGAAACTGTGGTAAGCGAGTATGCTGATGTTTTCAGGGCCCGTATGCACCAATCGGTGATAGGCTTAGCCGGAGCTAAGGCGCTAGCCGCGGATAGCTACCTCGGGGTAGCGGCGGGTTGGAGAGTTGTGTGAATCGGTATGCACCAATGTTTTAGCCGCTGCGGATAGCTAACCGTGAGTTTACTTATAGATTTGGGAATTCCCTCCAGTCGACGATATGAATAACGCCGCCAATTCGGCGGCAGCGTTAATATCGGTTCGCATTTAGGGTAAATTTGACCAAATTTCACTTATTCCGTATGTAAATCCTGAATAGATTTGGGCGTAAGAAATTCCTGTCGATTCGGCGGCGGCCATTTTTACTTGATGTTGACAGTATGGATATCGACGTCACTGCGGTGGTGGTGGTTTGTTTACTTTACATTCGTCGATTCGAAAATATTAATATCGCCGCTGCTGCGGCAGCAGCATTAATATCGCTTCGCATTTAGGGTTAAATTGATCAAATTTCACTTATTGCGTGTGTAATTCTGCCAGCCACTGCAGGGAAACATAGTTTTGCACCTGTCTGGACATGTTCTTGCCGGTGTGAGACCTCTATTTTCTCCCTGCGAGAGTGCCAATGGTAACTTGCAAAAGCCAGCAGCACTTCAACACTTTTGCAGGCAGTTTTCATGAAACACAGTCCATGACAGAGCGCTGACCTATTCAATGTCGCACACTTCAGAGCGAAGACCAAGACTACTCGGATACTGGTGAGAGAGCTGCTATTCGCAGATGACAGTGCACTGGTTGCCCACTCCGCTGAAAAATCCAGAAAATAGGGGACGCTTTCTCTGATGCATCAAATAAGTTTGGCCTAAAGATTAACATCAAGAAGACGGAGGTGCTGTACCAACCCAACTCTACAAGAACCCGAGAGGAGGATATCATGGTTGACGGAAACAAGATCTACCATGCAATCGTGCTATCAACCCTACTATACGGAGCCGAGGCCTGGACAGTGTAAGGACGACAGGTGAAAAAGCTACATGCCTTCATTATGCGGCATCTGCGTTCAATCATGAGGCTAACCTGGAAGGACAAAGTGACAAATAAGGAAATACTCGAATGGACAGGACTGACCTCTGTGGAAGACCTTTAGATCAAAAAGAATCCCCGGTGGACTGGACACCTCATGAGGATGTCATCAGACAGGCTACCAAAGCAGATCCTCTACTCTCAACTGTCTTCTTGTTACAGAAAGAGAGGGCGCCCTCCTCTCCGGTTCAAGGATACCATCAAGAGAAACCTGAAGCTAAGAGACATTAAGACCGACTTAAGGACATTGCTCTCACAGCGGAGAGCTAAATGGAGAGCGACAGTCAAGTAATGAAAGCAGTCTTTGTTGCATCACAACCGACAGCATCATGTTGGCAGCATAGGCCATATCCACGGCTCATTTGATTGTGTCCATCACTTACACTGGTCACATTTCCACTGCAATCAGCCAGCTTAGAGGGACACTCGTCGCTTTAGCTTTGTATCTCCTAATGCTTATTTAGACCTGGCAAGTCAATAAAACACAGTGAAATGGTTCAAAGACACGGGACAGATCGATCCGCCATGACAATTGATGGCCGGTCCTTCTGCGACACCCGCCTGTGGGCGACACTGGTGAGACTCACCCAGCGAACACTTCCGGTGGACATACGCACTGGCAATGGCGTGAGAGAGCATGTGGATGTGTAAACTGTGCAGAAACGACGTGTGTGTATTGTGTGTGTGAACTGCACAGTGGCAGAGTGAGTGTGTGGTTGTGTGTGTGAACTGCTTGGTGGCAGAGTGAGTGTGTGGTTGTGTGTGAACTGGGCCATGGCAGAGTGAGTGTGTGGTTGTGTGTGTGAACTGCGCCCTGGCAGAGTGAGTGTCTGCCTGTGTGTGAGTTGCACGGTGACCGAGTCCTAGACCTGGATTAGTGCAGTGCATTTTTGCAACACCCGTTGCCAACTTATATAATATGCATACCCCTTTGTATCCTGACTGCGAGATTTTAGATCATAGGTCATTTTGAGGTTATCACGAGATTATATCGAGGCTTTTCGAGGTTATTTTAAAGCTATTTCGAGGTTATTCAACGCTATTCAATGTCGTTTCGAGGTTATTTCAATGTTTTTTGGATGTTATTTCAATGTTATTTTGTTGTTTTTCAATGTTATTTCGAGGTTATTTCGAGGTTATTTCGTGGTTATTTCGAGGCTATTTCGAGGTTATTTCGAGGTTATTTCAAGGTTGTTTCGAGGTTAATTTGAGGTTATCTCAGGGCAATTTCCAGGCCACTTCGAGTTTATTTCGAGGTTATTTCTAGGCTAATTCGAGGATAATTCGAGGTGATTTCTTGCTATTTTCGGAGCTATTCCACTACTATTTCAAGGCCAATTTTTGGCTAGGTTCTCATCGTCTACAAGTATCCCCCTGCCTGAGTATATGCAGTAGTTGCTTAGTAACCCAGAAGCCTGTCACGGGGCCGCCATGACAGACTGAACACGATAGGACTAATAGAGCCGAGATGGTGAGATGTCAGTGTCAGCTCGCCGTGTCACACTAATTAAGGCTTGACAGCAACATCAATATGGTTAGTACGTCAATCTTCTAGCAGCACATGTGCCAGTGTCCACGGAAAGGAGGATTGTAATATGTTGGGTCTCGGCCATCAGAGCCCCAAAATACCACTTACTCTATCCAGGTGTGTTCTGTCAGTTCCCACCTGATACCGCTCTCCAACAAACTCATAAGGAAGAAAGGGAAGACAAGTCACGCAAGATTGACAGTGAAGAAGCTGTGCTTTATTGGCATCAACTCCTGTTCACCTACTAGTGACCTATCACCCTCACTCCTTACCTACTGTCCACACAGATCCTCATTACTCTCGTTAGTGTATATAAGAATCAATGCCGACAGCCCATTGAACCGGAGTCCCATGGTTGTTGCACACAGCTCAGTGCCTTTTGAATAGCTGCTGTAGTTTGTGTATAGAAAGTGGAGCCTCAGACAGAGTGTCTGGCTTCCTGGACAAGAGAAGAGGGTCTCCTCCTAAAGTGCCTAGCTCAGAGTCTCTCTCCAGAGTGTCTTCCAAGAAGTGAATGAAGAATAATATATATCAGAGTGAGGTCTGTGTGTCAGGTGCAAACGGTGCAGGTGACTCGGCCTCCCATATCCAGCCAATCAGACACCCTCTACAGGCTGGGGGGCGACGCCCTAATAGGGGCAGCTATCACTCAACCCCAGCTGCAGGTGGTGTCCATAATGTATGCAAGATGGCTGGGTGTGCTTGCCCATCAGTCCTGTGGTAACAGGTAGTGCCAGACAGTTAC
This sequence comes from Branchipolynoe longqiensis, assembly GCA_030323885.1. NCBI lineage: Eukaryota > Metazoa > Annelida > Polychaeta > Phyllodocida > Polynoidae > Branchipolynoe > Branchipolynoe longqiensis. The sequence continues at coordinate 29,061,651 of CM059193.1, forward strand.
AATAAACATATATTAAAAATGTCCTTCCCCTCCACTTGCACTCTTACTGGTGCATAGAGGGAACATTTCACCAAACATTAACTGCCTCTTACATAGGAACATCACGTCATAATCTCGGGCACTATGTGTTATCATATTTTCCACATATTGGGCACCCATTGCTTCTCTGTTACATAACCTTGGTCCCCACTCCATCGCCCAAGAATAGTAATGCTCTCTGCCAATATTTCTTTTTTTTTTGTGACAAGTTTTTTATCCTGCCCATAATGTGTAAGGTCCCGTGAGGGTGCTTGTTTTCAACGCTGGACAGCTGTGATACTGGATTGGTCTAGTCCCACACTCAGGAGTGTTTACCTGATCTTTCTCGAGCCAACCTTTTGCAGTTTTGGGTGTTAGTAGTTTCTATATTAGTTTGTTTTTAATTTTCAAAGTTTTTTCCTAACCTGTATATGATAATTTAGCCTACTAGTACATCTACGCAGATGACATACAGGCCTACAGGAGAGGATCCCAATATATAAATCCGAACAGAAAAATCCATATATTTTTACAGGATGTTCTGAACACTACACTACTATGTCACTGAAGTGACTGTAATTAAGGTGAACCAAAATGTATATTTGTTTATAGTCCCTTGTATATGATATGGAAGTGACAGTAATTGAGGAGAAGCACATTTTACATTTATTGATAGTTCCACGTATATGATATCGAAGTGACAGTAATTAAGTTGGAAAAATCAGTAAATGAGGAGAAACTAAGTGTACATTTTATTTATGGTCCCTTGTATATGATATGGAAATGACAATAATTGAGAAGCAAAATGTACATCTTATTTATAGTCCCTTGTCTATGATATGGAAATGACAATAATTGAGGAGAAGCAAAATGTACATTTTATTTTTAGTCCCTTGTATATGATATGGAAGTTAAAGTAATTAAGGAGTAGCAACATGTACATTTTATTTATAGTCCCTTGTATATGATATGGAAGTGACAGTGATTAAGGAGAAATGAAATGTACATTTATATGTATAGTCCCATGTTTATGATATGGAAGAAGCAGCAATTAAGAAGAAACAAAACATACATATAATTATAGTCCCGTATATGTGATATGGAAGAGGCAGTAATTAAGAGGAAATGAAACATACATTTAATTATAATACTGTACATGTGATATGGAAGAAGTAGTAATTAAGAAGAAAGAAACATCATTTAATTATAGTCCTGTATATGTGATGTGGAGGAGGCAGTAATGAAGAAAAAACTAAACATAGATTTAATTATATTACCATATATGTGATGAGGAAGACGCAGTAATTGGATATGTTGGTGAGGCAACATATGTAATTGTTTGTTGTTATGATAATGTTACCTTTGTTGATTTATGTCGCTGCAGAATTTCATCTGTACGTTTACCCATGGCGTGTACCCAGTGTGCACTGCGTCGGAAGACAGCTCTTCCAGTTCGTCAGGTTCCAGTGCCTGCTGTACGTCACGATGTGACAGTTATCGGAGCCAGCCCCCTGAACGCCCGTGAGGCATTGTCTGATTGTGTGACTATTTACTTGATGTCTGATTGTGTGACTATTTACTTGATGTCATAATCAATAAATTATGATGATAAATAGTTGTCTGGTTGTCCTTTGTCCGAGTGTCGTGAATTAAGAAGAAACGAAACATAGATTTAATTATTGTCCCGTATATGTGATGTGGAAGATGCAGTAATTAAGAAGAAACAAAACATACACTTAATTATAATACTGTATATGTGATATGGAAGTGACAGTAATTATGGAGAAACGAAACATACATTTAATTATAGTACCATATATATGTGATATGGAAATGATAGTAATTATGGAGAAACACATATTTAAAACTGTTTCAAGCTGGAGCCATATGCATGGAGCGTGTTAGTGACTCAAAACTGGTTTTGGACGGGATTTCTAGTTTAGCGGCGAAAAGTTGCTATGCATGGAGCAGTGTTACGGAAACACTGCAAGTTTAAGGTGGGATACGCTAACACCACTCCGTAGCAGTGTTAGGTACCGATTAGGCTTAAATCTATTTAATGCGATCATATTTAACAGAATAAAATAATCAAAAAGTGACATTTGCTCAAATTAACCCCAAAATCAAAGTGATATTAACTCCGCAGCTACATCGGCGGCGATATTCATACTGTCAAATCTAAACAAAACAAATTGCCGCCACTGCCACCGCCGGCCGCAGCCGCCCGCCGCCGCCACATGGGCGGCGATATATTGGGCCAAATCTATTCAATGCGACCATATTTAACAGAATAATATAATCAAGAAGTGAAATTTGCTCAAATTAACCCCAAAATTGAAGCGATATTAACACCGCCACTACATGAGCGGTGATATTCATACTGTCGAATCTAAATAAAACAAATCGCCGCCACCGCCACCACCGCCACCGCCGCCGCATCGGCGATATTGTCAAATAGCGGTGCTCGCCGGCAACAGGCTCAGAAGGACTTCCCAAATCTATAAATAACTGCTAGGTTAGCTAACACCTCCACGCTTTGACTCCGTACATACCCTGTGACCCATTTCCCAACACCCGCGTTAGCAAACTGAACGTGGTCCTTAACACTGGAGCCGATAAATAATGTTCATGCATACGGCCCCAGGTCCAAAAACCATGGTATAACCACGTGAGAACCACACCCGTCATATTTTATTATAATCATTCCTAATCTCAACTCCCAGACAGCTTTCTCTGTGGCCTGCAATGGATGCTAAACTATAGCCCCGTTTACACGGGCGATTTAAAACGTTTCATATGAACCCACTTGCCTAGATCGACTCACATTTGGCGTGTAGACGCAGTTCTGTGGCGTTTTAGGGCTGAATCACTTCATATGAAACGTTTCATCTAGACCACCTCGCGAGGTAGTATAGATGAAGCGATTCAGCTGGTTCCTGGCAGTGTTAGGGCCCGATTAGGCTGAAATCTAGTGAATGCGATCATATTTAAGAGAATTAGATAATCAAATAATGAAATTTAATTAAATTAACCCTAAATTACAAGCGATATTCACGTAACAGCTACATCGGCGTCGAATCGACGAGGGTAAAGTAAACAAATAGCAGTGCTCGCCGGCTACATGCAGAACTAAGGCTGCTTGTTCCCGGTGACAAAACACTTTCAAAAGTCTGTCCGTGTAAACGGGTCTCTAAAACGCTTCATATAAATTGCTTTGTCTAGAACGTTTCACAATTCCCCGTGTAAACACGGCTTATCATGATATATTCGGCAGTATAGCATATATCAATAAATGACGTTCAGATGATCGTGCATACAATGCATACTGATCCAAATATCAGAATAAAACTGACATTTAATACACATTCTGAATTAGATTCGAACCGAGCTGCTCATGCGCAGTAAACTCATATTTGTATTAGGCTAATCTCGTCCCGATATTGTCCGTCTGTCCCAATAATGGCTGTCCCTGTTTTCCTTATTTGATTATGCATATCATTGCTCAAAGCAGGCGCACCATCCAGACAGCATGTCTTCTTCTGGGGACACAATTCTAGCTTCTGCTTGGAATCTGAAATCTAATCGCAGAATCTCTCTGCATTCTCTCCATGGATTCCCTCCGCATATTACTTACATCAAAGGTTATTAAGGTTGACAATAACGACCAATCTAAACATATTTCTCTCAGAAAATGACAGAAAAGCCGTCGGACTCTGCAACTTTAAGGATATATATGAACGACAAGCTTGCCAGTTGTCTCAATGAATGTTATATTTACACACTCTCACAGCAAGCAAGACACGCTGATAATGGTGCAGTCACACTACGACGCTTCTCGCCGGCGACACGGCAACATGCAGTGATTTTGGGCGATAATAAGTGAAACGTCTGGACACGCTGGTGGCGCGTTATGACCGCGTCGGTACATGTCGGTACACTATCCTTGACATTGATGGTCGGCGGACAACGTCGGCGCGCATTGCCCGGTCGCCGCAGCATGATTTTTAAGCGTGTAAAAAACAAACCAACGACCGGCAGTTCGTGTAAATATATGGCGTAACGGACGGTTAGGCACGCGTCGCGATGCGTTGGACGAGCCGGAATAACGTTATGGGAACGCTAGGAAGACGGCGCACATGCGGGAGGGTCGTTGCTCACACGTTGCGGCAAACTGGGGCATTTTTGTTTTACGCTCTAGCAACATTTAAGGTTAGATGAAGACGTCGCGCCAAACATTGGCCGCGCACGTTGGCCGCGCACGCATAATGCGCCGCGCTGACGCTGATCTTTTTCCCCAAACCGCCGAAAAGTTGGACGTTTCTCGACACACAAGATTTTATTTTCAACGCTGACGGGTCGCCGGGAGAAGCATCGTAGTGTGACTGCACCATTACGTCGCCGAATATGAACAGCTTTATCAGGCTAGATAAGACTGTAGTGGTTTAGTATGGTGCGAAGCAGTTAGGTAGATGGTCATTTAAGGTTGCATAGTCCGATGGTTTTGAGTTTCTGTCATTTTCTGAGATAAATATATCATGTTGATCAATATAATCTACCTTACTTTAGTTTGTGGTAACTTTGATTTTAAATGGCTAACTTTGTACATATCGCAACATTACCATAAAAAGGTTCTATCTGACAAAATGGTGCGTTCAAGATAATGAGGACTGCAGCTGTGTAACTGCACGATAGCAAAGCAGATAGAATAATATTATTTTTAATATATCTCAGTGAAAAATACCAGTTGAGAAATAGTTGTATAACTGCATGATAGCCTTTTGTAGATAGAACAGTTTTACATCCATAACACCAATTCGGTCACTTTGACAGATAGAACCTTTTTATAGGAAGGTCACATCAAGTGCAACTATGGTCAATTAATGTTGGCAAGAGTGTGAACACTCTGACACCATAGGCCTTATGTAGTAACAGGTTCTATTGAACTGACTCAATATTCACTTCTATGTGAGAACAGGTGTTCAATATGTGCATCAATATCTAAGTTAGATAAGGAAATATTCGAACGGACAGGGCTGCCCCCTATGGAAGATCTTCTGATCAAAAATAATCTCTGGTGGACTGGACAGCTCATGAGGAGCAAAACAGGCTACTCTCAACTGTCTTCTGGTCACAAAGAGAGGGCGCCCTCGTCTCCAGTTCAAGGATACCATCAAGAGAAACCTGAAGCTGAGAGAAATTAAGACCGACTCATGGACATAACTCTCACAGCAGAGAACTAAAGGGAGAGTGGCAGTCAAGTAATGAAAGCAGTCCTTGTCGCATCGTGACTGACAGCATGATGATGATGATGAGTATCTAAGTTAGATATGTAGAACCAAATCTAGGTGGGTGCTTAGGTTTTGAATATTTTATGTTTCATCGGACTATGCAACTTTAATGTGCAACTGGCCCCTTAAATATATTTGTCATCACCTCCTCACAACCTGCTGAACTGAACCCAACGATGCATCATCTGAATGATAGTGGAACTGGGGCAGTATGAAACATCCATATCAGTTCCCTCACTGTAAGACAACTTGGTCAAATCTATATTAGAGTGGAACTGGTGCAGTGTGAAGCATCCACACCATTTCCGTCCGTCTAACCCAATGGGGGCCTCATCTGAATCATAGTGGAATCGGTGCAGTGTGAGATGCTCATATGAGACGTCTATTTTAACCACCTGAATCATAGTGGAACTGGTGCAGTTTGAAAATTCTACACAATTTCCTTCACTCAAACCCAAATTGGGGTTATCTGAACCATAGTGGAACTGCTGCAGTGGTAGACACCCACATCAGCCCCATTCAGTGTAACCCAATATGACCTCATCTGAATCATAGGGGAACTGGTTCAGGGTTAGACACCCATATCAGCCCCATTCAGTGTAACCCAATATGACCTCATCTGAATCATAGTAGAACTGGTGCAGTGGTAGACACCAACATCAGCCCCATTCTGTGTAACCCAATATGACCTCATCTGAATCATAGTGGAACTGGTGCAGTGGTAGACACCAACATCAGCCCCATTCAGTGTGACCCAATATCACCTCATCTGAATCATAGTGGAACTGGTGCAGTGGTAGACACCAACATCAGCCCCATTCTGTGTAACCCAAATTGACCTCATCTGAATCATAGTGGAACTGGTGCAGTGGTAGACACCAACATCAGCTCCATTCAGTGTAACCCAATGTGGCGTCATCTGAATCTTAGTAGAACCGGTGCAGTGGTAGACACTAACATCATCCCCATTCAGTGTAACCCAATGTGGGGTCATCTGAATCATAGTGGAACTGGTGCAGTGGTACACAGCAACATCATCCCCATTCAGTGTAACCCAGGGTGGGGTCATCTGAATCATAGTGGAACTGGGAGTTGGTTGGTAGAAGACACCATCATCATACCCTCATTTTCAGGTGTAATACCCCAATGTGGTGGTCCATCTGAATGCATAGTGGAACTGGTGCAGTGGAGTACACCACCACACATCAACCCCCACTTCAGTGTATCCCAGGTCTGTGGGGTCTATCTGAATTCATAGTGGAACTGGTGCAGTGGTAGAGACGCAACCATTAGGCCACAGTCAGTGTAACCCCATGTGCGAGTCAATCCGCATCTTAGAGTTGTAGTTAAGTTAGTTTTTTTGTCTTATTTCGGTTTTAGTAGTACGTCTTAGTTTGGTGTTGTAGGATAGTGGAACTGGTGCAGTGGTAGACACCAACATCAACCCCCATTTAGTGTAACCCAATGTGGGGTCATCTGAATCATAGTGGAACTGGTGCAGTGGTAGACACCAACATTAGCCACATTCAGTGTAACCCAATGTGGCATCATCTGAATCATAGTGGAACTGGTGCAGTGGTAGACACCAACATCAGCTCCATTCAGTGTAACCCAATGTGGGGTCATCTGAATCATAGTGGAACTGGTGCAGTCGTAGACACCAATATCAGCCACATTCAGTGTAACCCAATGTGGTGTCATCTGAATCATAGTGGAACTGGTGCAGTCGTAGACACCCACATCAGTTTCCTAACTAACCTGATGTAGAATCATCTGAATCATAGTTGAACCGGGGCAGTGTGAAACACCAGCACCGGCCTCTTCATGCTAGCCCAACGTGGTCTCATATGGATCATAGTGGAACTGTTGCAGTATGAGACAGTCACATCAGGCACCTACTTTCACTCACCGTGGTCTCATCTTGATCATAGTGGAACTGCTGCAGTGTGAGACAGTCACATCAGGCATCTGCTTTAACTCAACGTGGTCTCATCTGGATCATAGTGGAAGTTCTGCAGTGTGAGACAGTCACATCAGGCACCTATTTTAACTCAACCTGGTCTCATCTGGATCATAGTGGAATCGCTGCAGTGTGAGACAGTCACATCAGGCACCTACTTTAACTCAACATGGTCTCATCTGGATCATAGTGGAATTGTTGCAGTGTGAGACGCCCACATCAGTCATTTACTTTAACCCATACCATTTCCGTAAAGTGTGATATGTCCACATCAGGCATCTATTTTAACCGAACTTGGCATCATCCGAATCATAGTGAAACTCGGGCAGTGAAAAATAAATCCACACCATTTTCCACACCCTAACCCAAAATTGCCTCATCTGGATCGTATGGCAACTGATGCAGTGTCAAACTCCCATATCAGGTATCTACTTTAACCCAACTTGGCCTCATCTGAATCATAGTGGAACCGGGGCGGTGTGTGAGGCCTGAGTTCCCCGGTAGACGATGGATCGGCTGACAAATGTTTGGTGCTGGAAGCGGTTGCCCGGAGAGCAGTGATATGTCAGGCAAAGGGGCCCCGCGGAACACCTATTTACCTACTGCCTGACACTGCACGACACTGGTGTAGACGCACAGGCAGTGGTCACTTTTGTTTTGTTTTAGTTTTTGTGTTGGTAAATATGTTTATTCTGCTGAAGAAGTCTGTTGTCAGGGCCGAAACACTGGTCTTCCAGCCATTTTTCAATTCAGGGTTATTTACACAAAAGGTATATAGAATAAGGTATACAATAACTGTTGAATACACAATTTGCAGCATGTAAAACAATGACATTCTGTAACCCATAGCAATATGGTAACAGTAGTGTCATAAAACTAGATCAATATTAGTCAGATCAATGTGAGTATTTACATAGTATTTAGAATCTAAGCGGAAGTTATCTTCTGTATTCAGTTGGTAAAGTTGTAGTAAGGTTTAATGTTCAGTTGCAGTTAGACAAGCGGTAGATAAATGTAAGTTTGTTAGACATATTCTAGTGTAACTCTAGTGTAGTTAGTTATCTTAACTTCTTTGTTATTGCTGTAAATGTGCTTTATTTATTGAATAATTAGGTTATCAGGGTTCATTAGTGTTCTTTCGGATATGTGTCAATATAGTTATTTACGCAATATGAAACTGTATGCATGTAGTGGGAAGTGACATTGGGAGGTTTCTTTTTAGGTAAGTGGCTCCTTAATTAGTGATAATTGGTCTGGAAGGTGTTTGTGGTGAGGTAGAGCCGTGATGGAAGGTGGGGGTGGTGATGGTGGGTGGTGGTGGGAGTGATTGGTGGTGGTGGTGTTGGTGGTTAGGGGATTGGTATTGGTAGTGGTGGTGGTGATGGTGGTGGTGATGTTTGTATAGGTGATGGTTGGTAGTGGGTGGTGGTGATAGTGAGTAGTAGTGGGTTGTGCTGGTGGTAGTGGTGGTGTAGTGGGGGTTGTGGTGGTTGTGGCGGTTGTGGTGGTTGTGGTGGTTGTGGGTGATGGTGTGTGATGGTGGTTGTGTGGGAGGGATGGTGGCGATGGTGGTAGTGTGGTGATCGTGGTAGTGTGGTGGTGATAGTCTAGTGGTGGTTATGGTTGTGTAGTGGTTGTGGTCGTGAAAGAAGTGATGATGGTGGTGAAAGTGGTGGGGGTAGTGGTGGTGGTGATGCGAGTGGTTGTAGTAGGCCTATCCCGTGTGGTGGTGGTAGTGATGGTGATGTTGGCAGTGGTGGTGGCGGTCGTAGTGGTTGTAGTGCCCGTGTGGTGGTGGTGATGGAGGAGGTGGAGGTGTAGCTGGAGGTGGTGGTGGTGGTGATGGAGGTGGTGATGGTGGCGGAGGTGGTGGTGGTAGTGGTTGTAGTGCCCGTGTGGTGGTGGTGATGGAGGAGGTGGAGGTGTACCTGGTGGTGGTGGTGATGATGGTGGTGATGGTGGAGGAGGTGGTGGTGGTAGTGGTTGTAGTGCCCGTGTGGTGGTGTCGATGGAGGAGGTGGAGGTGTAGCTGGAGGTGGTGGTGATGGTGATGGAGGTGGTGAAGGTGGCGGAGGTGGTGGTGGTAGTGGTTGTAGTGCCCGTGTGGTGGTGATGGAGGAGGTGGAGGTGTAGCTGGAGGTGGTGGTGGTGGTGATGATGGTGGTGATGGTGGAGGAGGTGGTGGTGGTAGTGGTTGTAGTGCCCGTGTGGTGGTGTCGATGGAGGAGGTGGAGGTGTAGCTGGAGGTGGTGGTGATGGTGATGGAGGTGGTGATGGTGGCGGAGGTGGTGGTGGTAGTGGTTGTAGTGCCCGTGTGGTGGTGATGGAGGAGGTGGAGGTGTAGCTGGAGGTGGTGGTGCTGGTGATGATGGTGGTGATGGTGGAGGAGGTGGTGGTGGTAGTGGTTGTAGTGCCCGTGTGGTGGTGTCGATGGAGGAGGTGGAGGTGTAGCTGGAGGTGGTGGTGGTGGTGATGGAGGTGGTGATGGTGGAGGAGGTGGTGGTGGTAGTGGTTGTAGTGCCCGTGTGGTGGTGGTGATGGAGGAGGTGGAGGTGTAGCTGGAGGTGGTGGTGCTGGTGATGATGGTGGTGATGGTGGAGGAGGTGGTGGTGGTAGTGGTTGTAGTGCCCGTGTGGTGGTGGTGATGGAGGAGGTGAAATTGTAGCTGGAGGTGTTGGTGCTGGTGGTGGTGTGATGGTGGAGGAGGTGGTGGTGCTGGTAGTGGTGGTGGGTCTTGATGTACCCCGTGCTCTCCCATTCCATATTCAGCATGGTCTCGTGGGATAGTCACGTGGGGGCCACAGAGGAGCGTTGCGCCAGGCCTAGATACATGTGTTGCCATGACAATGTGTAGCAAATGCCTCCGTCATGCGGCTAGAAAGGACTGATTTATAGGGCTTGTTGTTGCTTCTTATTTTGTTGTTGCGTGTTTTGACTGAACTGAATGAATCTTTTCTCAGGGCTAATGTAGTAGATAGACCCCAGGCCATATATAATTGAATGCCTCAGCACATGTTCCCTTATAACTTTGGCTGCAGTTTAATAGTAATACTAGAGTATTATACTGCAGTGTTTATCGTTATATAGGCAGAGGTGAAATCTATATTCTCAAATAGTTATAAATGCAAAAATAACTAAGCAAAATATCAACGTTGACTTGAAAAATGGCTTGAATACATATATACACATATGAATATACACACATATGACGAGTTCAGCCGCAAAACCAATTAAACACCGATCGAAAAATGGAGATAAACATTTGAATCAAACCATCAACAAGTTAATTTGTTTATATTCCTTCTTTCTTGTTCATTGCTCCATAAACATGTTGATTATATGAAAATTGGAATTAGTGAGAATTAAAATTATTTTCAGGTAAAAATCGTTTACTTACAGCACATTTTTGGATTGGCGTTTACGTGGTTTTGCGCCTGAAGTCTTCATATATATATATATATACATATATATAAGTTATAACTGAATGTCGTGGGTCAGGGCGATTCTACTTCAACAGGGGGGTGTTATTTTTAAATAGACTCATGGGAGGGAGAAAGGTTTGAGGCGGTGATTTTATTTCGTGACACTGGCCACTCAATGGTTAATCATTGTTGACCAAGCTTTAAAAAAAAAACTAAGTTTATTTTATTTAACGACGCCGCTAGAGCGCAATGATTTTCATCAGGAAACCAGCTGCCACCACATAGGTTACTCTTTCTGATAAGCAGCAAGGGGTATTTTATATGCACTTCCCCACAGACAGGACAGCACATACAGCCTTTGATGAACCAGTTGTGGACCACTGGTTGGAATGGAAAATAGCCGAAACTGCAAATGTATCCACTGAGTAGGATCGATCGGATGACCCACACCTTCACATGTGAACACTCTACCACCTGAGCTACGTCCGGCTCCATCCCAAATGTTAGACGCTTAAGGGGGTGATGCAAATGGGAAGTTTTACATCTAAAGTAGGATTTGAGCCAACGATTCTTGCCATTCCAATGCTAGTGTCCTAACCGCTAGGCTTTCTCGGCTACCCGATGCAATCACCTCGCCAATCGCCTTGTAAAATATTCCGATTCATGCAAATGTTCTATTATTGATCGGGTATATGTGAACAGGTACATGTATGTGTATATGTAGGTGTTGGTGGTGGCTGAGTGAGATGTAAATAGACAGTGGTGCTGGCAGGGCTGTGTGTAAGGGGCACTCAGAGCCTACCCCCTCCCCCCTCTGCTAGTCAGGATCACCACACTCATGCTCAAGGCAGGTGGTGGCCAGGGGAGCCACACAGCTTGGTGGTGGGCAGATCACTGGTAACCATGGGGACCAGGAATGCTGGATCCCTATTGGTAGAGCTAAGAATGCTTGTTTCCCATTGGGGGAAAAGGGTGGGGTGATACTCTACACTGAATCCATGTACCATATAAATAATAAACCAGAGGGCTTGACTCTCTCTCTTCTTTCACACTTTATGCTCTTCCTTTCTCTTTGTCGGTATTGATTTCATTATAGCCCGCCTACAGAACCACAGATTCGAGCAGTAGACTTTACAGCCTGTTTGGCTGTTTGGCTGCCTTATCTGAGAGGTCAGACATCACAAGCACCACCTCCGCCACCACCACCACTGTCACCTACACTACAACCACTTATTCTCGTCCCCGTGGAATTCTAAGTGTGTCACAGAGTTTACATCCATAAGCAGTTTGGGATCAATGATTTCGGAGCTCACCTCTATCATGTTCTGTGGAATGGGTCTCTCAGAGAATTTCCACCACCAACGTGCTCCCTGACATTGGGATGAACTACTGTAATGATCAGCGGATCATCGTGCAACCTGCTCTGCGAAAAGAGCATTATACTTATAGATGCTTTCACCACTAACCCGCCTTCTGGCGAAAAGGGGAAAACTGCTATTGTTTATTTGATTGTTGGAGTTTTAAGTCATGACAACATCTAAGGTCATACCAGGACAAGTACCGACTTGTGACAGTGCGGACACATTGTGACTTTATAGCCCTGCCCTACTGGGAGACCGGCCAACAGGTACCATGACGTAATAACGCACTCAGTCACATTATCCTGACACAGAAGAAACCATTTATTATCCTATCTTAATAATGCCCAGCGGCAGGCTAGTAAGTAACAAGCATAAGTTTTGTAAGTCATTGGTTTGACTTGACCGGGAATCAAATTCCCGACCTTCCGCACGGGAAGCCCCCGCTCTACCGATTGGCCCAATGCGTTTGTTCGAGCTACTATTGTGATTGGCAGTTCACTATGCAGTATGCTCAGTGTTAAAGGTCTTATAGATGCTTTCCACCACCATATCAACCCGCCCTCTGTCGGGTTGTAAAATATTCCGATAATTCCAGTAAGGGATTACAAATGTTATATAAAAGGTAAATGATGTAATGTGACCAGATGCATGTGATATTGTGTAGTGCTGGTGATCCACAGATTAAATAGACATTGTGTATTCTATAGACAGTGTGAAAGGGGCACTACTGTTAGTGTGATTGGGCCTTAGCAGCTCTGCTCACAACCCCCTCCCCCCCCCCCCCCCTAACTGTTAGCTATGGATCAATGCACACCCAGACACAACAGGGCAGTACGGCCAAACAACCAAGGCATGGACACAAGCATGCTTATTGTTAATTGGTGGATATGTGGATGCTTACTGTTGATTGGATGATCTGGTCATGTGACATGCCATCTTGGATTCTAAAACCACTATATAATAATAAACCTTAGGGTGCAAGCTCTCTCTCTAACTTTCACTCTATACTCTGCCTTTCTTCTACTTGCCTGGAGTGATTTCCTATTTAGCCTGCCTACACAACTACAGCTGCCAGCCGACGACTTTACAAAAATGGCGACCATGACGAGACTCGAACTCGCAATCTTCTGATTCGAATGGACTAATGTTGTGGCATGGACTAATGTTGTGAGTGGGAGCTCAGTGAGCATGCTCGGGGCGAAGGCTTTTCTTTGTAAGTCTTTTAGCTTGACTCGGCCGGGGATGGATCCCATGACCTCCCGCACAGAGAGAGGTCGCACTACCCACTCTTCCATCCGATCCGATTAGGTGGCGACTAGGAGGGCATTGTTCGATGCGTAGAAACACGGGGGAGGGGCCGAGAAGGGTGGCGAGGGGCGGGTATGAGTAGATAGGGGCAGATAGAGGAGGGGGGGGGGGGGGAGCGGAGAGGGGCGGGGAGGGGTCGAGAGGGGTGGGGAAGGGCGGTGAGGGGCGGAGAGGGGCGGAGAGGGGCGTGGGCGACCAGGGGCGGGAGGGGCGGAGAGGGGCGGACAGGGGCGGAGATGGGCGGAGATGGGCGGAGAGGGGCGGAGAGGGGCTGAGAGGGGCGCAGAGGGGCGCAGAGGGGCGCAGAGGGGCGGTGAGGGGTGGGGAGGTGTGGGCAAGGGCGGGGAGGTTCGGGGAGGGGCAGGAAGGGCGGGTAGGGACGGGGAGGGTGGCGAGGGGCGGATACGGGCGGAGAGGGGTGGGTAGGGCAGGAGAGGGCCGGGGAGGGGCGGGGAGTCGCGGGTAGGGGTGGGGGGAATTGGTCCTGCGACGTTTTAGTCATTCATGTCGCTTGTGTGTGTGGGGGGGGGGGGGGGAGGGGGGTTGTTTGGGGGGGAGGCAAAAACGATGCTAAAGTCAATATCTGCAAGTCCCGTTGACAGATGATGACAAACAACAAAAAGGGTTCATTGACCCCCAACACGGTTAACATCACTACAATGTAGATAGACCCAGTGAGGCGGGAGGCCGACGCTTGTACTATTTTTAGTGTGTTACCGGGTACTTTGTCGTCTGCTGTCAATAAATTGTCATCTGGCGCGCGTGTGGACGAATTTAAAAATCAACAACATGGAAATGTACTTTGGGTAATGTTCTTTGTGATCGTCACTGAAAGTGAATAAAAGATGAACAAATATAAGAACAAAAGAAAACAACAGTAAATTGTGTGTTTACTGAAGCAGTATGTTTTATTTGTTGGCTTATTTGGAGCTTAGCATCCTGGCAACATCTAAGGTCATATTAGGACGGGTACCGACTTGTGACAGAGTGCACTCGTGGCGTCGTTATAGTGCTGCCCCACTGAGGGACCAGGCGGCTGGCATCCACTCAGTCACTGATTATTCTAAAAATGGGCCGCGTCAAACCAATGACTTACAAAATTGATGCTTGTCACTACCTATCCTAGTGAGCAGCATTACTAGGATATGGCAAGGACCGGTTTCCTAGTATCAGGAACATGTGCCAGAGTGGGATATCGGGTCATGGTGCCAGTGCCCTGGTATCCCACTTGGACAGCACTATGAGTGTGCGCTGTCACAAGTCAGTGACTGGCATGATATTTAAAGTGAACACCTTTTGTTGTGGTACATTAGTTGTTTAAGCAGGGGAAGTTTCAGTTGCAGACGACTGGTCTTCCTCATTCCATGGCTCCTTGCCCTATCCTAGTAACGCCAAGCATCTGGCTAGGAAGCGGCAAGTATTCATTATTAAGTCATTGGTTTGACTCGACCCGGATTCGAACCCATGAAACGACGATCTACCAACACAGGAGACAGACGCTCTAATGCCAGGTACACACATGCCGTATAGGATTCGCGCACTAAAACTCCCGATCCGCTTAAAACTGAAAACGGGCCGATTCATTTTTCGAATCGCGAATCGCAATCGTAGTGCTAGCTCACACCTACCGTTTTAGTCCTAAAAATCGCAAATCGCAATCGGTAGGTGTGCTAGGGGAGTGCACACCTCACGATTTTTGGGCAGTTTTAGATCATATACGCTAGGTGGGTGCGGAAAAACGATCGTAAACGGTAGGTGTGTACCGGGCATTACTCATTCAGCCATCCTGTCTGGTGCCATGCCAAATTAATTTGACAAACACATCAAAATTGTGACGCAGTAAATGCACCAGAATGTAAGTCGGTTATATAGCCCATAATAACATCTCGGTGAAAGCTTTAGTTTTCAACATGGTATTCTTTCACTTGCCTTTGTAGCTTGAATCTACTAAACTTGACCAGGAATGTTAAGTTTTAAGTTATTAAACGGTATTTGTGGGTTTTTTCAACCAGAGGTTCAACTCGAAACAACATAATTAACATTATTGGTGGTATTTTTCTTGTGTCCCTATGTATTTATATAAAAGTATTAAATGTACATCTATGTATGTATGCACATTGAGAGCAGGTGTTACTGGATATCATTTAAATGTGTGAAAGTGCTGAGGGATTACTGACTCAAATAACACATGCTTACTTCATGCTCTGAATACAGTTTAACCCCGTTAAACCAAACTTGAAGGGACCATACAAATTTGTTTGGATTAACCGATCATTGATTTAACCAAGCTTTAGCTTCGACTTTGACTTGGCTTTATCAAAAACGCTGGTGCATTATGAATGCAATATGCAATGTATTTGGACACTTTGATTTAGTTTGCTTTCTGTATATACAGTATAACCCAGTTAAACCAAGCTCAGTTAAACCAAATGATCGGTTAATCCTAACCGTTTTTGGCGGCCCGGCAAAATACTACCATTTATCATTTAAAAAAGTCTCAGATGACCTTATACCACATGAAAGTTTGGTTTAACCATCCCTGAAGTGGCCTGGGGCCCGACAATTTTGTTTCGATTAACCGATAATTTGGATTAACCAACTTTGGTTTAACCAACTTTTCTATATAATAAATGGTTGTATTTTGCCGGGCCGCCGAAAAAAGCTTGGATTAACCGATCGTTTGGTTTAACCGAGTTTGGTTTAACCGGGTTGTACTGTAATAAGTTTCTACCGACACATACTATAAATATTATCGTGGGGGGGGTTGATGAAAATGGGAAATATTGCGCCGAGAGCAGGACTCGAACTCAAATCTCTTTGCATTCTGGGCCAGTGTGCTAACCATTACATCACCAGGGCTGCCTGATATCACCGCACTACACACGCCTACCTGTCTATGTGGCTACTTGCCTGAAAGGTCAGTGCAGACTAGTACAGTATCAACTTTCGATCATACAGGACGTCGTGGGTTCAAAACACGGCTGAGTCGAACCAATGAATTGCAAAATTGAGACTTGTCAACTATGTAGCCTGGCACTTAGCATTAAAGTAGCACAGTCTGATGATGTTGAGTTTCATTAAAGTAGCACAGTCTGATGATATTGAGTTTCTGTCATTTATTCGAAGATTGAGTTACATAAATTACCTTACTTTTGTTTGAAGTAAACCTTCTTTTTAAATTGCTACCTTTGGAGATAGACTATTTGAAGTGGTAAGTTAGTTTTGGCATTAACACATAGCAATTATGGCACCATAAGCTTAAAGCTGCATAGTCCGATGAAAATATCAAATTTTCAAAACCAAAACAATTGTCCAGATCTGATTCTACATATCCAACTTAGATACTAGTGCACATATTAAGCATTTGTCGCCATATAGAAGGGCATCCAGAGCCAATTTAATAGAACGTGTCACTGCAGAAGCATATGGTGTCAGAGTTTTGTCGTGCTTGCCAAAATTATTTGTGGATGGTTGTACTTCAAATATCTCAAAAGTTAGACATTTAAAATAAAAGTTACTTCAAACTAAAGTAAGGGAGGCTATAACAATCAATTTATTATATTTAACTCAGAAAATGACAGAAACTCAAAACCATCGGACTATGCAACTTTAAATAGTCAGTGGTTCTATTAACTTGACAAAGCATTCCGTTGTATGCGACAACAAATGTTTATTACTAGGTGCATCATTATCTAAGTGAGATACGCATATAGCTTATTACTATGTGCATCACTATCTAAGTTAGATATGCATATAGCTTATTACTAGGTGCATCAGTATCTAAGTTAGATATGCATATAGCATATTACTAGGTGCATCACTATCTAAGTTAGATAGGCATATAGCTTATTACTAGGTACATCACCATCTAAGTTAGATACACATATAGCGTATTACTAGGTGTATCACTATCTAAGTTAGATATGCATATAGCTTATTACTAGGTGCATCACTATCTAAGTTAGATACACATATAGCTTATTACTAGGTGCATCACTATCTAAGTTAGATACACGTATAGCTTATTACTAGGTGCATCACTATCCAAGTTAGATACACATATAGCTTATTACTAGGAGCATCACTATCTAAGGTAGATACATATATAGCGTATTACTAGGTGCATCACTATCTAAGTTAGATACACATATAGCTTATTACTAGGTGCATCACTATCTAAGTTAGATACACATATAGCTTATTACTAGGTGCATCATTATCTAAGTTAGATACACATATAGCTTATTACTAGGTGCATCACTATCTAAGTTAGATACACATATAGCTTATTACTAGGTGCATCACTTTCTAAGTTAGATACACATATATCTTATTACTAGGTGCACCACTATCTAAGTTAGATACATATATAGCTTATTACTAGGTGCATGACTATCTAAGTTAGATACACATATAGCGTATTACTAGGTGCATCACTATCTAAGTTAGATATGCATATAGATTATTACTAGGTGCATCATTATCTAAGTTAGATACACATATAGCTTATTACTAGGTGCATCACTATCTAAGTTAGATATATGTATAGCTTAATACTAGGTGCATCACTATCTAAGTTAGATACACATACAGCTTATTACTAGGTGCATCATTATCTAAGTTAGATACACATATATCTGTTTACTATGTGCATCGCTATCTAAGTTAGATACATATATAGCTTATTACTAGGTGCATCACTATCTAAGTTAGATACACATATAGCTTATTACTAGGTGCATCACTATCTAAGTTAGCTACGCATATAGCTTATTACTAGGTGCATCACTATCTAAGTTAGATACGCATATAGCTTATTTCTAGGTGCATCACTATCTAAGTTAGATACGCATATAGCTTATTAATAGGTGCATCATTATCTAAGTTAGATACACCTATAGCTTGTTACTAGGTACATCACTATCTAAGTTAGATACACATATAGCTTATTAATATGTGCATCACTATCTAAGTTAGATACACATACATCTTATTACTAGGTGCATCATTATCTAAGTTAGATACACATATAGCTTATTACTAGGTGCATCACTATCTAAGTTAGATACACATATAGCTTATTACTAGCTGCATCACTATCTAAGTTAGATACACATATAGCTTATTACTAGGTGCATCACTATATACGTTAGATACACCTATAGCTTATTACTAGGTGCATCATTATCTAAGTTAGATACACATATAGCTCATTACTAGGTGCATCACTATCTAAGTTAGATACACATATAGCTTATTATTAGGGGCATCACTATCTAAGTTATATACACATATAGCTTATTACTAGGTGCATCACTATCTAAGTTAGATACGCATATAGCTTATTTCCAGGTGCATCACTATCTAAGTCAGATATGCATATAGATTCAACTCTTAGTAACTGTTTTGATGATGAAATACTTCCATTGCACTATGTAGCTTAAATAAGCTAGGACAAGGACTTTCTTACTCAGCATCAGGGTAATGTGACTGAGTAAGATATCAGCTGATGGTGTTTATAATCCGGTCTTCCCGTTGGGTCAGCACTATAAAGTCACCATAATTGCACACTGTCACAAAGTGGTAGACATCCTGATATAATCTCACATGTTGCCAGAGTGCAAACAAAATCGATTACAGTGCTCCTTCATAATCCAAAGTGTTCCGTTACTTTAATCGCGTTAGTGCCTCTTTAAGAAAAATGACTGCTCTCTTACAACAAATGTCTGCCATCGCCGAAATGTCATCTGATCCTCAGGAATCCTGTTACACCATCATCCCCAGTCTGACTCCCCGCGTGTAAACAATGTCGTTTGCTCCTGACGACATTTCGCCTGTTGCCCCTGACGACCAGCTTCGGGCGCTAACTGGTTTCCGCCCTTTTCTTCCCGTGGCGCCGGTCATGTGACATAGATCAGGTGCTTCCGGCGTGAGGGGCACGTCACGTGAGCCCGGCGTGATCGACGACCTCCACGCATGCGCAGCACGCTGTCTATTAAGGTGTTGGTCACTAGCGTCACTTTGTCTTCTGCTCTTGCTAAATGTTGTCTGCTCTTACTAAATGTCATATCCTACCACAATGTTTCGGGAACGGCTACGGTGTGGGGGACCTGAAGGGATGGCCGATTTGGATAGAGCGCTAGATCAGTTGGATGTCCGCAGGTAAGGTGGTGAGTTCGATTCCCGGTTGAGTCAAAAGGATGACTTGCGAAGTTGAAAGTTGTCACTAAAATTAACTGTTAGCATTAGAGGATAGGGTACTTACTGTCTGGTTTGGTATCAGAATAATGTGACTGAGAGGGATAATGCATCATGATGGCAGCGGCCCACTATCCCAGTGGGCATGCACTTTTAGACCCCCATGAGTGTGAACTGTCAAAAGTCGGTACTCGACCTTACATTCACTACAAACGAAAATTCAATAAGCCATTTAACCTAGATGTCGATGCCACCTTCCCCAAGAAAATGGCGCCCTATGCTATGCTTCAGGGAGGTTGATTTATCGAGGTGATGTCTCCTCTTATTTGTTACCACCAGCCCAGGATGGACATGACCCCTACACCCCTGTCCAGTATCATCATTGATAACAAGTTTGATATAGACTTTGCAAGTTCTATTTAAATTTGGTCCTTCCCTTTGGCTGCTGGGATTAGGACGCCGTTGATGTCCAAGTCTCCCCTCAAAGAACAGTCCGTCAGAAGGAGACTGACCCACATTACTGCCTGCACACCCCTCCGCCCGCAGAAACTCCATGTACCAGAGCCTCAGGGGCCTGAATCGGTAGAGGGCAGGCTTCCCGTGCGGAAGGTCGGGAGTTCAATTCCCAGCTGAGTCAAGCCAATGACTTATATAATTGATACTTGTCGCTACCTAGCCTGGCACTCGGCATTAATAGGATAGGACAAGGACTGGTTAGCACAGTGTTGGGATAATGTGACTGTGTGCGATATCGAGCCATGTTGCCAGAGGAATGGTCTCCTATTGGGGTAGCACTATAAAGTTGCCATGAGTGAACACTGTCACAAGTCATTACCCGTCGTGATGTGACCTTAGATGTTGCTAGGACGTAAAATAACAAACAAACGGACAACGCACTTCGAAGGGAAGATGCCGACCCCGATCTCAAACGTTTTCTATTCTGGAGCAGGACATATTTCAGTGAGAACAGCATCGAATCTTCTCCCATCTCCGGCTAGACTGCTATGGACCATTAATTACGCATGTTGGCATGTCAACATGGATAATTTACTGGCGGGAACACGGGCACTACTTTCTCCGCACTATTTTCTTCCACTCGCTACTTCATACTCACCGGTGTCATGCACTTCACTTTCATGCCAGTCTTCCTCCCTGCAAGTCGCTTCACCCACGCACCCGCCCGCTAAACAAGTAGGTAAGGGGTAGGGGGTTGAGGGCTGCTGGTCGGTGCTAGTCGGTTCTTTCATCTTGTTCCTGACTTATCTTTATCTCAACATAACAACATTTAACCAGTCTCATCTCTGGTCACTAATCCTTGTTCGATATGCCTGACAACTATCACGATATCATTTAACCCAACTGGTACTCTATACGATACCTCGATAACAACAAATGTCATTTCAATTCATGACACGATTCACGATACCGATATGTTCTCCAGCCAAGATCGACCTGCCTGCAGGTTATGTTCTCCAGTAAATCTTTGTTATCTCCACTCATGTCTTGTCTTCAGTTTGTTCCCGTATGTAAATTACCTGGCGTGGGCCAAATACAAAGTTTGACAGTCAAAGGGAAGGGCAAAGTCAACATAAAACTTGCAAAGTCAACATCAAACTTGTTATCAATGGTGATGCAGAACAAGGTGCCGCGTCCATCCTGAGCTGGAGGTAAAAGTAACAGACATGAGAGGCCGCGCCGCTACTTCACTGAGTGAGTCCCATGACAAGCCGAGAACTTTGTTACCACCCGTGAAATTCAACCTGTAAACTCTCCCGGTAGTGGTTCAAAATCCCATTCCTGATGATTCATCCAGCCTTGAAATGGTGGCGGTGTTTTTTAGAGTGGTGTTAGGTATATTCTTTTTAAGGTTTTGTTTACTCTAGCGCTCAGGATCACTCCGGGTGCGTTGCTAAGCATAGAACCTTCTTTCTTTTATGTTAACATTATGTTTCTTCTCGGAAGGAGGACAGATAAATGGACCTAAATATACCTTAAATGTACCTAAATGTTCTTACATGTACCTAAATGTTCCTAAATTTACCTAAATATATCTAAATATATCTATATATACCTAAATGTACCTAAATATACCTTAAATGTACCTAAATGTTCCTACATGTACCTAAATGTTCCTAAATGTACCTAAATATATCTAAATATACCTAAATGTAACTAAATGTACCTAAATATACCTAAATGTTCCTAAATGTTCCAAATGTATCTAAATGTACCTAAATGCATACATGTACATAGATGTACATACATGTACATAAATGTACATACATTTGCATATATACCTATATATTCCTATATATTCCTATATATTCCTATATATTCCTATAGATTCCTATAGATTCATATATATACCTAAATATACCTATATATACCTAAATATACCTAAATACACATATATATATATACCTATACATAATTATCCATCCCGATATATAGCTATATATACCGATATGTACCTACATATACCAATATACACCCAACATATACCCAGGGTAAACCAACATTAAACTGTAGACAGGACTGAAGTTTGCAGACCACCGCGGCCGTAATCGATTAACATGACCCGAGCGACTCGGGTCACGCGAGTCGTCAGAATTTCAAATCGAACACTGCGAGTAGAGTCGACAAATACACGTGCCGTATGCAAAACGATCCGACCCAAGTAACCCACCTCCTAGCTGGGGTTGGCTACGAGCGATGACGTCACGTAAATTTGCGCTGGTACCGTCCTGTAGGATAACAGCCACCAGTACCAGTCATACATGTTTTTTGAAAGAATAACTTAGATTAATGAAATGGAAATATAGATAAACTAGGCCATCATCAAATACTTTAAATCCTATTTTGCTGTAGTTTTATCGATTATTAAAAAAAAAAAAAAAAAGTGTCCACCTGAGTGCGGAGAAGCGTATTCGATTATTTGACCTGAGTCTGTAGGATGTGCGCATGCGCCAAAAAGTGGCTCGGGTGACCAGAGTCGATTAATCGATCACGCCCCAAAGGTCTCTGTGGAGGATAGGGAAACTTGGCGAGAGCTGCGTAAAAAGTCAGCAGTGGCATTCCAGTGATCCTGGAAGGTTATCAAAAAGTAAGGCGAAGCAACGATGGTATTTCAATTCAATCACAAACAGTGAATCCTTAAGCCCAAGTCACACCTACCTGGACAAGCCGCGGAATTTTAGCCGGACCACCCCCAGACCACCCCCCCCCCCCGGACAGCCCTTGGTCTAGCCCCAGGTCTAGCCCCTGGTCTAGCCAGAGAACCCTCGGAGTACCCGGTGTATCCACGGAGTAGTCATGGATCAGTCCCAGACTTGAAGTGGACTTGCTCCTGCTATATATATACAAAAACGGGGCTCATCCTGGACTGATCCATGATAAACCGGGCTATCCGTGGCGATCCGTGGCGATCCGTCGCTAATCCGTGGTCATCCAGCTTGTCCGGGTCTTATCCGGGCAGTCTGGGAGTGGTCTGTGGCTAGGTCGGGGCTAGTCCGGGTTAATCCGGGGCTGGTCCGGGTTAAACCGTGGCTAAAACGTGGCTCATCCAGTTTATAAAACACCTGGACTGCCCCGGATGGTGTACACATACTACCTACGGAGCACCCCAGGACTACCCAGACCACCCCCGGATTACAACCGGATGATGCCGGATCGAGCCCCGAAAATTTTGTAAACATTTTAAAACATCCGGACCCGAGCCACGAATGAGCCACGGATCACGCCGGATCACCACAGACCACGCCGGATCACGGTCCGGGGCTCGTCCGGCCCCTGATCCGGGTAGGTGTGACCTAGGCTTAAGATCAACAGGCCGGGTGGGTGGACCAAATGGGGCCCCTCTCTATTGGTTTATATGTCCTGTACTTGAACCGGCAATCCTCAATATTAAGCGCTGGGCAGTCGTGGCAGAGGAATTTCAGGAACCTCGGTGATATTTGATCTGTCCAGAAGCGGGGGTGAAGGGACCGTTCCCCCCCCAGCTTCCAACCGTCATATATTCATCTCGGCCCAGTTGGTCCGAAGCTTTATCAACCAATATTGCAGGAACTCAAAACCATCTTAACACAACCATATACTCATCATGGTTTCGACACAGAACACAAGAACAGGCTGGTTTTTTTTTAATGATTGTGTCATTTCAACCTGAGGTATTCTGTGGACCTTGGGAACCACATCGTTCTGTGATGATAGCATTAGTGATAGTAAGCGTTACCATGGAGACCAGGTGCAACCTGGCTCACTCGGTGCAGACGAATGACAAGTATATGGTGTAAGGTCAAGTTCAAGGTCACCAGACAAACTGGGCGACTGGGTGCAGTCAGATCCGATGATCAGACTGGTCCACTCAGACTTGCCCGGTGAACTGAGTCACGTGATCCTTACGTACGTTGCCAGAACGCATAACTCCAACAACCAAAGTAACTTTACTTTTCCACAATTATTATGATGAAATACAACTAGTATGTCTAGCTTGAAACACACTTATCCTCTATGAGTTTTGTAGGTCCCAACCATGGTCTGAGAGCCACCTCTATTGTCAAACTGGTGTTACTACGGTATCTCTGCCATAATGACTCCAGTGACGTAGATTAGACCACAATACCACTTGGAAAGTAATTTTCATTTGTTCAAGGGTTTTTATTCCTCTGAATAACATGTTGTCAGTGCTAATGCACTGGTCTTCCAGCCCTAATCACAATTGCCTTTACACAGTAAACAAATCTACAACAATATACAGATAGACAATTATAGGAAACTAAGCAAAACATTGGTACATGAATGATAGGTAAAGAACAAGATAAGCAAAACGAAACATATGCGGGGAAGTAGCTATGTTAAACTAGTATGGTAGGCGTTAGTAGGGGGTGGGGCATAACTGATTATCTTTCTATTAGTAACACTCAGTCGTGCACTCAGACGTGCCCAGTGGTATTATGTGGAACTTGGGAACCACATCGTTCTGTGATGATAGCATTAGTGATAATAAGCATTACCATGGAGACCAGGTGTAACCTGGCTCACTCGGTGCAGACGAATGACAAGTATATGGTGCAAGGTCAAGTTCCAGGTCACCAGACACACTGGGCGCACTTGGATGCAATCCTACTAGCACTTGAAGTAAATTTGAAGCCTTTTGAGTATGCCTTAAGGTCTATGTATGTCTAACCTTCTCTTCCCTGTCTGATGTCACAGAACTACCAGTAATAGACATGGGGTACTTAGCATATAATCGTCATGGACAGATCAATCTTGACCTACTGGGTTCAAACTCAAATAGTCAATTTTATGTGTTCTTTCATTAAAGTTGGATAGGCCTATGGTTTTGAGTTTTTATCATTTGTCAGAAATAAATATATTAAACTGTTATAATCTACTTCGCCTTAGTTGGTTGTTGAGGCTTTACATCCTCGTAACATCTGTGGTCATATCAGGATGGATCAAATAATCATTATAATAGTAATAATGATAATAATACTAATGTGATATAGTCATGTAAGGAATACACGGCAACATCACATTACCAGCTCTGTAGCATGACAAGACCAGAAACACATGCATATCTAAACACAGTCAGCTTCTAACACGGCAATATAGCAACATCACCATTAACAACACCCACTTTCTAATATGGTAACAAAAACAAACAAGCAAAAACCAGGAAATTAACAGGTCAGTTTCAACCATCTCTACGCACTGCTGATGCTCATCAACACGCTCGATTTAATTTTGTTCATATACTTTCAGGCCGAGACTTAGTGTGTGTTGTGAGCCTATTAGTTTCTCAACATGCATTGTAATGATTTATTAATCAGGCGTTATTGATATGGGTGGCGTTCTGAGCATTCTATGATTAGCACTCCTACGGCGTTATTAATAAAGTGAAGTCATGTATTTCTCATTTTGGCCGTGGCAAAATTCTATTTAGCTAGTGCTATTGATAGTTCTTTGTGTCGGTGTTTTCTTTTTTTTTTGGTAGAGGGGGGGCTTTTTCAGCATTTCTTTATTATTATTATAAGCAAAGTACAACCAGAAAACATGATTAACTAGAGCAATATGTTAACTGCTCTAGCTTTGTCTATAAAGCAGATCTGTGTGCTTAGTAGTTTGATTTATTGGGATTTTACATTCGAGCAACTCTAAGATCATGCCAGGAGACATACCCTCTTGTGATTATGATACTAGTGATAGTGCCCACTCCCGGCGACTCTATAGTGCTGCTTTCCAGAATTATTGTGCTTTGGGCACCATGCCTACGATATTGGGCCAATATCCCACTCAGTCACATTAGAGTGCAATGTGATAGTATCACTGAGCACCTCTCCGTTGTCTATCTCTTTGTCACTCTTATTCTCTCTCGCTCTCCTCCATGCACTCCCCTGTTCCTTTTGCCCTCTCTCTCTCCCCCATGCACTCCCCTGTTCCCTTTGCCCTCTCTCTGGCTCTCCTCCATGCACTCCCCTGTTCCCTTGTGCCTTCTCTCGCTCTCCTCCATGCACTCCCCTGTTCCCTTTCCCCTCTATCGCTCTCCTCCATGCACACCAGTGTTCCCTTTTTTCCTCTCTTGCTCTCCTCCATGCAATCCCCCGTTCCCTTTTGCCCTCTCTCTCGTTCTCCTCCAAGCACTCCCTTGTTTCCTTTTTCCCTCTCTCTCACTCTCCTCCATGCACTGGCCTGTTCCCTTTTGCCCTCTCTCTCCTCCATGCACTCCCCTGTTCCCTTTTGCCGCTCTCGCTCTCCTCCATGCAATCCCCTGTTCTGTTTTGCCCTCTCTCTCCTCCATGCACTCCCCTGTTCCGTTTTGCCCTCTCTCTCCTGTATGTACTCCCCTATTCCCTTTTGCCCTCTTTCTTGCCTCCATGCACTCCCCTGTTCCCTTATACCCCCTCTCTCTCCTACATGCACTCCCCTGTTCCCTTTAGCCCTCTCTCTCCTCTGTGTACTCCCCTGTTCCCTTTTGCCCTCTTTCTCGCCTCCATGCACTCCCCTGTTCCCTTATGCCCCCTCTCTCTCCTCCATGCACTCACCTGTTCCCTTTAGCCCCCTCTTGCTCTTTTTTGCTCTATCGTGTTCTAACTCGCTCTCTATATAGATCTATGCATATCTTACTCTCTCTCCCTTCCCTCACGTCAACCAGACGGGATGGCTGAATGAGTTGAGCATCCATCTCCCATTTAGGTAGATCATGGTATTCAAACCCACTGGTTCAAACCCTGGTCGAGTCAAACCAACGACTTAAAAATTAAAACTTGTCGCTTCCAAACCAAGTGCTCTGCATTATTAGGATAGGGCCAGGACTGGTTAGCTAGTGGCCTGGTTTCCCAGTGGGGCAGTTACATGATATCCATGACTGCGCACTGTCACAGTCGGTATTCATCCTGATATGACTTTAGATGTTGCCAGGACGTAAAACAACAAACAAAATCTATTGATAGAAGTTGCATTCAGTTATGACTGATCTTTAAATCAGAGTAGGCTGCCAGACACACTGACATGACATGATTCATTGGTTGGTTGTTGGAGTTTTGCATCCTAGCAACATCTATGGCCATATCAAGATGAGTACCGACTTATGACAGTGCGCACTCATGGCGACCTTATAGGTGGGAGACCAGGCCATCAGCACCATGTCCTGTTATCACACTCAGTCACATTATTCTGACACTGAGCTAACCAGTCCTTATCCTCTCCTAATAATGCTGAGTGTCTGGCTAGGAAGCTACAAGTATACATTTGTAGGTCATGACATAACATGACATGAGCAGTCGTATAAATATGTACTTGTCAAATATCTTTTTATTTTGTATTAAAATTGAAGTTTTAAAATTATTATTCCACTGCCTCTCTTTTTCTTGGTGTGCTTCATGAATATCGCTGTCAGATCAGAGCCGGCTCACTGCTCGACAACTTTAAGATACAATGGCAGCAATATTAAAATAATGTGTAAATTACATGTCGCAAAAAGTACTGGTAATTGCACAATCAGTTGGTTACACAACTACAGTCAGCGCTCATTAATACTGACACCACTTTGTTCCCAGCATCACCCGTCTGTTGTTGTTTTACGTCCTAGCGACATCTAAGGTCATATCAGGACGGGTACCGACTTGTGACAGTGCGCACTCATGGCGACTTTATAGTGCTGTCCCACTGGGAAACCAGGCCGCCAGCACCATGACCTGGTATCCCACTCAGTCACATTATCCTGACACTGAGCACACCAGTCCTTGTCCTATCCTAATAATGCCGAGCGCCTGGCTAGGAAGCGACAAGTATCAATTTTAAAGTCATTGGTTTGACTCGACCGGGACTCGAACCCACGACCCCACGATCTACCAGCACAGGAGACGGACGCTCTAACTC
Organism: Branchipolynoe longqiensis; assembly: GCA_030323885.1. NCBI lineage: Eukaryota > Metazoa > Annelida > Polychaeta > Phyllodocida > Polynoidae > Branchipolynoe > Branchipolynoe longqiensis. The sequence goes on from CM059193.1 coordinate 29,089,585, forward strand.
ATTCGGCCATCCCGTCTGGTCTTCCCAGCATCATGTGTCGGATTATCTAGATTCTCAGATTTATAAATGGTATCAGCAAAATTACAATATTATTAATGATGATTTCTATTTGTATTATTTGTACAGATATTTACTCTATCTTAACAAAATATTAAATAAATAAAAAGATTAACTGCAGCACACTCAGTCAAATCAATCACTTTAAAATTGATGCTTGTTGCTTCCTAGCCTGGCGCTTGGCATTATTAGGATAGGGCAAGGACTGGTTGGCTCAGTGTCAGAATAATGTGACTGAGTGGGATATCAGGATATGGTTAAGCCTGTCCTAATATGACCTTAGATGTTGCCAGTACACAAAAACGCCAATAACCAACCAACCAACCATCCGGGTTAAGCGGATCCATTAGCTATTATTTGTTTGTAAAGCGGGCACCATGTGTTTATGCTAACCCATGCATTTGTTTGACTAATTCACCATCACGTGTCAGCAGACGACAATCAGAGAGCACAAGTTCCTGCCATTTTCGGTTTCACCCTTCAGCACAATCAATCGCCATTCGGAAGAAACAAAAAGATATGTCCTGTCTGCTGACGTGTATCAAATGGCATGATAACTCTCCGCTCTGGGCATTATGCCAGTAAGCAATTATTGAGATTTTATTTTGTACGGTTTTATATATCGCCATACATGTAAATAACAGAGTTGAAATAGTTTAAAGCTACATAGTTCAATGGCTTTGACTTTTGAGTTTTTGCAAGTTTCTGAGATATAAATATATTATGTTGATTTGCCATGGTCAACTTTACTTTAGTTTGAAGCAACTTTTATTTTAAATGGGTAACTGTAGAGATATTTGAAGGTAAAACATGGATATTTATTTTTGGCAAGCAAAATTCTGATACCATCGGCTTCAGCAGGAACAGGTTCTATTAATTTGGCTTAGTATTCCATTCTGTACAGCAATACATGGTTAGCCTACTAAATGTATCAGTATCTAAATTGGATACGTATGATCAAATGGAGGTAAATGTTTTGGTTTAGAATATGTGTTGCTTTCATCGGACTGTGCAAGTTTAATTTGTTGCACTCGAAATGTAAGATATTCTCGGAACATAGTCAAGTGCATCACTCATACTCAATTTATGCATCATTCTTGCATCACTCATTGTGCATCACTCATTGAGCATCACTCATTGCACACCACTCATTGTGCATCACTCAGTGTGTATCACTCATTGTGTATATGTTGTGTTTCTTTATGCTCTTCTGTGACTTGTGGGAAATGGATGTGTAATATATCCAATGTGTAATATTTATGCACTTACCTCATGTGTCCCATGACAGGTACATCATGCGAGCAAGAGCCGCGTTATAAGCTCAAGCCCCTTGTGCTCCCAAGGTAGGTCCTTTGAACAGGAGCTAAGGGTGAGGTAACCCTAACAGAAAACCTTGAGTGCTGAAGTCGGAGGTAGCAGGCTGCAAGGCACACCCTAACAAACCATGGTACCACGCATACACAGCCATATGACACTTGGAGACAAATTCAACAGAACTGTTCTCCAAGTGTAATTGAAGGCGAACGAAAAGAAGAAGAAGAAGAAGTTATGTAGCAATCCCTTCCTCTTGGTGACTTCTTCCATTCTTCCAATATCGCTCAGTATTTGATTCATTTCCCCATATTTATCCATCATTCCATTGCACACATTCACTACTGTTAAGATTTTATTCCTTTCAAGATAATCCTCCAATATCACTCAGATTTCGTTCCTTTCAGAATAGCCCACCAACATCGCCCAGCCTTTGTTTATTCCACCGTAGACCTCAAATATCACTCAGATTTTGTTAATTTCCGCCCATTCCTCCAATATTGGCCACAGTTGTATTCCTTTCATCAGATTCCTCCAATTTCACTCGGCAGTTCATTCCATCATGATCCTTTGATATCGCTCATACTTTGTTCTATTTCATCCAAAACTAATGGTTAAAGCTGCATAGTCCGATGAAGCATCACATTTTCAGAACCAAAACACTCACCTAGATTTGATTCTACATATCTAACTTAGATACTGATGACTTAATCAATTTAATAGAACTGATTACTGTTAAAGCCTATGGTGTCTGAGTTTTGGCATGCTTGCCAACATTAATTTTGCATGTTTGCTCTTCAGATATCTCAAAAGGCAGCTATTTAAAATAAAAGTCACTTCAAACTAATGTAGATCGCAACAATCAATTAAATATATTTATCTCAGAATAATTACTAAGACTGAAAACCATCAGACTATGCAACTTTAAGTGCTGTCTCTATTTCACTTTGAGCTTTCACAATCTAAGCGGTGCTACTCTGATTAAGCAGATTGTGTTACACCATTATCAGCATTTTCAATACATCGAGTTCAGACATTATTATTTGTGTCTGTTATCAATCTGATTGTCATCTAATATATGCACAACACATCAGTTGTGATACAAATAAGCATAATGTAATTGACTGAACAAAGCATGAGGTGTGAACCAAACACTTCTAAAATTTGATGAGTTATTTGATGAGTCTCCCTCAATGTTATTATGAACGGTCTGCTTGGAGATGTGTGTTTGAGTGAAAGGTAAGGTGGAATCTATTGCCTCATGGTTCATCCATGTCTGCAGTTTTATTTCACCAGCGACAGCGATTAGAGCCATATGAGGTTTTTAGTCATTCTCACCAAATAATACTCATACAGCACTTGACCAGTGCAACCTTCAAATTAGGCCAGTTTAAACTAAACTAGTCTGATACACCACACATTCTACTTATAGAGTTGGAACAAGAAACAATAGAAATGCATGAATTCAAAATAGTCCTTGTTAATTTCTTTTCTCTTGGAGATTTATACTGCCTAGGCGATAAGTCTGCATAGACTTGTACTCACCATTAGACAGTTGGTCGATAGAAAGCCCGAGCCTACACTTTTACAGACACAGGGGGTTTTTCACCTCCCATACCACATATACATGGTATGAGAGCAACTGGCCTTTGATGATGCTGTAAATTGTACACAGCAGTGGAAATCCAAATTGGCAGAGGTGATGGCATGGGGAATCGAACCACCAACCTTCAGATTAGGAGTCTAACCTAGAAAAAAGTCAGAAACTCTAACCACTCCACCACAGAGAACACCTAATTTAAAGTTGAATGCTCATTTAAAAAGGAACTATCACGCATTTGGCATTTTTTACTGGTAGTAAAAACCATAGTAGGGTGCTTTAATACATCATTAACATGGTGTTGCCACCATTAAGGTAACAGAACTTACCTATTGGTTCCAACCAGATGAATCTCCCACGTGGCTTCATTTTACTTTATATCAATCTGCAATTTGTACATTTGTCAATTAAAATTGTATCTGCCATTGGAACTATGTATGGTATGAGGGAGGATGAGACATGGATGACATAACAGTAAATAATAACAAAGCAATAATATTTACATGAGAAATGCAAGCAGTGCGCATATCCTTGGCAGTCTAAATGTATGTGAGGATGCGCATGCATGTGTTTTGCGGACATCCATTTGAAATTTGTCAGTTACACTGTATATAAAAGGTTTTTTGTTATTTAATATAAAAAGCAGTGAACCATATGGCGTGAGATATGTGCATTAGAAAGTTTTTGAGTTCAAGATCTTCTGTATTAGCTAATGCAGCAGCCATTCCATGTGGGCCACATCAGCCCGGCCTGAGCATTAATAGTTTGATGGGATCCACTGCAAATACACAGGTTTCCCGTTTTAATACTATGATGGCAGCACCGTTCTGGTTGTGCCTATGTGTTATCATTTGGATGGGATCCATCTCAAATGCACCAGCTTCTGCGCTTAATGCTATGATGGCAGCAGCCATATTCTATGATCCAGCCGGACCTGAGCATTAATAGTTTGCTGGGATCCACCGCAAATGCGAAGATCTCCAGGTTTAATGCTATGATGGCAGCAACTGTTCTGGTAATGCGTTATCATTTGGACAGGTTCCATCGCAAATACAATGGGTTCTGGGCTTAATTAATGCTAGCACGGCAGCAGCCGTTCTGCAGCATATGCGCTGGCGGGGATATACGCTGCATATGCGCTGCGCTGGGGATCGCAGAGCATGCAGTTTGTCATAGCTGAGTGTAGAAACTGATATGGTACTATGACCCCAGGCCATCCTCAGACGCATACACTGTGGAACGGCACATTTGCGATGGATTCCATCCAAATGATAACACATAGGCACAACAGGAACGGCTGCTGCAATCATAGCATTAAACCCAGAAACCTGCACAATTGCGGCAGATCCCATCAAACCATTAATGCTCAGGCCCGGCTGAATCATAGAATGTGGAATTTGGTGGGTGGTTGCATAGTTTGATGTTTTAAAATTTCTGCCATTGGGACGATGTCAATCATATACCGATGTATATGTGATGTTGGGATATTCAATGCTACTTGATCAATTTCGATAGATAAAAATCAAATTATCCTTTCTACAAAATAATATTTTGTTAAAAACCCTAGTGCTATGAGCCTTTAGCACCAATCCGTTTCCAGAATGTTCACATCCCAAACAGAAATACCTACCTACAGCCCTGTCAGGTTCCGGGATTAGTAGGTCATCTCACATCACGTGGTCACTGTGAGATGACCATCTGGGCCATAGACACAGGACTTTTGGCAAGCTTGTCGAAATTATTTTAGGTTCTTTCAGCCCAAATTGCTTCAAAACTAGTCATTTTTCATCAAAATAACTCCAGACTAATTATTAGTAGCTCATAACGATCAATTTGATATATTTATTTAAAAAATAAGACAACAATTCAAATGCCATCGGACCATGCAACTTTAAATGAGCATTGTGTAAAACAACTAATATCGAAAAGCAATACCCACATGGTGAGAAGTTGTTTACGTTCTCCTAATCTCTATGCTTAAGTCTGGTATATATCTAGATATAACTTTGGATCATAGTGTACCTGATGCACGTTGGCCACCACAATATTTGAAAGATTTAATTTAATGTATGTGTCTCTCGTTTTTTATTATTAAAAATAAAAAACGAGAGACAAAGCAATCATGGATGACGCAAACCATACTAGAAAAGATGGCAGAAAGGAAGAAAGTGAAAACCACTGATCCACCTAAAAACAAACACCTGAAGAATGAAATAGAAGATGAATGCAAAAAAGCTAAAGATGAATGGTGGAATAAGAAGTGTGAAGTAGTGGAACAACTTGAGTCTCAACATCGTTCAAGAGAGATGCACAAGAAAGTGAAAGAGATAACAGGTCAAGGATACAGACAGAGAAGCAGTAAATGTATCAAGAACAAAGACGGCAAATTGAGAAAGAAGATGGGAATATTATATTAGTATCAGAGGTTGAGAAGGCTATCAATGATCTAAAGGCAGGTAAGGCTCCTGGAAGTGACCAGATAACATCAGAAATGATAAAAGGACTAGATGAAGTGGGGATTCAAATCATTCATAAGCTAGTAACTGACATCTATGAGACTGGATTTATACCATTGAATATGAATGAATCCACATTTGTACGACTCCCAAAGAAGCTAAAACCAACATTGTGTACTGAGTACAGAACACTAAGCCTGATGAGTCATATGTTGAAGATGATCCTGAAAATAATTTTACTGAGAAACAGACAGAAAATTGAAGAACAAATCAGTAACGTACAAAGTGGGTTTATATCTGGAAGAGGTACATGTGAAGGGATTTTCAATATGAGAATGATTTGTGAACGTTATTGTGAAGTGAACCAGGATGTTTATGCCTGCTTTATTGACTATGAGAAGGCCTTCGACCGAGTTAATCATGAACTGTTAATCAAATGTTTACAAGATATTGGTGTCAATGGCAAAGACATTAAACTAATTGTGAACTTATACTGGACACAAGGTGCATTTATAAAAATGGAGCAGGGCCTATCGGATGAAGTTATGATTAAACGAGGAGTTCGACAGGGGTGTGTATTGTCACCATGTCGATTTAACCTGTACACAGAGATGATTTTCAGACACATTGAAGATTGCAAGGGAGTGACAATAGGTGGCATGAACGTCAACAATCTTAGATATGCCGATGACAGTGTAATACTAGCAGACAGTGAGAAAAACCTACAAGATATAGTGAATAGAATCAATAAAGCTGGAATACTATTCAACATGAAGATGAATGCCAGGAAGACCAAAACAATGGCTATAAGTAAAAAGACAGATAAACCAAATGTCAATATAACCATAGATGGCACAAACATAGAACAAGTATCCGAATTCATATATCTCGGACAAAAGATTACAAATGATGGGAGATGTGAGGAAGAAATTAAAAGAAGGATAACAATAGCCCGAACAACATTCTCCAAAATGTATAGAGTGTTAACATCAAGTAAGATATTAATACAAACAAGGAAGCATATTCTTCAGTGTTATGTGTGGTCTACTCTAATGTATGGGGCAGAGACATGGACAATCTCTAAGAAAATGTACAAACGTTTAGCAGCATTTGAGATGTGGACTTATCGAAGGATGATGAAAATATCATGGACAAAGAAGATCACCAACAAAGAAGTTCTCAGAAAAATTAAAAATAAGAAAAGCTTGTTTGCCACTATACAGACAAAGAAACTTATTTATTTTGGCCACATCATTCGTCAGAGTTCAATATACCGTACATTGTTGGAAGGGAAGGTGAATGGCAGCAGAGGGAGAGGGAGACCAAGAACATCATGGTTTACAAATATTTCACAGTGGCCAGGCTTGAATTATTCACAGTCTATCAGAACAGCACAACATCGGGACAAGTGGAGAACCATTGCATCCAACCCTCGACTAGAGGATGGAACTATTGATTGATTGATGTGTCTCTGCCACTAGAACACCTACCTAAGCTATTTAATGTTCAGCTCCATTTTTGTATGTCCAGTCAACTATAAATATTCATCATTCTCTCACATCCCATGTAATTATGTTCAAGGCAGGGCCTTCCTTGGATATGCCACAGGACAGACTACAACGCAGTAGCTGCATACTGTATGGTATATCACGGTGATATGATAATGCGAGTAGGTTTGCCATTTTATCGTATACCATGACATCACCTGTTTATAATGATTAGTGTTTCATTTATATCACATGAATGTGAAGTGCCACCATCCTAGCTACTACCATCCGCTTAAATTTGAAGTTGCATAGTCCGATAAAAGCATACATTTTCAACAGCAAAACACTTATCTAAATTTGAACCCATATATCCTACTTGGATACTGGTGCACTTATTAAAGTTGCGTAGTCTGATAAAAGCATCAGGAAATCAGGAAAATATTTAGCTGGATTTGAACCTATATATCCAACTTTGATACTGGTCCTCTTATTAAGTATTTGTTGCCACATAGAAGGGCATACTGAATCAATTTAATAGAACCTGTTACTGCTAAAGTAAATAGGGGTTAGAGTTTTAACAAGCATGCCAAGATTAATTTAACATGTTTGCACTTCAAATATCTCCTATGTTTGTCATTTTAAAGCAAATTGACTTCAAACTTCAACAAAGGTAGGTAATACTCAATCTAATAACATGTCAATTGATCTTATGAAATGACAGAAACTCAAAACCATCAGAATATGCAACTTTAAATGATTTAGTTATCATAAACTCTATTTAGCAAACTTGATCACCACTGCCTGCATGTACATTATGTGGATCTATAGTTTCAAAATAGCCTGCAGATTTTCTTGACCCCCCCGCCCCCCAACTACACCTGCACCCCGAAAGCTGAGCTGGTATGATGAATGAAGATTGGCTGTTTCTCAATCAATCAATAGTTCCGTCCTCTAGTCGAGGGTTGGATGCAATGGTTCTCCACTTGTCCCGATGTTGTGCTGTTCTGATAGACTGTGAATAATTCAAGCCTGTCCACTGTGAAATATTTGTAAATCATGATGTTCTTGGTCTCCCTCTCCCTCTGCTGCCATTCACCTTCCCTTCCAACAATGTACGGTATATTGAACTCTGACGAATGATGTGGCCAAAATAAATAAGTTTCTTTGTCTGTATAGTGGCAAACAAGCTGTTTCTACAGCTTCCATAAGGTGGGGCCCTTTGGGGTGGGGGGGTGCGGTAGGTGTACTGCTGATGGTGGTGACGAGGGTGGTGGTGATGGTATGGGTGGTGGTGTGAGTTGTTGGTGCGCATCCGTCGCTTGAAATTAACATCAACACCCTGCTCACAATGAGTCAATACATAGAATTTTGAGTTGGGACTAGATCCTCTATGCTAGAACCCCCCCCCCCCCCTCGCCTCTCTTCACCGCATGCATTATTGCACATTGACCAGTCCACATATCACATATGGGGGAAATGGTGTTTATCCAGGGAAGATATATTGCACACTGCACTCATGACACCAGGCATGCTATAGCCCAAATTTGCAGTGCCGCCCGACTGAGATGACTGCACACCTATTGTACAACAACAACCTATTATCGCCTGGCCCATTTCGCCTAGGCCCTTTTAGGTGGTGAACACTCAAGAGGTAGCACATTGCTAACAATTTACTGACTATCTCTGCAAATATAATAGAGTTTTGCACATAGGCAAAACAGAAATCAAAACAGAAATCTGCGACTCTCTTGGATTCTTCTGCTGTGTGATCCAAATTTGTATTCCGCTAAATGTTTCTTCTTCTGACTGATTTTTTCCCATCAAAGCTAAAACATGGCGTTCCAGTTAGGATGGCTGGATGAGTTGAGTTCCCACTTCCTGTGTCTGGCAGGTCATAAGAATTAAACCTAGGGTTTGAACCCTGGCTGAGTGAAATTGTTACTTCAATACTTGTCACTACCTATCCTGGCTCCCAGCATTACCGGGATAGGGCAAGTAGCAGTGGGATGAGGAAGACCAACTGTACATCATTGAAAGTTCCCCTGCTTATTCAATGAAGGTAATGAAGAAAATATATGCTAAAAATATTTCTATAATTAGGCCCTATATAAAGTCCTCCAGAGCAAGTGGTGGTTGGTGGCCTGGTAGTTACGGTGGGGGCTGGTGGCAGCCAGTGGCGGTGCCACAGTCGATCGGCAGAGGTGTCTATATAACGATCAGCCCAATAATATAGACAACAAATTCCCTTTCACACCTTTATGCTCGCATGATGCACGAAAAGGAAGACAGAACTCGGGAGTGGGAAACTGAGGCGTTTATTGAGACGCCTCGGGCAATATATAAACAGAGCAATATACAGCAATCAGTATCAAAACATATAGAAGAGATATACAGGGCAGGTAACAGTGCAAATATCAAAAGCTATAGAGAAGATATCGAGGGTAGGTTATATGCTGAGAGCGTCCGGCCCGAGGGAAGGGTCTGAGGAGGGAGTCCTGAGGGTCTATGGAAGGGGTTGCGCCGAAGAGCCTCCACCAAAACGGAGGAGAGGGCTCGAGGCGCGCCCGAAGGGGCGAGGCGGGGCACGTAGGAGTGCACCGCCTCGGAGGTCCAGGTCCCCTGGGCCATGAGGCGAGTGTCCGGGGGCTGCGTCAACAGGGAGCGGGCGGCCAAAAAAGAGGAGGCCCGCTCCTTGGCGAGATCCGGTGAGGAGGTCCGAGGAGGGCCGAGCAGGGGGCAGCGAAGTCCTCAGGGCTGGGTTATAGCAGGCAGCGAAGTCCTGGTGGCTGGGTGATGGCAGGCAGGCAGGCAGGCCTAGGTGATGGCAGGCAGGCAGGCAGACCTAGGTGATGGCAGGCAGACCTAGGTGATGGCAGGCAGGCAGACCTAGGTGATGGCAGGCAGGCAGACCTAGGTGATGGCAGGCAGGCAGACCTAGGTGATGGCAGGCAGGCAGGCAGACCTAGGTGACGGCAGGCAGGCAGGCAGACCTAGGTGATGGCAGGCAGGCAGGCAGACCTAGGTGATGGCAGGCAGGCAGGCAGACCTAGGTGATGGCAGGCGCCTAGGTGATGGCAGGCAGGTAGACCTAGGTGATGGCAGGCAGGCAGACCTAGGTGATGGCAGGCAGGCAGACCTAGGTGATGGCAGGCAGGCAGACCTAGGGTGCCATGGTTGGGTGACGTGGGTGACTGGTGACGTGGGTGACGTGGGTGACGTGGGTGACGTGGGTGACCAGCAATCCGATGGTGACTGCGGTGAGGCAGGCAGGCAGGCAGACCTAGGTGATGGCAGGCAGGCAGGCAGACATACCTAGGTGATGGCAGGCAGGCAGACCTAGGTGATGGCAGGCAGGCAGGCAGACCTAGGTGATGGCAGGCAGGTAGACCTAGGTGATGGCAGGCAGACCTAGGTGATGGCAGGCAGGCAGACCTAGGGTGCCATGGCTGGGTGATGTGGGTGACGTGGGTGACGTGGGTGACCAGCAATCCGATGGTGACTGCGGTGAGGCAGGCAGGCAGACCTAGGTGATGGCAGGCAGGCAGACATACCTAGGTGATGGCAGGCAGGCAGACCTAGGTGATGGCAGGCAGGCAGGCAGACCTAGGTGATGGCAGGCAGGTAGACCTAGGTGATGGCAGGCAGGCAGACCTAGGTGATGGCAGGCAGGCAGACCTAGGTGATGGCAGGCAGGCAGACCTAGGGTGCCATGGCTGGGTGACGTGGGTGACGTGGGTGACGTGGGTGACGTGGGTGACGTGGGTGACGTGGGTGACGTGGGTGACGTGGGTGACGTGGGTGACGTGGGTGACCAGCAATCCGATGGTGACTGCGGTGAGGCAGGCAGGCAGGCAGACCTAGGTGATGGCAGGCAGGCAGGCAGACAGACCTAGGTGATGGCAGGCAGGCAGACCTAGGTGATGGCAGGCAGGCAGGCAGACCTAGGTGATGGCAGGCAGGTAGACCTAGGTGATGGCAGGCAGGCAGACCTAGGTGATGGCAGGCAGGCAGACCTAGGTGATGGCAGGCAGGCAGACCTAGGGTGCCATGGCTGGGTGACGTGGGTGACGTGGGTGACGTGGGTGACGTGGGTGACGTGGGTGACGTGGGTGACGTGGGTGACGTGGGTGACCAGCAATCCGATGGTGACTGCGGTGAGGCAGGCAGACAGGCAGACCTAGGTGATGGCAGGCAGGCAGGCAGACAGACCTAGGTGATGGCAGGCAGGCAGACCTAGGTGATGGCAGGCAGGCAGGCAGACCTAGGTAATGGCAGGCAGGTAGACCTAGGTGATGGCAGGCAGGCAGACCTAGGTGATGGCAGGCAGGCAGACCTAGGTGATGGCAGGCAGGCAGACCTAGGGTGCCATGGCTGGGTGACGTGGGTGACGTGGGTGACGTGGGTGACGTGGGTGACATGGGTGACCAGCAATCCGATGGTGACTGCGGTGAGGCAGGCAGGCAGGCAGGCAGGCAGGCATACCTAGGTGATGGCAGGCAGGCAGGCAGACAGACCTAGGTGATGGCAGGCAGGCAGACCTAGGTGATGGCAGGCAGGCAGGCAGGCAGACCTAGGTGATGGCAGGCAGGCCGGCAGACCTAGGTGATGGCAGGCAGGCAGGCAGACCTAGGTGATGGCAGGCAGGCAGACCTAGGTGATGGCAGGCAGGCAGGCAGGCAGACCTAGGTGATGGCAGGCAGGCAGGCAGGCAGACCTAGGTGATGGCAGGCAGGCAGGCAGGCAGACCTGGTTCCTGACCAGCACGGGCGGCAGATGAGGCGCACCGAGTCTCCCCGGAGACCCCCCCCCCCCGCCCGCACCAAGGCGTGGGCGGGGAGTGTCGGGGGCCTGCGGCCGCGCAGGAGGGCCCCGGCATGGCCAGGGCGGTCGTCTGGGAGCCCTTCCCTTGTCCTGGCATGCTTGGGGCGGCCTGAGGAGTTGCAGCGGTCCGAGGTGGGGTCCGGCGAGGTGAGGTCCAAAGAAGAAGGGCAGCGTGGTGGAGACTGGAGGCGAATGGCTGAAGGAGGCGGGCGGGCGGCCTTATAAGGAAGAAGGTGAGCAGTGGCAGGGAAGGCTCAGGGCCGGGGGAGGGCGAGGGTGAGCAGCGGGCGTCGCGCGAGGCGCGAATGCTGCGCGACAGCCGGGGGTCAGGAGGGAGGGGGGGGGACTCTTCCTTTCCTCGCATCAAACGTAATGCTTCGCATTACGACCAATTTGTTATATATATATTATATATATTATATATATTAATTATAGATATATTTACCCCGCCCCGCCCTGTCCTGCCCCCCCCCCCCGGAATCATCTCCCATCTCCCCTCCTCCAGTACCTGGTGTGATAAAGGAGCATTGGGAGGCTATCCTTTAAAGGGCCGGGAACATGACCAACACAACTCTACATATTTATAATTATCATGACCGAATATGACTATTTATCTGTTATATATATATATACAGTAAAACCTCTCTAAATCGACCGACCATGGGACCGACTTTAAATGGCCCATTTAGGGAGGTGGTCGGTTTAGGGAGTTTTTTGTTATATTGTTACAATGGTATTGTATGGGCAATGATAATCAGAGATTCCAGGTGTGGGGGGGGGGGGGAGTTATGCAGGATGGGAGGGGGCAGTTGTCCAGGTGGGGGGAAGTTATTCTGTTAGACATATTGGAGAGCTTACCTCGTTTTAGCTATGGTTGTCATTTGACCACCGAGTTAATTACCAAGGTCGGATTTGATATAGGATTAGGCTGCAGTTTGACAAATGTGATTGTGGCCCACTGAATTTGGGCTAGTTTTACTATTGGAATATATCACAAAAAAGGATCAAATTATATTAAGATCATTGATTAGTGTATGGATAGTTAGTTAGGGAAGTAATTAGTAAAACAACGTTAAAATATTAATGCTTAATGGTCATGAACCAGATTCCCTGTGTTTGTTACTGTGTTGGTATTTTCAAACAACCACATCATAATAGGGGTACCTGCAGTCAGCCATGGATGTATATGCAGGTCAGTGGCAAACCCTGCCTTACTGCCACCCCACACACTGTGACTGCCCTCCCCCCCCCCCCCCCCCATCATACACACGCACTTTACACCCCTTCGTATGTAGTGGCCAACATACTGGGCTCTGGGGTTAGTTCAGAGAGGGAGAGTGTGGATGCCCGATTAGGTTTATTGGCTGTATTAGTATCTAAATTTGATCAATTATTAGTATTGTTATATTATTATCATCATTATTAGTAGTACTATATTATTATTAATATTTATGATGTCCTCATCGATGTCCATATTAATAATATTATTACCATTGCCATTATTATTATTGTCATCATTATTGTGATAATTATTGTCATCATTGTTATTATTATTGAAATAATATTGTCTTTATTATTTCCATTTTTATCATTATATTGTCGTTATTATTATCGCCGTTATTATCATTATTATTGTCGTTATTATTACCGTATTAATTTAATTATTATTGCCATTATTTTTAGATTTACATGTACATGCATATACATGTATATACATATATAATATACACATATCGGCATTATTATCGGCTTTATTATAGTCATTATTATCGTCATTATTATCGTCATTATTTTCGTCATTATTTTCGTAATTATAATATTATCGTCATTATTATCGTCATTATTGCCATCACTTTGCGAAAAATAATATAAGTGTCTTGAATGAGCGAGCTCGCTCATTCGCTGTCATTGGTGGACAGAGCAGGCTCAAGGCTGAAGCCCCCCCCCCCCCCCCATGACTGTGGGGGGGGGGGGGGTAGTGACACGTGACAGGGTCTCGCACCCCACCCCACCCATGCCGGCAGTGGGGGGGGGGGGGCCCTTCCCCCCCTCCGGCCAATGACAACTCCCCTCCCGGGGGACTCCCCCGGTCCTGCCAGCCAATAATGGTGCAGCACTATCCTGGCCGCTCCCGGGTCCTCTCCAAACTCACACACTGACCACTTCCCACATCCAACTTTACCCACCCACCCACACCCACAGTTGATTGTGCCCACAACAATCAACAAAACCGAAAAACAATCAACCATTTAAAGTAAAATATAAAAAATATAAAATACCATCTAATGAGCAAATGAAACCTGCGCAGTTGACAGATCACACCTACTTAAATGTCACATTTCTGATAATTTACCCTCTACTGTTATCTCATATGTTAATCATTAACTATTGCTATTGTACTTTAAGGTATTTGATTACTCGTTTGTTAAATCGTTCACATGACTCATATGCCCTCATCACATTTCATTTCCCCAATATATCGGGGCCTTCGCTCATTTGCTTCTTGCCCGATGATAAACAGTCAATGTACATGCCGTCGGGCGGGCAGTACCCGAATAAAAGCCTTGATTAACCCACCCATGCCTCTGAGTCAGCTGTGTCCGTGAGCAATGACAAATAATGTGAAATATGATAGTGAAATAGGAAATAATTAAAATAAGGACCGTGCTACGTTTTATGCGTAGCATTATCACAATATAAAGTGAAACACAACTTACCAGCGTTACTAAATGCATGGATGACTGCATCACATGTTGCAGACTAGTAGTCATTATTTTCTTCATTATATTTGTCATTATATCCGTAATTATATCTGGCATAATATTCTGCATTATATTCGGCATTGTAGTCGGCATTATATTCGGCATTATATTCGGCATAATATTCGGCATTATTTTCTTCATTATATTTGTCATTATATCCGTAATTATATCCGGCATAATATTCTGCATTATAGTCGGCATTATATTCGGCATTATATTCGGCATAATATTCGGCATTATTTTCTTCATTATATTCGGCATTATATCCGTCATTATATCCGTCATTATATCCGACATTATATCCGTCATTATATCCGTCATTATATCCTCCATTTGCAACACAGTAACTAACACAGGGAACCTGGTTCATGACCATTAAGCACTAATCTTTAAATGCTATTTTACAAATTACTTCCCTAACTAAATATCCCTACACTAAGCAATGGTCTTAATATAATTGTGTCCTTTCCTGTGATATGTTCCAATAGTAAAACTAGCTCAAACTCATTGTGCCACAGACATTTATGTCATTTCACTACATAATCTTATATCAAATACGACCTGGGAAATTGAAGCAGACCTAAAATGACCCACGTCATCAGAACGAGGTAAGCTCTCCAATCTCATAGACAGGTAGGCGTGGGTAGTGTGGTGATATCAGGGAGCCTAGGTGGTGTAATGGTTAGCACACTGGCCCGGAATGCAAAGAGATATGGGTTCGAGGCCCGCTCTAGGTGCAATATTTCCCACTTTCATCACCCCCACGACAGTATGTATAATGTTTACAGAACACCGTACTCAATAGGTACTGTATACAATGGTGGGCACTCAGATTTCCACTGTATACATCGCTGGGTAACTCAATACGCAGTAGATACTAGATATATAGTGAGGTCTACTCAGATTGCCACTTTATACGCCACTGTGTACTCATATAACGTGTATTGCACCAAGTAGATACTACATATAGTGTGGGGTACTCAAATAACCACTGCATACATCACTGTGTACTCATATAACGTGTATTGCACCAAGTAGATACTACATATAGTGTGGGGTACTCAAATAACCACTGCATACATCACTGTGTACTCATATAACGTGTATTGCACCAAGTAGATACTACATATAGTGTGGGGTACTCAGATTACCACTGCATACATCACTGTGTGCTCATATCATGTGTATTGCACCAAGTAGATACTGCATACAGCGTGGGGTACTCAGATTACCACTGCATACATCACTGTGTGCTCATATCATGTGTATTGCACCAAGTAGATACTGCATACAGCGTGGGGTACTCAGATTGCCACTGCATACATCACGGTGTACTCATATCATGTTGTAAAATTTCCCGATATTTAGACATTGGTGGATGGTGTGAACTAGTCTATATTAATTACAATTGTATATAAAAAGGTAAATGGTATATAAAGCCAGATGCATTAAGGTATTATGTGGTGCTGGTGATCCTTTACTGAGTTGATATAAAAATTATGTAGTTATAGATAGTGTGAGAGGGGCACTACTTTTAGTGTGACAGAGCCTTGGGAGCTCTGCTCAAATACCCCCTCCCCCCCAGAGCCTTGGCAGCTCTGTTCACATACCCCCTCCCCCCCCCCCAATTGTTATTTACGGATCACTGCACACCCAGACACAACAGGACACTGTAGCCATAAACAACCAAGGCTTGGATACAGGCAGGAAGGATGTTCATTGGTTGGTTGAAGAATGCCTAGTGCTGATTGGAGGAGCTGATCAGGTGTGACAGCCATCTTGGATTCATGAGAGTATATAGTAATAAACCTGAGGGTGTAAGCTCTCTTCTGTGTGCTTTCTACTCTACCTTTCTCTTGCTTGTAGTGATTTCATATTTAGCCGACCTACACAACCACAGCTGCCAGCCGTCGACTTTACCATGTGTATTGCACCAATTAAATATTGCATGCAGTTCAGGGTACTCAGATTAAATCTGCATAGATCACTGTGTACTCATATAACGTGTATTGCACCAAGTATATACTAAATACAGTGTGGGGTACTCAAATAACCACTGCATACATCACTGTGTAGTCATATAACGTGTATTGCATCAGGTAGATACTACATACAATGTGGGGTACTCAGATTACAACTGCATACATCACTGTGTACTCATATAATGTGTATTGCACCAAGTAGATACTGCATACAGTTCAGGGTACTCAGATTAAAACTGCATACATCATTGTGTACTCATATAACATGTACTGCACCAAGTATATACTAAATACAGTGCAGGGTACTCAAATAACCACTGCATACATCACTGTGTACTCATATAACGTGTATGGCACCAAGTGGATACTACATACAGTGGGGGATACTCAAATAACCATTGCATACATCACTGTGTACTCATATAACGTGTATTGCACCAAGTCGATACTGCATACAGTGTGGGGTACTCAAATAACCACTGCATACGCCACTCTCTACTCAAGTAGACAAAGTGCACACTGGCAGTTAGACTGGTATACTCCGCATACATAAACCACTTGGTATCCAAATAGACACTGTTACAACACCAGATGTTCATAACATGGAGGCCGTAGCAATGAGACACAGACGCTTCTATTGACTGGGTATGGATTGGATATATAGACCACCTCTCTCTGTCAACACGCATGGCAAACAAACCACACTGAATATTGCAGAATGTAAATAGAAATGCTATCCACATCATTTTCCAGATAGTTGAAATTACATCCAGAGTTTGAAAATCCGGCAATTGAAGCTGGGTTTACATTCTGGGTAAACTCAGTAGGCTTCCAGATGTGGTCACGTGATTCTAACATGTTCTTGCATGGATAGGGGTATTAACTTCCATATTCTGGAAATCTCAACATAATTGCAGTTAGAGTTATAGACGAGATCACGGTACCGACTGCACATGCGCTGAAAACGGCGTTGAGAGCAAAGTAAAGGTGTATGGCCATTAAGTTTGCTGATACGTATTGGGCAAAACTGCCATTTTATTCAAAATTAATAGAAATACATAACAATTTGGCACAAACATGGATGGAAGGATGCAATATAATAATATAATGAATATGTTTAAGACACAACTCTCCATAATTAAGCATTTTGAGCTGAAAAACATACAATTTCAGTCACTTTACAGGGTGATGTTTAAATCACCATTGATTAGCCAGAAGTAATTCTTGTTCTAAATATTAAAATGTCAAATGTGTCAACAGACAGTTGTTTCAGAGAAATATATAATCAATATCTGATTAACTCTACTCATTTTCTATTTCTACATATGTCATTAACCATAGGATATAAATAAAAACATGAATAAAATAAGTAAAACTGACTCTGACTATAGCTCTACCACTAGTCTGAGTGGCCAGATTGATCTAAATCTAAATGCACATGGCATAAGATGTGCTGATTATATTGATGTAAATGCAATGCTGAATACAAGATTAATATCTTAATTTATTATATATATTTTTTTAGTTTGCGTTCTATGTTTCAAACAAGAGCTGAGATGAGCTGAAACTAGCACATTTCATAACTGCACCCAGTGTATTAGCATGTGCCATGTGCTTCTTGTGGGTTTGTTTTGCTCTGACACATCCCACAATGCACCACGCGGCTGGAATGGTGATTTAGTCTATTAACATTGGTCATGGCGTGGGACCTACTTGGTTTGTCTGGTCTTAGTCATTTCATTAACTCCAGGACCCTGGAAATCCTGATATAATACTTTTTGAAACAATCTGATCCATACTTATGTATTATAAACTTGTACTACTACTGATATTACGCAATAAAAGCCAAGAGTAGTATCAATTACATCATGATTAATCATGCATAATCATGCAACATACACAATTCACTAGTAAACAAAATCATCATCATCCTCATCATCATCATGCTGTCACTCACAATGTGACAAAGACTGCCTTCATTACTTAACCGCCGCTTTGTGCGGTTGTACATTTCATAAAAGCTGCTTGCAAAGTGTTGAAGTGCTGCTGGCTTTTGCAAGTTACTAGCGGCACTCTCTCACAGAGCAAATAGAGGTCTCACACCGGCAAGAACATGTCAAGACAGGCGCAAACTGTTTATCCCTGCAGTGGCTGGTCGGGAGATGTTGGGAGTTCCATTCATCACCGCCCTTAATGCTGCCACGATAACATGGTTTTCTGTTAGGGTTTGCTCCCTTAGCCACTTGTACCAGAAGGCAGTGGTTTAGAACTTTGCAAGGCAGGGGCGTCCAACTCCCTGAGGTATTTTAGCACCTAAGGTATCTCAGTTGAATTATAGAAGAGCAAGGACACAAATCTAGGTAAGTGCCTCTTTCTGCTCATTCATAGTTATAGGAGAACTGTCGGCCGTGCATATAGCCAGAAGACCAGTGCGTCAACATTGAAAAACAAGTGTATAATCTGATGAACAAATATTTACCAAAACAAACATAATGCAAAATGGCAAAAACATATTTCAATTATATTTCATACCGAAAACCTACTGAACCATGTCAGTATTCCCTGACCTCCGTCACTCGAAAAGCTGAGGAAGGTCATTCGGACTAAATGACCCCACTAGTCACATGTGGTGGATAGAAGCCCTCAGCCTTGATTGGGACTCTCTCCATTCCCTGACCGTCCACTCTCTATTCCGTGCACCCACCACGATCCGCCTCCCCATTCCCCTCTCCCCTTCACCTCTCCCCTTCCCCTCTCGCATTCTCCCCCCTTCCCTCTCCCCCATTCGCCCTCCTCTCCTCCCACATTTCTTCCTCCACCTAACACACTCCCGTCTTTATTCCGTCCCCTCTACCCTCTTCCCCTCTCTCCTTCCCCTCTCCCATTCTCCTCTCCCCTTCCCTCATCCCTCTCCCCCATTCACCATTCTCTCCTCCCCCCTTTTCCCAAACAGCATTCACTCTCCCGTCCCCATGCCATTCCCTTTCACCTTCCCCTCTCCCCCTTCCCCCCACTCCTCCACCCCTCTCCCCCATTTGTCCTCCCCAATTTCCCTCTTCGCTCTTCCCTCTTCGCTCTTCCCTCTTCGCTCTTCCCTCTTCCCTCTTCCCTCTTCCCTCTTCCCTCTTCCCTCTTCCCTCTTCGCTCTTCGCTCTTCGCTCTTCGCTCTTCGCTCTTCGCTCTTCGCCTCTTCGCTCTTCGTCTTCGCTCTTCGCTCTTCGCTCTTCGCTCTTCGCTCTTCGCTCTTCGCTCTTCGCTCTTCGCTCTTCGCTCTTCGCTCTTCGCTCTTCGCTCTTCGCTCTTCGCTCTTCGCTCTTCGCTCTTCGCTCTTCGCTCTTCGCTCTTCGCTCTTCGCTCTTCACTCTTCACTCTTCACTCTTCGCTCTTCGCTCTTCGCTCTTCGCTCTTCGCTCTTCGCTCTTCGCTCTTCGCTCTTCGCTCTCGCTCTTCGCTCTTCGCTCTTCGCTCTTCGCTCTTCGCTCTTCGCTCTTCGCTCTTCGCTCTTCGCTCTTCGCTCTTCGCTCTTCGCTCTTCGCTCTTCGCTCTTCGCTCTTCGCTCTTCGCTCTTCGCTCTTCGCTCTTCGCTCTTCGCTCTTCGCTCTTCGCTCTTCGCTCTTCGCTCTTCGCTCTTCGCTCTTCGCTCTTCCCTCTTCCCTCTTCCCTCTTCCCTCTTCCCTCTTCCCTCTTCCCTCTTCCCTCTTCCCTCTTCCCTCTCCCTCTTCCCTCGTCCCTCGTCCCTCGTCCCTCGTCCCTCTTCCCTCTTCCCTCTTCCCTCTTCCCTCGTCCCTCGTCCCTCGTCCCTCGTCCCTCGTCCCTCGTCCCTCTTCCCTCTTCCCTCGTCCCTCGTCCCTCGTCCCTCGTCCCTCTTCCCTCTTCCCTCTCCCCTCTCCCCTCTCCCCTCTCCCCTCTCCCCGCCCCCATTCCATTCCTTGTCTCCTTCAACACGGTGTAAAGCAACCACCAATCAATCAATCAAAACCTTCCCCGCCTCTTCCCTACCTCGGTCTGGGCACTACCGAACGATCCCTGATGAGGAACGCTGAAGAAAGACGTCTTATTGACAATTCACAGCTCATTTTCTCCAAAATAATCGAGGTGACAATGTGTTCCTAGTGCATCACGAGTATGTCAGTTGTACATCAGCAGTCTATCAAGGGTACATCATGGGCTCACTTCTGGAACTTCGCCGGTATCTCCGTGGTATATCACGGATACCCGACGGTTATATCACGGTCACCGCTACACCATCGTTATCCCACCGCAAAATAACCGCAAAAAGAGCTGCACTGCAATCTACTACCGCTACACTACCACTGCTCCACTGCTACATCGCTACTATATCATTGCTTCATCACCGCTACATCGCTACTATATCATTGCTTCATCATCGCTACATCGCTACTAGTACTATATCATTGCTTCATCAACGCTACATCACTACTATATCATTGTTTCATCTCTGCTCCATCGCTACTATATCATTGTTTCATCTCTGCTACATCGCTACTATATCATTGCTTCATCACCACTACATCGCTACTATATCATTGCTTCATCAACGCTACATCGCTACTATATCATTGCTTCATCACCGCTATATCGCTGGTATACCACTGCTACACCAGCGCTACACCATTGCCACATATGCTATACCATTGTCGCACCTGCTACACCATTGCTGTCCTTATTGTACCATTGCTGCATCACTGGTACACCTTCGCTACATCATTGGTCTACCATTGCTATTCTACTGCTACACTATTGCTACACCACCGCTACACCACCACCGCACCACCGCTATACCAGCACTACACCACTGCCATTACACCACCACTACACCACCACCACAATGTCATCACACCACTGCTAAACGCTACATCACCGCTAAATCACCACTACACCATCGCTACACCACCATTACATCACCACTACACCCCCCGCTTCATCACCGCTACATCACCACTACATTTGAGTTCCGCCCTTCTGCGAGTCGCTACTACCCCCCTGCCCGCACCCCCCCCCCCCCCCACCCCCCCCAGTGTTCGCCTCACCGCCAGACCGCCCGCAACATCACGGAATGTGGTCTTTTCTTGCCGGGGGGGAGGTTGACTTTTGGCGGACCATGTCGGTGAAATTGGAGGCGAGGTTGGCCTTTAATTAGGAGGCTGGCTGTGGGGAGGGAGGGCGGTGGGGTGCCTGGATTTAAGTAAGACGGAGCAGTCAGCTGTCGGCATCAACATGACCGGTCGCTTCATAAGTGTAGTCGCCCCCCGCCATTGATTAGGAAGCGCTGTGGGCGACTGACGACCACAGTATATATATATATATATATATCTATATATATATACATATATATATATATACCTACATATATATCACGTTCTATACTTAGCGAGGAAAATGCATGGATGGCTTTATCCGAGTAATCTTGGACAAAGCAAATAGTTGTTGGTTCTGTGTACTGATAATGTGACTGAGTTGGATATCAGGTTATGGTTGCCGGTGTAAACGTCTCCCAATGGGGCAGCCCTGAAAAGTCGCCATGAGCGCACACTGTCATGAGCCGGTAGACTAGGTGCAGTGGTCCATCAGTAAAGCCCTAGTCAGACCTCACCGGATTGAGGAACCGGATCGAAAACGGACACTGTCCAGTGAAATACAGCAATGTACGGTTTATATATCGTTGGCATCCGGCTTGTCCGTTATCTGTCCGGTGTTGTCCGGTGGTGTCCGGCGGTGTCCGGTACAAGTTTTGAACATGCACAAAACTTGTACCGGACACCACCGGACTTAAGTGTACAGTTGGTGTCCGTTTTAAGTCCGTTTCATCCGATTCGTCCGTTTTGTCTGTTTCATGTCCGTTACTCTTCCGTTAGGTGTCCATTTTGTATCCTGAAGAGTCTGTTGATGGTGCTGCGGGAATTCGGTCCGTCGGTTTTTGGCGTGTCCGTGAACAGTCCGGTAGGTGTCCGGTAGGTGTCCGGTTGGTGTCCGGTTGGTGTCCATTTGGTGTCCGGTCCATCCATTTGACAATCGGTTGCCGTCCAGTTCTCGTCTGGTTGTCATCCATTGACTATTCGTTAATGTCCATTTAACGTCTGCTTAGCGTCCGTTTAGTGTCTGTATAGCGTCCGTTTAGCATCCGTTTCATCCGGCGGCCATTGCAACAGTTCGACACCACCGGCCTAGACAATTCTTTGCCCGTGGTGTCCGGTACTCAGTCCGGTAAGGTCTGACAGGGCCTTAAGAGCAGTGGTTTCCCTTGCGGAAGGTCGGGGTTCGAAAAACCTGGCTGAGCTAAATCAAAGACTTTCAACATTGATACCTGTCGCTAGCTAACATGGTGCAACCAAGCCTATGCAGGCACATGTATGACCCCCATGTATATAACCAAGCATACACATGCTCATGTATAACCCTCATGTATATAATCAAGCCTACACATGCTCATGTATGACCCCCGTGTATGTAACCAAGTCTATGCACATGCATGACCTACCCCGTATGTAACCAAGCCTATGATTGCACATGTGTGATCCACCCATGTATGTAACCAAGCCTACATATGCTCATGTATGACTCCCATGTATGTAACCAAGCCTATTCATGCACATCTATGACCCCCATGTATGTAACCAAGCCCACAGATTCACATGTATGACCCCCATGTATGTAACCAAGCCTACAGATTCACATGTATGACTCCCATGAATGTAACCAAGCCTATACATGCACATGTATGACCCCCATGTATGTAACCAAGCCTACACGTGCACATACATGACCCCCATGTATGTAACCAAGCCTACACATGCACATGTATGACCCCAGTATACGCAACCGAGCCTCCATTCACACACTTAGGGCCCTGCTGTATGCAACGAGGCCTTAGAACCCCGGCAAATCCCTCCCTCTAGAGTCTATGGTGCCGGAGAACCTGTGGCTTCGCTAAGATCTCCGTAGTAACAAGGCGGCCAGCCACAGAAGCCGATGGTGCACTGGGTGGACACTGACAAATGGCCAGTTAACAGCTCGCCTTATGGGCAGTCACACACCACCCGCATCCCACCCGGGGGTCAGCACCAGCTCCTCTAGGACCAGCCCGCCAAACTGGTCTCTGATTGGAAGGTGGTGTCTGATCAAGGCAGCTTAGCTTCTTGAAACTAAGATTCCATATATGCTGTATGCTGTATGCAGTATGCGAATGCGACAAAAATGGGAAAGCATGTAAGCACATGGGGGTGCTTCCATACGTTTGGATGCGAATGCGGCAAAGTGGATCGCTGAATGGACCAATTTCCAAATGCGAATGCAAATGCGAAGGCGAAGGCGAAGGCGAATGCAAATGTGAATGTGAATGTGAATGCAAATGCAAATGCGGATGTGAATGCGAATGTGAATGCGAATGCGAATGCGAATGGCATGTCGGTTACTGTGAATATGGAATCTTTGCTTTAGGGAGCATGGTGAGATTGTCCACCATAGCTACTGCTTCAATATGAGGTGCTGGCCTAGTGTACGTGACATGGGGGTGACATTGCAGTGCTAATGGGGAGATATCGTGATATATAATGGAAACATAGTGGTGAGAAAGTGATTGTATAGTGGTAGCGTAGTGGTTGCATAGTGGTGACATTGTGGTGACATTGGTGTAACATTGTCATGATATAAGTGGTATAATGGTGAAATTGTGGTGGTAGTGTGGTCATATTATAGTGACATTACAGGGACACCACGTTGAAATTGTTGTGACATAGTGATGACATAGTGCCGGCATAGTGGTGCCATCGTTGTGACATAATGGTGACATAATAGCGACATCGACATAGTGGTAACATTGGGCTGATATTGGGGTGATGTTGTAGGTACATTGTGCTAACATGGTGCGATTGCGATTAGGTGGCACTTTGGTTACACTGTGGTGATATTATGATACCGTGTTGGTGTTGTTATGGTGACATTATGGGGATATTCTGGTGACATTGTGGTGACAGTCTGGTGAGATTGTGAGGATATGATGAGGATATTATGGTGGCATGATTGTGACATTGTAGGGACATTGTGGTGATTCTATGTGAACATTGTAGTGTTGTCATGGTGGAATTATGGGGACATTGTTGCTATATTGTGGTGACATTGTGGTGATATTATGATGACGTTATAGTTACATACCTACATTATGGTAACGTTGTGGCAACATTGTAGTGACATCATGGTGACATTGTGATGACATTGTAGTTCCATTGTGGGACAGGACTGGGACATTGTTGTGAAATTAGAGTGACATTGTGTTGACATAGTGGCCATGTTGGTTGGTTGGTTGGGTGGGTGGTTGTTAGAGAGTTATGTCCTAGCAACATCTAAGGTCATATCAGGACGGGGACGGTAGTGGCCATGTAGTATTGCAATTACACATGCGGGTTTGTGTGGTTCTGCATATACTGCTTTACAGAGGGTTACTTGCAGTAATCTAACCCTAGTTAGCCCTAGCGGAGAGAAGTGGCAAACACTCAGCAGATTGTGCAGCACCATCAAACATCAGGCCCTGGAATCAAGCGTTCCACGCTCCGAGTAGCCAGCCGGGAATCCCCCAACCACAAAGACCGGCTGAGATGATGAATGGCTGTCAACTGTTCACCCAGCCTGCAGGGGAGCAAGACGTAGCTCTGGCGGTAGAGTGTCCACCTGTGAAGGTGTCGGTTATGATATCGATCCTGCTCAGCGTGTACAAATATACGGTCTTTCGGTTGTGATAACCGCGCTTGGAATCATATCAATATCTCGGGCCATGGAGTTGGGGACCATTGTTATGTAATAGTGATACAATGTGTGCCCACTCACTTTGTGACATGGAAATAACTATGTGTAAATGTTATGACGCATGGTGACCGGGATTGTGGTATCATGTCCGGATATTAAGATACGGTTGCTAATTACAGGAATTTTCCCTCCATGCACCTGGAAGAGTGCAAAAGGGAGAGGGACATGTATTATTGCTTAATGTAACTGTATGACAACTACTTGTTACCACGGGTCCACTGGGTAAGCACACCCAACCATTCTGCATAGATCGTGGACACCACCTGCCCTGGGGTTGAGTGACAAGTGCACCCTCTTGGGCACCACCCCTCCCAGGCTGAAGAGGTGCCTGATTGGCTGGCCATGTGAGCCCAGTCACACTTGTACTCCTTGCACTTGCTGGACAGAAACAGACTCACTCTAGAGATACCAAAGGAAGCAGTTCACATCTGAGCTGTGTGTAACACCCATAGGACTTAGGTTCAATGGGCTATAGACACTAAATTTGACTGAACAAGCAGGAGCTATGTGGGTCTGTGTAGCAGGTTGTAAGTGAGTCAGGGTGGCAGGTCACCAACTAGCACTAGCTACTAGTAGTCGTAGGTGAACAAGAGTTGTAGCAATAAAGCTCAACCTTATCACTGTCAATATTGCATGACTTGTCTCCCTTTCTTTCTTATGAGTTGTGTTTTGGTATTTAGTGGGGGGAGACTGACAGACAGTTGCCAGGATTCTCCTGATTGTATTGAGTCATCATTATGATCATCATGCTGTCGGGTGTGATGCGATAAAGACTGCTTTCATTACTTGACTGTCGTTATCCATTTCACGAAAGCTGCCTGCAAAAGTGTTGAAGTGCTGCTCGCTTTTGCAAGTTACCAGCGGCACTCTGTCGGGAGCAAATAGAGGTCTCATACCGGCAAGAACATGTCCAGACAGGCGCAAAACTATTTGTCTCTGCATTGGCTGGTCAGGAGATGTTGGGAGTTCCATACATCAACCGCCCTTGATGCTGCCAGACTGACATGGTTTTCTGTTTAGGGTTTGCTCCCTTAACCTTCGGTTCTGTCAAGAACCTGAACCACAAGGCAGTATTTTACAACTCTGCAGGGCAGGGGCGGCAAACTCCCTGAGGTATTGCAATACCTGCATACCTTTTGTAGTGAGTATAAGATGAGTAACTAGATAAGTGTTTTGGTTTTGAAAATTGCATGCTTTTATCAGACTAGGCAGCTTAAATCTTAGTTCAATGCTGAAATGTTCGGCGAGCTGTTGATGCCCATGCCTCAGTAGACCCGGGGTTGGCGGGCATGTGTTGAGTGTGCCCGGGCAGATTTCTGTGCATGCTCACCAGCCACCCCGAGACCCGCTTCTTCCCCGTTGCCTTCTATATTAGATCTGCAGTTGCTGAATGCCACTTTGCCACTCTACAAAACTTCACTGGGGAGAGGTTGCTGCGAGGGCAGCCTGACGCATTCATGCAGTTCTGGTCGTGAATGGACTACATGGTGTATGTGTGTATGTGTGTGGGAGGGAGGGGGATGGGAAGGGGGATTGAGGATGGGGAAGGGGAGGAGGGGGTGGGAAAGGAGGCGTGAGTGGGGAGGGGGTCGAGGGGGTGCGGGACGGAGTAGAAGGGGAAGAAGGACGGTGGGGGCAGGAGAGGTGTAAGGTTCGACTTCCGTCACTGCACTTCCCATTTATGAATGACTAAGGGGTTTTACTTTCTAGCAACATAAGCTGTTTTGTCAGGGTGGGTACCAACTTGTCAGAGGGAATGCTCATGGTGGCTTTACATTACTACTCCACTGAAATACCGTGCTACTGTCAGCATGACACAATATTTGTTTATATTATTCCGTGCTTCTGATTGGCTCTTGCTAGTGAGGGCACTATATTAAATGAACAGTTTTGTTATGGTAGTATTATAATAGTTGACCCAGTCACAATATCGTAACACTCAGCAAACCCAATCCGTGCCCTATACCACTAACGGCGGTGCTAGTGAGGACACTCTATTAAATGTACATCATTGTTTGTATTGTAATATTTGACTCAGTCGCAATATCCTGACAATGAGCTAACCCAATGTTAATCAAACTGGTGCTTGTGAAGACACTCTATTAAATGTACATTATTATTAGTATCATGATATTTGATACACAATATCCAGACACAAAGGTGATCCAATTATTTCCCTATTCTATTAAACTAGCCAGGGCTAGTGAAGGAGCTCTATTAAATATATGTTATAATTATTAGCCTCAGTCATAATATTCCAACACTAACCTAAGCCAATTCTTGCAGTATCTTACTAAAGCTAGTGCTAGTGAGGGCGTTCTATTAAATATACATAAGAATTAGTAGTAATACAATATTTGACTAAGTCATTATATCCTGACACTGAGTTAACCCAAACGCTACCTTATTTCACTAAGCCTGAAGACTAGGTTAGGTCGTATGTAGTACAATCACAAGTCTTTGGCTAGGGACATTTACTGATTAATCCCACAGAAATAAATGAATCCATCCATAAATATTAAATGTAATTTCATTTGAAAAAAAAAATCAAACACAAAAATAAATAAACCCCGAAAAATATAATTAAAAAATATAATTAAAATATACCAACCAACAAAATCACCACACAAATATTGACACCCGAGCAATTGAACCACGAACAGTTAGTAAATCATCATTTCTGAAAGTAAATTCATATTCTGCTATTACCCTGCTTTATGTATGACAATGTCTATGTAATATCCTATGTACATTATATCATCATGTATTGCAAAATTTTCACCTGTTGCATCCCCATCACATGCGCATCCGTTACCATATCACATGACCTTGTGTCGGTCGGGACTGCCGAGGAGGCCTGTACATGCAATAACAAGATCGAAGTGGTACTTGCCACGAGCGGGGCCGCCCAAATAAAGCGTTATGTTTGTCCCAACATCAGCCTTATCGTCTTATGTGCCAGGGAGCAATGAATATTAAATGTAATTTCATTTGAAAAGAATTAATATATGTGGCAACTTCGAAGTGAGTGGTGTGAACTCATCCAAACCACGGCGTTACCAGCTTCTTTTCTCCACTACCGGAGAGGTGGAGGCAGACTATTAGTATCGATCAACAACCGCTGAGACCACGCGTCGTCAACTGACTGGATTTATTCCACTGGGTGAGCAAATTAATGAGCTCTCAGCAGTAACTGGAACCATCGGACCTGACAGCAATCTGGGTGAATGCACGGAGAGCCTCTGGTTGAGATGATGCTGACTCCTACACAACCCATGCATCTGACACTTGACACAAGCCTGTCACATTGCACACTTTCACCATTGACACTCTTGACATTTTCCACTGTCAATACAATCAATGGCTGGATTTTTCTTTCTCTCCCTCTGTCTCCCTCTCTCCCCCTGCCCCTCGTTCCGCTCCTCCCACATGTCCCCCCTCCCATCCCTCCTTTTCTCCTCGCCTTCCCCTCCTCCCCATCCCCTCCCTTCTCCCTATCCCCTCTCTACCTCCTCCCCTAATGCTTTCCTCACCCTCTTCCCCCTCATTCCCTTCCTGCCTCCCTTTGCTCTGCCTCCCGTTCCTTCCTCCACTCTTCCCATTCTCCCCTCTTACCCTATCCCCCCTCTCTTCCACATGTAGCCCCTCCACCCCCGTGTCGCGCGTCCCTCCACCCTCTCTCCCCCCTTTCCCCCCTGCCCTCCCAAAGGTTCTAATGTACTTAATTCATACGTGCTTGAAAACAAGATTTATGTTCCAACCCTTTGTTTACAATGCAGTGTAAATGTGTAATTAATAATCCTCCTATTGACTTAATGGGTTATTTAATCGGGCGTCAGGATGTCTAGAGCACATCCTCTTCCCCAGGCAGTAGTAACCCATTTACATGCAAACGAGGTTCAGCGTTGCTAAACTTCAGGGGCCAACGAGATGAGAATTTTACCGCGAACCACCGGCACATACAAGCATTTTAAAATGAACTAAAGCTGACAAAATCAGTTGCGCACTACTGACTAACGTGAGCAACATAGCCTGAAATGCAGGGGAAAGTTCTGTTGAAATCATCTGGGCAATAAAATAAATCACTTTCTGCCCAATCGGTCAGTAGGATATGAGACCGGGGCCACATCATGGACTTATTATTCGGGTCCTGCTCGCTCCACCCTTCTGCCTGCGTTGCCTTGCGCTGCCTTGCGCCGGCTTGTGCCGGCTTGCACCGCCTTGCGCCACCTTGCACTGCCTTGCGCTGCCTTGCCCTGCCTTGCGCTCCCTTGCGTGGCATTGCGCTCTTTTGCGTGGCATTGCGCTCCCTTGCATGGCATTGCGCTCTCTTGCGCTGCATTGCGCTCTCTTGTGATGCCTTGCGCTCTCTTGTACTGCCTTGTGCCCTTTGACGCTGCCCTGCACTCTCTTGCACTGCCTTGCACAGCCTAATACTGCCTTGCGATGCCTTGCGCTGCCTTGCGCCGCCTTGCGCTGCCTTGGGCTGCCTTGCACTGCCTTGCACTGCCTTGTGCTACCTTCCGCTGATTTGCGCTGATTTGCGCTGATTTGCGCTGCATTGTGCTGCATTGCGCGGCCTTGCGCGGCCTTGCACTCTCTTGCGCTGCATTGTGCTCTTTGGCGCTGCCTTGCGCTCTCTTGCACTGCATTGCGCTCTCTTGCGCTGCCTTAGACTGCCTTGCGCGGCCTCGCGCTTGCTTTGCGCGGCCTCACACGGCCACATTGCAAGGCTTTTCACTATCTTGCGCCGCCTTGCCCGGTCTTGCGCCTCCTTGCGCTGCCTCACGCTGCAGCCTTTTTCCGCCCTTATATGGAGGCTCCTCAACAGTCGCCACGGGCTGCGACTAATATCGTCATCAGAATATGGTGATACTCTTTACTTCAGATTCAATTCCGAAGGCAGCTAGCAAACAGAGGACCTCATCCTTGGCTATATCGGCCACAATTCAGTACTTCGCAGACGCGATCGAATTTGCATAGGAAACCTTATGGCAAATAGATATGGCTTGATTGTTCCCGGTTTATTATTTAAAAGCTTTAAATATTATTGTCTATTGTCTGTGTAGTGTTCAGGAATCCGATGATCGATTTAGTAAATTCATGATATACCTGTACACATGATATATATATATATATATGTGTATATATATATATATTCCTCTAATGTGTCTGGCGCGATAGGGGACCCACCGGCCAATTACCCCGACAGCTGGGGGGTGGGGGGTTGCACTCCCGCAATGCACCAAAAGAGGAATATATATATATAGCAGTAAATGTTCCCCTTGCATTTATACTTGGATTATGTGCTATGCATCACATATACGTTTCTTTGTTGGGGTTTTACGTCCTAGCTACATCATCCATATATGTGGTGTATAAGAATTATACGAGTATTAATTCATAGAAGTCGTCCAAATCCTCCCACTATTCTGGCCGACGCACCGTGGCGCCGCCTCCCCCCCCCCCAAACCTTGGGCCCTCGCATTTTCTCCTGGCTGGAGGCTCCTCCCCTCACTCACCACAAACAAAAAATGTGTTCATATCGATAATGCATCAAACATAATTCTTTAACAGCAAATTTCAAAAAGCTGACAGCGAAGACCTCCAGCTATTGCCATTCACTGTTTAATTATTAGATTAATGCGAATTATAAATAGCGTAATTCTTTTGTGAAAACCCCGAATTGTAGTGATTTTGAGAATTGTCAGGTTCAATTAAATCCATTATCTGATAAATGTCAACTGGGGTTACTTTTTCGCGGTTATAATTGGAGAACTTTGCTCCAAAGATATTACTTTTTGCTTTTCTTTTAGCGCATACCAATCTTTTAAAATAATTTTAATTAAATTTGTATTTCTATTTCCTATTTGCTTAGAATGTAATTCAGCTAAAAGATACCAGAACGGAGAAGTGTATTTTTTCCAAGACAATACGGTAGCTTCCAGTCCGAGGACTAGAAGTGAAAACAGTAATACCATGGGGTTGGCGGAATGTTGGAGCATCACCACCAACATGTATTATTTGTATGCGCCATACGACAATTAAACAAGACAAGACAATCAGTATATATAGCTGGATGAGTAGTTTCTCTGGCCTGTACCTCAAAAGGCCCCTCCATTTTATTTATGAAGCAAATTTTCTCGCTGACTGAAGGCAGATAGGATCTCGTGCACATGCACATCAGCCCAGCGGGCTGTCGCTGTCACTGTCGCTGTCGGGTTTGGGCTGCCCAGTTGGCAGGCCCGACTTCAAAGCAGCACATTGCTGCATACACACCTAGGTTCCGCAGACCCACCAGCCCATGTTACCAACAAGTAACTTACACTTTGCTGAATAATATTTTCATACTAGTTACATGGCACATTATTTGTAAATTAAACAATTAAACAAGACAAGACAATATGTATATATAGTTGGATGAGTAGTTTCTCTGGCTGGTACCTCATCCCAAACCAGCTAGTTCCGGACGCCCGCTGCAAGGATCGCGGCCACCCGCAGATCTCGGGTCAGTATTTCTTGAATCGAGGCTTTTAGATATTCGAACACTGCGTCGGATTTCCAATCCCCCCTTTCTTTGATCTCCGGTATCGATGCGCCGCACAGGCGCAGAAAGGTGGCTCCACGTCTACGTAGACTATGTGTGGAGAAATCCCTCGGATTGAGCCCTATCCGCTCACATAATAGCCTGAGTGATGTTAGATAGAAGGCATATGGCATCGATACTGAGCCTTCCCCTCTGGGCAACCTGAACTCGTGGGCGCTGCCCACTGCATTAACTTCTGCAAAGTGCTGTTTCACCCAGTGAACTCCACAAACCGCCCTGTCAGGCATCTTTGAAACCGGTATCAGATGTAGGCGTTCCCGGTATTGTATCGTTTTTGATTTTCTCACTTTGATCATCATCCCCCATTCATAGAAGGTAAAGTCGGATCTTAGTAAGGTAGCATCAGATTCAGACACGTGATATTTACATAATAAGGCTCTAAATGAGACCAGCATCGCCGCTCGCAGCACGAGATGCCCCCTAGTGTTCATCATTGTAACAAATATCGCTCTTAGATGTTTTGGTAGTAGCGGTGCTGCCTGCCTTGGCATAACCCCCAACATTCTCCTAATTCCTGCCATGCACGTTTGACCTGGTGATTAGTGTCGTCTATCGGGCTCATCCCCAGATCGTTTAAATGGTTGCTGAGTGCACTAAGATACTGTCTGATCGAGTTGAAACGGAAGCTTCTTGCTAAAAAGGACATGTATAAGCATGTTTGTGCGGCCGAGCATGGGTAAGGTGTCAGTTGATCGGCAAAGATCTCACAGAATTCCAGGTACGCTTTAATCTGAACAGATCTGGTTAGCTTAGTAGACTCAGCGTAATGGGTGTCCTCGTAACTCCATCACTCTGAAACCGAAACATGCACCTCTTAATACATATTCCCAATCGGGATCGAGGTCACCTCTGCGCAAACATTCTGAAAATACACAACATGGTTTTATTTTGGCCAACGCCCCACCAATAGTATATACACAATCACAACAACCAAGAGTACAGTCCATAAAGATATCAATGTAACGTTCAGTCCAATAATGGCGACTTTCCTGGTCTGCTACCCACAGTGTGCAGACCAGGTTCCCGCCTTTGCGCGGGCTTGATCAGGGCCGATTATCCTGAACAAATCTTGATTGTAGTTCCTCAGGCCTTGGTGCAAGGTACCGAAGGCCCCCGAGGTGCGACCACTCCCCCCTCCATTGTTCCAGTTTGATTGTTGTGTGTCGTTGCAACGGTCGGCAGTCTCTGCCTGAGTTTGTTGTTTCAGCGCTCGGTGTGTTGGAGGGCGGGACCATAGGGGTGGTGTTTGACCCTTTCAAGTCTGCTAAAGCCCCTTGTTGGCCTCCCTGTTGTGGTGCGCTAATCCCCCTGTTGGGATTAGCAAGCATGTCTCCTCCGTCCTCCGCGTGTGTACTGTGATATGGTCACCCGACCACGGCCACTTCAAGGGGATTACTGATGCAATCCCCCATAGCCGACGCCATGTTCCCACCGCGGCAAGCATCCACCTTGCTGTCTCCACACACTTCCACGTCAACATAACCACTTTTTGATTGTCAATATTTCTTGTTTTGGCATGCTTCTGCTACATGATTTTTGCTACGACATGTTAGATAATGATGATCCCAGCTGCACTTTTCCTGTGTGCAGCCCTCCTTGTTGTAGTTGTGAGCAAAACAGAAACCTTTCACCTTAGAAGCTGCACTCGTCCTGGTGTCACCTTCTGGTTTACTGAATGTACTTCTAAGCTTTCTGCCTTCCTTATTCAATTTTGAATTATCCATATTGAAATGTAACAGTGACAAGCCATTGTCTCCCATTCTGAAAGCATGCAGCCCCTTCTCCTTTGCCTTCTCCCTGGTCACTCCATCGTAACTCCTGTACACCTTGTCTGAGTAATTGTTTGTTGTTGCGTGCATACACATGTAAGCCAGTGAGTATTGTACACTGAGCGACGTTGGGAAATGAGTATTGTAAACTGAGTGACATTGGGAAATGGGTATTGTACACTCAGTGACATTGGGAAATGAGTATTGTACACTGAGTGACATTGGGAAGTAATTATGGTATGCTGAGTGACATTGGGAAGTGCGTATTGTACACTGAGTGACATTGGGAAGTGAGTATTGTACACTGAGTTACATTGGGAAATGAGTATTGTACACTGTGTGACATTGGGAAATGAGTATTGTACACTGAGTGACATTGGGAAATGAGTATTGTACACTGAGTGACATTGGGAAGTGATTATCGTATGCTGAGTGACATTGGGAAGTGCGTATTGTACACTGAGTGACATTGGGAAGTGAGTATTGTACACTGAGTTACATTGGGAAATGAGTATTGTACACTGTGTGAAATTGGGAAGTGAGTATTGTACACTGCATGATATTGGGCAGTGAGTACTGTACATTGAGTGACATGGGGAAGTGTGTATTGTACACTGAGTGACATTGGGAAGTGAGTATTGTACACTGAGCGACATTGGGAAGTGAGTATTGTACACTGAGTGACATTGGGAGGTTAGTATCATACACTGAGTCACATTGGGAAGTGAGTATTGTACACTGCGCAACATTGCGAGGTTAGTATCATACACTGAGTCACATTGGGAAATGAGTAGTGTACACTGACCGACATTCGGAAATGAGTATTGTACACTGTATGACATTGGGAATTGAGTATTGTACGCTTAGTGACATTGGGAAGTGAGTATTGTTGAGCGCAGGATTGGAACCGACACTTCTTGCCATTCTGGGACTAGTGTGCTAACTATTACACTACCTCGGCTCCCTGATGCAATCACCCGAGCAATGACCACATGGTTATGTGGCTCCTTGCATGAGAAGTCAATATGCACGATACTACAGAAGTTTTCAGGGAAATCCTCAATGACTTCTTTGTTCTGTCTGCTGATTATTCATCCATTCATCATCCACCACTCAACTGCCTGCTGATTATTCATCAATTCATCATCCCCCACACTCACCTGCCTGCTGATTATTCATCAATTCATCATCCCCCACACTCACCTGCCTGCTGATTATTCATCAATTCATCATCCCCCCACACTCACCTGCCTGCTGATTATTCATCAATTCATCATCCCTCTACACTCACCTGCCTGCTGATTATTCATCAATTCATCATCCCCCACATTCACCCTAGCCCAACCCCCTCCCCCAAACTCCACCACCACCTCCTGCTGCATGTGCACACTCACACCTCGCCACACTCTCAGTCAGTGTCCTCACCAGGCAGCACCAGGCTTCCTTAGCGTCGTGCACTTTGCACTTATGCATCTGACGCAAGACACGATATGACAAATACGGGCGGACACGTCAGATAGCCCCGGGAGCTGCTCAGAATAACTCCAGGGACCCAGCGGACTGCGAACAGGACGGGAAGAGGGTGGGAGAAACTGTGCCCGCCGGAAACCAGCGCATTGTGGGGGCCATTGAAGGGGTGAGGGTCTGTGAGGGTGGGATGGGGAAGGGTTTGAGGATGTTAAGGTGTAAATGCGTGATGATGTAGGGGCGTGAGGGGGTGAGGGGGAGGAGGTGTGGGGGTTGTGGGGTGTGAGGGATTGAGGGTGTGTGAGGGTGTGGGTGTGTGAGGGGGTGAGTGGGTGAGGGTGTGATGGTGTGGGGGTGAGAGCATGTGAGGGTGGGAGAGTGTTAAGGTGTGAGGGTGTAAGGGTGTGAGGGTGTGAGTGAGGGTGTAAGGGTGTATGTATATGCGTCAGGATGTGAGGGTGTGAGGATGTGAGGGTGTGAAGATGTGTGGGTGTGATCGTGAGGGGGTGTTATCGGGTGGGGGTGATTGTGTAGGAGGTGAGAGTGTGGGGTGTGAGGGTGTGGGGTGAGGGTGTTAAGGTGTGAGGGTATGGATGTGTGGGAGTGTGGGGCGACGGTGTGTGACATGGTGAGGGAGTATGAGGGCGTGATGGTGTGAGGGTATTGCATTTGTTTTGCATTTTCTTTATTAATAACCGATATACCTACAGCAAAATAGGATTTAAAGTATTTTATGATTGCATAGTTTAGTTATATTTCTATTTCATTAATCTGTGTTATTACCAAAAAAAAACATGTTTGTGCTATTTTCCTGCGAGGCGGTACCAGCACAAATGTGACGTCATCATTCCTAGAAAACCCCAGCTAAGAGGTGGGTTACTGGGGTTGGGTCGTTTTGCACACGGCACATGTTTTTGTCCACTCGCGGTGTTCAAGTTGAAATTCTAGCAATTCGGGTGACCCGAATCACCCTGGTCGTGTTAATCGATTACGCCCCTAGTTACTCAATGGTTTATTCCGGTGCCCGCCAGTCTAGGCTTGTCGACCGTGTCGCTGGTCCCGGCCGGCTGGTTCCCAACCCGCCGTGCCTCGCTACATACATAACAGGGGTGACGGTGGGTGAGATGGTGAGGGACTATGAGGGTGTGATGTTGTGAGGGTATGAAGGTGTGAGGGTGCGAGTGAGGGTGTAAGTGAGGGTGTAAGTGAGGGTGTAAGTGAGGGTATGAGGGTGTGATGGTGACGGAGTGTGTAATATCATGGTCACCCTGAGCTCTAGTTCCAATGAAAGAAGAACACAAGACTTCAGCAGTGTTCAGTACCATCTCAAAAACTGTTTAGTGGGGGGAAAGTACTTAAGATTTATACCTGTGCCTGCCCACACACTAAACACATTGTAAAATATTCCGATAAAACGCATGGGTGGGGGAATGCAAATGGTCTATAATGGTACATTGCGGCCATGGCACACAGGACAAGGAGGCACGGATGGGATAACATGTCTTTATTCCGGGCAGCCCCCGGGGGCATTACATGAATGGCTTTCTGGTTTGCGGGCGTCCGCGAGCTGCAAAGAATCAGTGTCA
Source organism: Branchipolynoe longqiensis (assembly GCA_030323885.1). Taxonomy (NCBI): domain Eukaryota; kingdom Metazoa; phylum Annelida; class Polychaeta; order Phyllodocida; family Polynoidae; genus Branchipolynoe; species Branchipolynoe longqiensis. The sequence goes on from CM059193.1 coordinate 29,126,310, forward strand.
TGTGGTGATCAGAGTGGGGGATGAGAATGGCATGAATGAGGTGCGACAGGTGAGCAAGGCGAGGTGAGGAGATGTCAGCCAGCGGGTAGCAGTGGTTGAGTAATGTAGAATATTATATAATAGTAATTAATGGTTAATTAATTAATAAGTGTCAATTAGAGGAATGGTCGTGACCATTGTTTAATTACGAGCCCCCGCAATATAATTAATTGATGATTTATTGGTATTGTTTATATTTTTCCGCGGTCCGGGTGGGTGGGTAAAATTGTGTAGTGGTCAGTCCGGATGTGTGAGGCAGAGTGACCAGCTGAGGGCATGAGCATCGGTGTGCATGCTCTGTGGGCCCCCCCACGCCCCCCACACCTCACCACCTGGCAGTGGGGGGCGAGGGGTTGGGCGCCGCGCCGCGCCTCGCCATCCTGTGTGCCCCCCCGCAATGACCCCGAATGAGCACACGCTCATTCCCCACAATGGCATATAGTGCCAGGTGCATGAATGTATTTATGTAGTTGCTGGTGATATGTTACTCATGGTCAATAGTCAGTGTGTATTAGTCAGATAGTGTGAAAGAGGCACTAGAAGATAGTGTGTAAGGGGCACTTGGAGCTCTACCCACTACCCCCTCCCCCCTCTGTTAGTCACGGATCACCACACACTCAGCTCAGGCAGGTGGTACCCAAGGGGGCCACACAGCATGGTGGTGGTGGGCAGATCACTGTAGCCATGGTGACATTGGTGGAACTGTAAATGCTTGATTCTCATTGGAGAACACGGTCAGGTGGTATGCCATAACAGATTCATGTACCACTATAAATAATAAACCTGAGGGTATTGTCTCTCTCTCTACTTTCATTCTTTATACTCTTCCTTTCTCTTCTTGCCTGTATTGATTTCATTATAGCGTGCCTACACAAACACAGATGCCAGACGTGGACTTTAAAACATCATTCTGTTGGAACCCGCTCATGAGGTACAAGCATTGTCGACTGTATCAACCAAGTCGCCTAATTCTATTATGATAACTACTAGTTGCCTTGTAAACATTTCTACCTCTATGTAGATAAAACCATTTTAATCTCTAAAATATCAATAAGCGTCTTTAAAATATTGTGGTGCACATTTGTTTGACTATATTATTTAGATAGCTCTTTCTATAATTATGTAGGCTTCGTCTCTCATGCATTTAACGATGCCTTAAAATACACAAGATTTCAGGTAAATGGTGGGGTAACTCCTGAGTGAGCTTGCCCCACCATTATCGCCAAATCGACTCAGACCCCCCCCCCCCCACACCACTTGTCCAAGTAACAGTGATCGGGGAGAGGGAGTCTCTGCAGCGTAAGTTCTTCAGCGGATTCCTTCCATGAAATGGAGGACTGACACACTTCCAAGTGAAGTTCTAACAATAGACCAGTATCAATTTTTAAGTCATTGGTTTGACTCGACCAGGATTCGAACCCACGACCCCACGATCTGCCACACGAGAGACGGACGCTCTAACTCATTTGGCCATCCCGTCTGTTTATAAACATTGTGTATGCATGCGCAGCCTGCCTGCAGAATGAAGGGACACTGCCATTGAGTTTGGCGGTATGCGCAGTGCAAAACGTTTATTTTATTGAAAATTAATAGAAATGCAGACTGCTACCCATATAAATTAAATATAATCTGTTTGTTGAATATGTTTACTATATGTGTTCCAGGCGGTTTGTTTCTAGGTGGTGTGGTTTTAGAGATAAACGTCTATTTTGTTCAAAATTATTAGAAATACAGACCCCAAACCTTATGAATTTAATATAATCTATTTGTATAATATTTTTTCTATATGTGTACTAGGCGGTTTGTTTCTAGGTGGTGTGGTTTTAGAGATATTTCACATTTTCTGTATGAAGATTGCTCATAGCCATTGAGTTTGCAGTGTGACAGTGTGTCATCCTGCAGTGTGTCTTGCATATACGCCTCATAGATATGCTGGTACAGTTTAAACTAACTGGTACCCACATGTACTGTATGTATCTAAGCTCAAAATGCTTAATTATGGATAGTTGTGTCTTAAATATATTCATTATATTATTATATTGCATGGATGTATCCATATTTATGCAAAATTGTTTTGTATATCTATTAATTTTCAATAAAATTGAAATTTTGGACTGCGCATATCGGCAAACATAATAAAATTGCGGTACGCCTTTGTTTCGCTGTCGATGCTTTTTTCAGCGACTTTACCTGAGTTGACCCGACTCGACTTGACCCGACTCGACTTTACCCGACTCGACTTTACACGACTCGATTTTACCCGACTCGTCTGTGTGTGTCTATATTTGTGTGTCTGTCTGTGTGTATGTCTGTGTATGTGTGTGTATGTCTGTGTCTGTGTGTGCCTGTCTATGTGTGTCTGTCTGTGTGTGTCTGTCTGGGTGTGTATGTCTATGTGAATTTCTCTGTATGTATGTCTGTGTGTGTATGTGCGTGTATGTCTGTAGGTGTGTGTCTGCCTGTGTGTATGTCTGTATCTGTGACTCTGTAAAGTAAGGTTAGGAAACACACAGACACATGCACAGACACACACAGACAGACACATACAGACAGACACATACATACAGACACATACACACAGACACACACACAAACACACACAAACACAGACATACACACACAGACAGACATACACACACAGTCACACACAGACAGACACACACATACACAGACAGACACACACATATACACACACATGGACAGACACACACATACACACACAGACGATGTTGAATCAACAGCTAATGGGCTGGGTTTACCCCTAAACCTGCTATGGAACGGGGTTAGTGTACCCTAGTTTAGGATTGTGGTGTTAGCTCTAGCATTGCCTCTTGCATGCTGTCTTTTCGCCGCTAATGGGGGGATTCCCGCCAAAACTAGTTTTGTAGCGCTAACACCGCTTCGTGCATATGGCCCCTGATCTTGTTTGTGTGCACTCACATCCGTCAATCAAGACTTCTGTTCAGCGATGAAAACAAGCCACGATGCCACTTACTCGTTATGGACAGGGTAAACAAACCATAAACAACAAAAACAACAAAAAACAACAACAACAAAACAAGGTGCCACGATCGCAGTCTATAGGAACTGCACGCACCATCCAAACATGGTTACCTCAAGCTCAGTGAAATGAGGCAAACCACTAGGTTGGTTGGTTCTTGGAGTGTTCCGTCCTGGTAACATATAAGGTCGCAGCAGGACGGGTACCGACTTGTGACAGTACGCACTCATGGCGACGTTATAGTGCTGCCCCACTGGGAGACATGCTGCCAGCACCATGCCCTGATATCCCACTCAGTCTCATTATCCTGACACTGAGACAACCAGTCATTGCCCTATCCTAATAATGCCGAGCGCCAAGGCTAGTAAGTGATCAATATCAATTTTTAAGTCATTGGTTTGATTCGACCAGAGTTCGCACCCGTGGATTCGAATCCGACGATCTACCAAAACGGGAGACGGACGCTCAACCCATCCTGTCTGCATTCCCAGTTACAATCCGCTGGTTGCTGAGGAGAGACTGAAGCTGCTATTCGGCGTGTTTAAATGCTGGAAGTGGGGTGATGTCTCTCCCAGCCCTATCATTTGCACCTTTACAATAGGCGCAATTCTTTTCTGTAAAAGCCCTTCAAATCCACAGATACATAGTTCCTGATGATCATTCTTGGTAAACCTGATGAATTTGATCTTTTTATTTCTAGTGTGGATTACAGTGAGATTTAGCTTGAGAACATTCTGCATTAGATATAATACCACTTATCGTATGTAGGTGGCATGTAATGTGCATGCAGTGTGTTGTGTGTAGGCAGACAGTGTTCAGTGTTTATTGATGCAGTGCGCCCCACCATAACATGGCCAGATGTATGACTACCCACTGACTAGATAATAACATTAGTATATCGGAAGTGACGTAATGTACCTGCTTAAGAAAGGAATGCAAAAGTTTATAAATCACAAATAAAAATACGAAAGGAAAATGTCACTGTTGAATAATTGTTTACCAAAGTCAATCAAAATAAATACACAACCATGCGTTCAAAGTAAGTTGTATACACATGGGGGGGGGGGGGGGTCTATAAATTGGCGGGAAATCTTGCGGCATGCTAGCACTAGCAGACGACAATCAGTGGAACATTTGATGAATCCACAAGCAGACGACAGTTAGCACAAGGGAAAGGGGGGAGAGGAAAAAACGCGGGAAAATACCCGTGGTTGCCAAATAGTATCCACTAGCACCTGCGCAGACAGCGCCTGCCCGCCATCTGTCTTCCGGCGGTCACGTGATCGGTATCGGACGTCACGTGATACCACATGGAGTGGTGTCAGGCGGCTGCGCTGTCTACAGCGGCCAATCAGCGTCATCTGCAATCAATTAAGGTTGGTCAATTGTGCGTGCGCAGCCTGATGGCCTCGTTTTGGTCAATCATCATCCACGGTATGTGTGTGAATATTCGTTTAGATTTGTTATATTCGAATAGAAGCTTTAATTACGATCACAGGGTGGCCACAAAATAGTCAGCATTACCCCGCTCTCCACAACTTAAAAATATATAATTGTTTTACATTGGTTAAATAATTGGTATTGTGTTGTTTATTTTCTGCTTTTGTGGGGTTTCAAATGATTTATTTTGTTTCTGTTTAAAAAAATAATTAAACAGTTTTATGTATTGCATAGTAGGCATAGTAGTGCAGACATGTCTCTAGTTGGCTATGTCCTTGGGGTTAAAATTAAACAATCCGATTGTTTTGAATTTCTAGCATATATTTCTATATAAATATAATAGATTGGTTGTTATAATCTACTTCAATTTAATTTGAAGTTATTTCTATTATGAAGGGTTAAGGCCCTGTCACAGATCACCGGATTGGGGTATCGGATAGAAAACGGACACTCTCCGGTGAAATACGACAATGGTCGGTTTATATACGGTACCCATCCGGCGTGTCCATTCTATGTCAGGTGGTGTTCAGTGTGTGCGGTGGCAAGTTTTGAACATGCACAAAACATGTACCGAACATAACCGCGCTGACATGTATAGTTGGTGTCCGTTTTAAGTCTGTTTAGTCCGTTTTGTCCATTTCATGTCCCGGTACCCATCCGTTACGTCTCAGGCTTGCTTCCTGCAGAGTCCGTTGATAGTGTTGCAGGAATTCGGATAATATATGTTTTCGGCGTGTCCATGATCCGTCCAGTGTGTGTCTATTTGGTGTTCGGTCTGTCCATTTGACATTCGGTTGTCTCATCCGGTTATCGTCCAGTGGATATTCGTTAATGTACATTCCTTGTCCGTTTAGCATCCGTTTCACCAGCGGAAAGTGCAACATTTCGACACATTTCAGTATATTTTGATACCGGACACCAACAAGCTAGACAATTCTTTGTCCAGTTATGTTTGGTAGTCAATCTGGTAAGGTGTGACAGGCGCTTTACCTATGGAGATATTTTAAGGTAAACCAATCCAAGCTAATTTCGATGTGTGCACTGGAATGCTGGACAGTCGTGGAATTCAGCAGTAATAGGTTCCAGGCATTACTTCTACCCCCTGATACATGCTAAAGGCCCGGTCAAATACACATTAGTGTTCTTAGTTGAATGTAGTGGAGGCTAACATAGTTGAACGTAGTTGAACGTAGTTGAATGTAGTTGAACGTACTGGCATCCATACTTCTCCGGTACGTTCAACTACGTTCAACTACCTTCAGCTACGTTCAACTACGCTAGCCTCCACTATGTTCAACTATGTCCACTAACGTGTATGTGACAGAGCCTTTACAGTCTGTCAGTATTTAAATGTAGGGTCAAATCTAGGTGAGCATTTTGTTTTCGAAAATGCGATGGCTTTACAAGTTTAGGGAGCTCTAACTTTTTCTTCCAGGTAAGGACCAGACGGCATGGCTGAATGAGTTGAGTGCCCTTCTCCCGTTTTGGTAGATCGTGGCATTCGAGCCCATGGGTTCGAAGCCTAGTTTAGTGAAACCAATGACTTTAAAATGTATACTTGTTGCTTCCTAGCCAGGCGCTCGGCATTATTAGGATAGAGCAAGGATTGGTTGGCTCAGTGCCAGGATAACGTGACTGAGTGGGATATCAGGTCACGGTGCTGGTGGCCAGGTCTCCCAGTGGGGCAGCACTATAATGTCGCTATATATGTGTTCAGTCACAAGTCGGTACCCGTCCTGATATGACCTCAGATGTTGCCAGGATGTAAAATGCCAACAACCAACCGATCTTCCCGGGTATCTCACACATTGTTTTTTTGGGGATTTATGTCCTGGCAACATCTACGGTCATACCATGGCAGGTAACACCTTGTAACAGTGCTCTTTCGTGGCAAATCTATAGTGCTGCCCCACTGGGATACCAAGCCACTGGCACCATCACCCAATTTCCGACTCAGTTAAATTATCCTGATACTGAGCGGACAAGTCATTGCCCTATCCTAGTAATGCGCCAAGTTGGGTAGCAACAGGTTTAAAGTTGCATAGTCCGATGGTTTTGAATTTCTGTATTTTTTCTGAGATAAATATATTAGATCAATCAGTAATATCGACTTTACATTAGTTCAAAGTTACTTTTATTTTAAATGGTAAACTTTTGAGATATTTTTTGTGCAAACATTATTAGTTTTGGCAGTCTGACACCATATACTTCTGCAGTAAAAGGTTCTGTTAAATTGACTCAGTATTGCCTTCTATGCAGAAACAAATGCTTAATAAGTGCATCAGTATCTAAGTTAGATATGTAGAATCTAATCTAGATAATTGGTTTGGTTTTGAAAATTTGATATTTCATCGGACTATGTAGCTTTAAGTCAGCTGGGATATGAACTCCCGACCTTTTGCATGAGAAACCTGCCCGCTTGGTAAGTCTTACCGATTCGACCACCAGGTACAGGTCCTCAGAAATTAAATTCAAAATGGCACTGCCATCGGGCGTTGGTAGTATCAGTATTTACTGAGTGAGGATCCGCAATATTGATATGCATAGAATAGTCGCATAACTCGCATCTGGGTATACAGAAAATTTAACGTACATTTACATGTTGGCTTATTCATTCGCTGTCACTACAACATGGGCGAGAACGATTTGATTTTAGACTAGATTATTGAATCCCAGTCGACTAAAACCAGTAACTTTACGAAATTGACAATCTGTCCCTACCTAGCCTGGCACTCGGCATTACTAGGACTGGTTAACTCAGCATCAGGATAATGTAACTAAGCGGTCATACTGTTGATTGGTTGGTCACCCGGTGGTGCAATGCTATAAAGTTACGATGAGTGCACACTGTGACAAGTTGGTGTTCATCCTGATATGACCTTAGATGGTGCTAGGATGCAAAACCCAAACAAACAAGATATTAGACTTGAGTTATGTAGTGAGTGAGTGATTGGAATTTTACCCAGTAGCAACATTTGAGGGCATATGGAGATGGTAACAACATATAGACATTGTCCACACTTACCTGCCCTAGTGAGATGCAATTGTGCCAGCACCACGATATAATATCCCACTCAGCCACATTATCGTGACACCAAACAAACCCACCCTTGCCCTAGCCTAGTAATGCCCAGCACCAAGCTAGATAGCGACAATTGTGTCAATCTCTGGTTTGACGCGGTCGAGAATCGAACCCATGACATCCGGTAATAGACGCAAACACCACACTGCTAGTCCATCCCGTGTGTTATATATGATTAGCTACAGGTATTACTATTAGTTGGAGTTTTTCCTGTGTGATGTAGTAACGTCAGTTGATGACGACTAATCCTCCTCTCTAAGGGCCCATCCTGATATGACCTTAGGTGTTGCCAGGACGTACAACTCCAACAAACAAACCTCTCAACCGCACCAACCCCAATCAACCACAATTAGGAACCATGATTCAATGGTGACAGTATTATTTTGTCTCCAGTACCCCAAACACCAAAGACCTCCCTGGTTCCCAGCCCCGTGCTCGCAACTATTGGGTAAGGTCATCACCGCCATCTTGGAAGCCGATCTAGCATTGTGATGACGTCATGGCCAATTGTTCAGCGCCAGACGGGATGGATAAATAACTTACTTACATATTAACTTACATATCCTCTTCTGGCAATAAGTTGAGGTCAGTTGAAACATATCGGGACATAACCTCACGTTCAGTATCATTAGGGTAGATTGATGAGTGATGACATAGTAGGAAGATATATGAGTACAACCTAGCTTTTATTAATCTAAAGTGACAGAGGAGGGAGATAAAGGAGACACACCTTGATATTATTAATCCATGGTGGCAGAGGACGGACATAAATGAGTACCACCTAGCTCTTTTTAATATACAGTGACAGAGGAGGGAGATACATGAGTATCACCTAGCTATTATTAATATACAGTGACAGAGGAGGGAGATAAATGAGTACCACCTAGCTCTTATTAATATACAGTGACAGAGGAGGGAGATACATGAGTACCAGTTAGCTCTTATTAATATACAGTGACAGAGGAGGGAGATAAGTGAGTATCACCCAGCTATTTTTAAACCAGAATGACAGAGGCTATTATTAATCTACAGCGACTGTCCAAGGAAGATCTTCACATTCTCTTTGACCTGTATATTGAAATGCACTGCCAATACACACATATATATAACTTGACATATGTAGATAGTCTTATTCAGTTTGCCCGTGTCCCGACATCGTCAGCTCTTGGCGGGCGTGGCTGGTGAACAATCAGTAAACCAGGCTCATCGGTGACATGAAGTGCGCCCGGTGTTCTGACTGGTTCACTCGCGTCCCTGCAGGCGACGCTGCATAGATGGCGTGAGTAACTGCTAACCACTGATGTAGTAGTAGCCAATGGGCAGCGCCCTAAGCCCAGGTAGAACGCCATCCTTCGCCGCACTCCCACGCACACACTACCACATCACAATAAACAGTTACCCACCCACCACTCCAGTAACCCCCGCATCCTACCAGTCACCAGCCACCTACCCGCCCGCCAACCCACACCCTGTACCACACCCGCCCACTCCCTCCAGTAACACCCTCACATCAGTACATCTCCCACCCACCCCTTCACCGTACTAGGCGCGGTGGCCAAATCGGTGGTAGAGCATGGCCTCGGGTTCGGTTCCCGGTTCCCGGTCGAGTCAAAGCGATGACTTATTAAATTGATACTTGTCGCTTCCTATCTTGGCACTCGGCATTAATAAGATAGCACAAGGACTGGTTAGCTCAGTGTCAGGATAATGTGACTGAGTGGGATATCAGGTCATGGTGCCAGCAGGCTGATTTCCCAGTGGGGCAACACTATAACATCACCATGAGTGCGCACTGTCACAAGTCGATACCCATACTGATATGACCTCATATGTTGCCAGGACGTAAAACTGCAACAACCAACCAACCAAGCCCTTCATCATCCCATACCCACTACCACACCCACCCATGTACCCCTACGGTAAGCCCACCCATTGCTACACCCACCACCACCTACCCGCCTCCCAACTCACTCCTCTCACCACCCAACCACCCCTTCACCAACCAACAGCACATACCACACCCGCCCACTCACCCAAGTCCCACTCCTTTTACCACACCCACCAACCACTGACCTTCCGCCAAAACCTACTTATTGCCACCTCCTTCACCCACCCACCCACCCCTCCATCAATCCCCACCCTATTCCATACCCACCACTCAGCAATCTTAGCACCTCCTTCACCCACACACCCACCCCTCCATCAATCCCCACCCTATTCCATACCCACCACTCAGCAATCTTACCACCTCCTTCACCCACACACCCACCGCTCCACCAATCCCCACCCTATTCCATACCCACCACACATCAATCTTACCAACTCCTTCACCCACCCACCCACCCCTCCACCAATCCCCACCCTATTCCATACCCACCACTCAGCAATCTTAGCACCTCCTTCACCCACACACTCACCCCTCCACCAATCCCCACCCTATTCCATAGCCACCACTCAGCAATCTTAGCACCTCCTTCACCCACACACTCACCCCTCCACCAATCCCCACCCTATTCCATACCCCACCACACAGCAATCTTATCACCTCCCTTCACCCACCCACCCCTCCACCAATCCCCACCCTATCCCATACCCACCACACATCAATCTTAGCACCTCCTTCAGCCACCCACCCACCCCTCCCCCAATCCCCACCCTATTCAATACCCACCACTCAGCAATCTTATCACCTCCTCAGCCACCCACCCACTCCTCCCCCAATCCCCACCCTATTCAATGCCCACCACTCAGCAATCTTATCACCTCCTTCAGCCACCCACCCACCCCTCCCCCAATCCCCACCCTATTCCATACCCACCACTCAGCAATCTTATCACCTCCTTCACCCACCCACCCCCCCTCCCCAATCCCCACCCTATTCAATACCCACCACTCAGCAATCTTATCACCTCCTCACCCACACACCCACCCCTCCCCCAATCCCCACCCTATTCATACCCCCACTCACAATCTATCACCTCCTTCGCCACCCACCCACCCTCCCTCAATCCCCACCCTTCCACCACCATCCTCACCACACCCCTCACCCACCCACCACCCCTCCCCAACCCCACCCTATCCATACCCACCACCCAGCAACTATCACCTCCTTCACCCACCCACCCACCCCTCCCCACCCCACCCTATCACCCACCACCACATCACCCCCCTCACCCACCCCCCCCCCACCAATCCCCACCCCCAACCCCTCACACTTACCACCTCCTTCACCCACCCACCCACCCCTCCACCAATCCCCACCCTATCCATCCCCCCACTCAGCATCTACCACCTCCTTCACCCACACACCCACCCCTCCACCAATCCCCACCCTATTCCATACCCACCACTCAGCAATCACCACCTCCTTCCCCACACACCCACCCCTCCACCACCCCACCCTATCCCATACCCACCACCCAGCACTCCACCCCTTCACCCACCCACCCACCCCTCCACCATCCCCACCCTATCCATACCCACCACTCAGCAATCTTACCACCTCCTTCACCCACACCACCCACCCCTCCACCAATCCCCACCCTATTCCATAGCCACCACTCAGCAATCTTCCACCCCCTCACCCCACACACCCACCCCTCCACCAATCCCCACCCTATCCCTAGCCACCACACACATCTACCCACTCCTTCACCCACACACTCACCCCTCCACCAATCCCCACCCTATTCCATAGCCACCACTCAGCAATCTTTCCGCCAACCCCACGCATTACATCCAGCACGTCCAGCAAACACACCTAGAGCTACCCCCCCCCCCCCCCCATCGACATCTCCGCCACCCGGACCCCTCGACCCACCCCTCCACTGCCAGACCCTACTCACCCCCCATCTCCCCCCACCTCCCCCCAAACATCAACCACAACCAGCACCGACCCACTTATGTCAATCCCATCCCCACCCACCCCCACCCCACCCCATCTCCACCCCACCCCACTTCCATTCCAACCCCACTTCCACCCCCACCCCAACCCCCACCCCCACCCCCACCTCCACCCTACCCCACTTCCATTCCAACCCCACTTCCACCCCAACCCCCACCCCCACCCCCACCTCCACCCTACCCCACTTCCATTCCAACCCCACTTCCACCCCCACCGCAACCCCACCCCCCCACCCCACCTCCACCCACCCACTCCATTCCAACCCCACTTCCACTCCCACCCCAACCCCCACCCCACCACCACCCCACCTCCCACCCTCACCCCCACCCCACCTCCACACACCCCACTCCTCCACCCCCACCCCCAACCCCCACCCCCCACCCCCACCTCCACCCTACCCCACTTCCACCCCACACCCCCACCCCCACCCCCACCTCCACCCCCACCCACTTCCATTCCAACCCCACTTCCACACCCACTTCCACACCCACCCCACCCCCACCCCCACCCCACCTCCACCCCACCCCACTTCCATTCCAACCCCACTTCCACCCCCCCACCCCACTTCCACCCCCAATTCCACCCCCACCTCCAACCCCACTTCTACCCCACTTATAACCCACCTCCACCCTCGCCTCCACCCGACCTCCACTCTTGCCTCCACCCTCAGGCATTCACCAACTTCATCCACCACCCACCCACCCACCCACCCACCCACCCACCACCCATCCACCCATCCACTCTCTTACCGCCACCTGGTGGCAGCGTGCGGAAGGAGCCGGACACGCAGACGTCCTCCACAACTGATGGGCATAGGAGGAAGGCAAATGTGTTTTGCGTGTGAATGTGAATGGGGGGAGGGGGCCGGTCAGCAGGGACCAGACGGGGGACCGGGAGGGGGACCGGGCCAGCACGTACCGAGGCCAGCTGGGACCGGGCGGCCTGCTGAGGACCGAGCCGAGAGACGTCCGGCCGGCGCTCCCTGGTTCTTATCGAGCGGCGACAGATGGCGCCACCGCAAATTGGCTAATGATGCGCAGACCCGGCGGGAGCGCCAACACTTCCGGTGTACAGCGCCTTTAGAACCGTTTGGCGTTGGAAATACTTGTAGTTTTATTGTTTTTATATTTAAAAGAGTTCCACTTTTGTTGTCATTGTTGTTGTCATGGCTTCCTTCCATCCGTAGCGAGGCCTGGGGATCTGCTACTTAGGTTCCTTTCTGCCCGCTGTTTTGCTGGTGCAAAATGGCTTCCTTTGCCCCGCATGTAATTGGTGCCTAGTCGAAGGGAGACAAGAGATGGCGAAGGTTATCTAAGGGGTTGGAAGAGAGGCTCCTGTCTGGTGCTAGGTGACGGGACACGTTGCACATGTGTGGAATGTGTGTGTGGGCGTGTAGGTGTGTGAGTGTGTGTGTGTGTGGGTGGGTGGGTGGGTGGGTGGGTGTGTAGGTGTGTGTGTGTGGGTGGTTGTGTGTGGGTGTGGGTGGGTGGGTGCGGGGGTGTATGGGTGCGTGGGTGTGTGGGCGTGTGGGTGTGTGGTTGTGTGGGCGTGTGGGCGTGTGGGTGTGTGGGGGTGTGGGGGTGTGGGTGTGTGGGTGTGTGGGTGTGTAGGTGTGTGGGTGTGTGGGTGTATGGGTGTGGGTGTGTGGGTGTGTGAGTTTGAGTGTGACTGTGGATGTGGGTGTGGGTGTGGGTGTGGGTGTGGGGTGTGTGTGTGGGTGCGTGTGTATGTATGTGTGTGGGGGGGATTCGGCCGACTACGCCAGAGACTCTGGAACAACCACCATGTGTCCATGTGGGTCAAAGGCAAGATCTACTGTGCAATGGTGATATCCACCCTACTATATGGAGCCAAGGCCTGGTCAGTGTACTGATGACAATTGAAAAAGCTGCATGCCTTCATGATGCGACATCTGTGTTCAATCCTAAGGCTAAACTGGAAGGACAAAGTGACAAATAAGGAAATACTCGAACGGATGGGGCTGCCCTCTATTGAAGATCTTCTGATCAAAAAGGTGGACTGGACACCTCATAGGGATGTCATCAGACAGGCTACCAAAGCAGATCATCAATTCTCAACTGTCTTCTGGTTACAGAAAGAGAGGGCGCCCTCGTCTCCGGTTCCAGGATACCATCAAGAGAAACCTGAAGCTGAGAGACATTAAGACCGACTCATGAACATCAATCTCACAGCAGAGATCTAAATGGAAAGTGGCAGTCAAGTAATGAAAGCAGTCTTTGTCACATCAAGACTGACAGCATGATGATGATGATGATGGGGGGGGGGGGATGTGTGGGTGTATGTGTGTGTATGGGTGCGTGTAGGTGGGGGTGTGTGGGGGGAGGGTGCGGGTGTGTGGGGATGTGCGTGTGTATGTGTGTGGGTGGGTGTGGGTGCGTGGGGGTGCGGGTGTATGGGGATGTGTGTGGGGATATGCGTGTGTATGGGTGTGTGGGGGTGTGGGTGTGTGGGTGAGTGTGGGTGTGTGGGTGAGTGTGGATGTATGGGTGTGTGGGTGTGGGTGGGTGGGGATGTGCGTGTGTATGGGTGTGTGTGGCTGCGTGTGTGTGTGGGTGGGTGTGGGTGTGTGTGGGTGTGTGTGGGTGTGTGTGAGTGGGTATGTTTGTGTGAGTATGTGTGGGTGTGTGGGGATGTGGGTGCGTGTATGTGTGTGTGTGGGTGGGTGTGTGTGTGTGGGTGGGTGTGTGGGTGTGGGTGCGTGTGGGTTTGTGTGTGTGGGAGTGGGTGTGTGTGGGTGTGTTGGTGCGTGTGTGGGTGTGTGTGGCTGTGGGTGTGTGGGTGTGTGTGGGTGGGTGTGGTTGTGGGTGTGTGTGGGGATGTGTGGGTGTGGGTGTGGGTGTGGATGTGTGTGGATGTGTGTGTGGGTGTGGGTGTGTGGTGGGTATGTGTGTGTGTGTGTGGGTGTGTGTGGGTGTGTTGGTGCGTGTGTGTGTTTGTGGGTGTGTGTGGGTGTGTGTGGTTGTGGGTGTGTGTGTGGGGATGTGTGGGTGTGGGTGTGGGTGTGTGTGGATGTGTGTGTGGGTGTGGGTGTGTGTGGGTATGTGGGTGTGTGTGTGGGTGTGTCTGGGTGCGTGTTTTGTTGGTTCTGTTCATTAGACGTTCACTCCTGTCATGTATTCACTCGGTGTCAATTTAATAGAACATGGTACAGCTGAATCATATGGGTCAGAATGTTTGCAAGCATGCCAAAGCTAATTTTGGATGCTCCACTTCAAATATCTCCGAATATAGTCAGCTTCAAGCGACGTTACTTCAAACTAAAGTATGGTAGATTACAAAGATCAACATAATGTGAGAAAATTACCAAAACTCAAGAACATCGGACTCTGCAACTTTAAGTGTTTAACCACCTTTATTGGTGGCTCACGTGATAGCGTCAGTACTAGCCAGGGTACGTGGATGGTTAGGTCCTCCTACTGGTTGTAGATGTTTACATAGAGTTGATTGAGAGTCGCATCTTAGGTTTGATTGACAGCTGCCAGCCCCCGCCCAAGCCCAACCCACACCCAGTGCCTTCTGGGATAGTCCTTATTGGCTCTCTTGGCAAACCCTCGCACCTGTGGACCTCCTGGTTGCAGGTGGTACCCTTATCTGTGTCGCGTTAACCCTTTGGCAGCCATGTCTCTGTGGTTCCCACAACCCTGCTTTTCTACCTTGGTTCTGCATTCAGAGACTTTTACATAGGGTATCGGGGTGAAATTTGTGTGGATCAGAATATGTGTGTTGAGAAGAGCCTGTATAAATGAAACATGTATGGTCTCGAGATTGGAGTTTTGCATCTTGGCAACATCTAAGGTCATACCAGGACACTGCACACGCATGGTGACTTTATAGTGGTGCCACACTGGGAGACCAGGCTGTTGGAACCATGACCCAATATCCCATTCAGTCGTATTATCCCGACACTGAGCTAACCATTCCTTACCCTATGCTAGTAATGCCGAGCACCAGGCTAGGAAGCGACAAGAATAAATTTTGCAAGCCATGGGTTTGACTCGACCGTGAATCTAACTCCCGACATTCCGCACGGGAAGCCCGCGCTCTACCATCCGGTGTCCCGTGAGT
Source organism: Branchipolynoe longqiensis (assembly GCA_030323885.1). NCBI lineage: Eukaryota > Metazoa > Annelida > Polychaeta > Phyllodocida > Polynoidae > Branchipolynoe > Branchipolynoe longqiensis. Next base: position 29,141,862 of record CM059193.1, read on the forward strand.
GGGACATCTACGTTTAGAGAGCAGCGTCACGTGGGTGCCATCAATCCCGGTGCGACTCAGTCATTGATTGCGTCATCTGTCCTCGGTCAGTCCCAGTCGCTAAACGCGTTTGGTAATTAATCGTCCTTTCCGAAATTAGCTTATTTCCATGCGATGACCCCCAATCTGGACTCTCTAGACGGGGTTTCGGGGGAGGGGATCTGGGGACCTTTACTCAGGCAACACACATACATGGGGAAGGTGGATGGCTGAGGAGAGTGCTCCTGCTGAGGTAAGGGATGGGGGCTAGTCCTGGGACTATTGCTGGGACTAGTGCTGGGACTAGCACTGGGGATAGTGATGGGGATAGTGCTGGGGATAGAACTGGGGGTAGTGCTTGGGGTAGTGCTGGGGATAGTACTGGGATGGGAGTAGTGCTGGGGATAGTGCTCGGGATAGTGCTGAGGATAGTGCTGGGGATAGTGCTGAGGATAGTGCTGGGGATAGTGGGGATAGTGTTGGGATTAGTACTGGGGATAGTTGCTGCGGGTAGTGTTGGGGATAGTGCTTGGACTTGTGCTGGGACTAGTACTGAGTATACTGCTGGGGGTAGTGCCGGGGATAGTGCTGGACTAGTGATAGGCATAGTGCTGGGATAGTGCTAGGGATAGTGCTGGTGCTAGTGCTGGTGCTAGTGCTGGGGATAATCCTGAGGATAGTGCTGTGCATAGTGCTGCGGATACTCCTGAGGATAGTGCTGGGCATAGTGCTGGGGATAGTGCTGGGAATAGTGCTGGTGCTAGTGCTGATGCTAGTGCTGGGATAGAGTTAGTGATAGTGCTGGGAATATTCCTGGAGCTGGGGCTGAGGGATGCACTTGTCATGCTTCATAACATGGCTCGGTATCAGTTTGTGCCTCCATCGCTAAATGGAACAATTATTTTTTTTACGAATTGCGCGCACACATAAATAAACCTTGCACACGGACTGAGTCACGTTCATTCATAGACATCCACCCTCCCGCCTCATGATGCATTGTACTGATGTATACACAAAATGTTGATCTTCAGCATCTGTGTAAACAGTTACAGCCCCAGGCCCTGTGCATCTCTGTCACCCATGTTCACACCAGATGTTTGTGATGCCTGTAACTATCTTTTTTTTTTCTTCTTTTTTGTGTGTGTAAATATAGTTTATTCATTGAATAGGGTATTTTTTCAGTGCCGTGGCACTGGTCTTCCAGCTATGTGACATAACAGTTATTTACAGTATATGCATATGTAGTCTGATGTTGTCATCAGCAGCTAGCGAAAGTCAGCTGAAATAATAATGATAATCATTCCAAGACTTACATATGGTATTGTTTGAAAATTCCCCTATAAGATCGTAGTTATATGTTGTATACAGGCCGCAGATTTTTATTTTTTTATTTTTTGGTCCATTAGTTTTTTAAGCAGGGGAAATTTCAGTCATAGACGACTGGTCTTCCTCATTCCACTGCTGGTCGATAGAAAGCCCGAGCCTACACTTTTACCGACCCAAGGGATTTTTAACCTCCCACACCACATAGACATGGTATGAGAGCAACCGGCCTTTGATGATGCTGTAAGTTATACACACTGGTGGAAATCCAAATTGGCAGAGCTGGGGGCACAGGGAATCGAACCGCCGACCCTCAGAGTAGGAGTCTGACCTAGAAATAAGTCAGACACCCTAACCACTCCGCCACAGAGATTACTGACCTAATGACAACAGCAGAATGGTCATTGTTCCCTCTTCCTGTACATTTGAACCATTCTGGGTGTGAACACCTAATATCATGAAAGGAAAAGTTTGTTTTATTTAGCGACGCCTCTAGATCGCATTGAATTTTATCATCGGCTATTGGACGTCAAACATATGGTCATTCTGACATATTTCTTTGGAGGAAACCAGCTGCTGCCACATAGGCTACTCTGTCTGATAAGCAGCAAAGGGTCTTTTATATGCACTTTCCCACAGACAGGACAGCACATACCACCCACAGCATTTGATGAACCAGTTGTGGACCACTGATTGGAACGGAAAATAGCTCAAACTGCAAATGTGTCCACTAAGCAGGATCGATAGAATGACCCACACCTTCACAGGTGGACACTCTACTGCCTGAGCTACTTCCTGCTCCCTTGACCATATGGGCTTGACTGGCTGTCTGGTTTTGTTTGTAAAGCACATAGCTGCTGGAGGAGTTGGTAAAGGGGCAGGAGGAGGCTGTCTTCTACATCCTCCACCAGGGCTGATTTGATTTGGTTCATTTGAGTGACACCAACCGGGCATGAATGGAATCATGTGTGCTGTCGCACTCCAGTGGTGCCTACTGGGTGAAAAGCGCCTCGGCCCTACTCGGAACATTTCGGAGCAACTCGGTAGTGGCTCGTCACAGCTAATATGAATAAATCGGGACAACTCGGAACGACTCGGAGCAGGTTTGAATAACTCGGAACATCTCAGGAGAGTTCGGAAAGGATCGGAATAAATCAGAATTGCTATAAAAGCAGCTCGGAACAAATCGGAACAGATCGGAACAGATCAGAACAGATCGGAACAGATCGGAAACGATCGGAACAGATCGGAACAGATCGGAACAGATCGGAAAAGATCGGAACAGATCGGAACAGCTCGGAACAGATCGGAACAGATCGGAACAGATCGGAACAGATCGGAACAGATCGGAACAGATCGGGGAAGATGTCGGAACAGCTCGGAACAGATCGGAACAGATCGGAACAGATCGGAACAGATCGGAACAGCTCGGAACAGATCGGAACAGATCGGAACAGATCGGAATAGACCGGAACAGATCGGAACAGATCGGAATAGCGTAACTTGGAGCCGTTCAGAACAGCTCGGAAGATATCGGAACAAATCACGAGATCTGGGAAGCTTAGAACTGTTTGGCTACTTCAAATGACCCAGAATGACCCAAAGAAAACAAATCACTGCCGTGTACCATAGTTTCCTTATAGCTTTGATCTGCCTCATTATCCTGGACATTCCTATACCCCAAGTGACTCCATTACCACAGGGAATCCTAATGCCTTCGCGCTCTCAAATACACCATTACAGCACTCCCAATTACCCCTAGAGCGCTACTAATATTGCACAGCTCACCACCATCCTTTATCCGCTTAAAGCTGCATAGCCCGATGAAGGCATAACATTTTTTAAACTGACCTAGATTTTATCCGACGTATCCAACTTAGGTACTGGGGAACTTATTCAGCATATGTTGCTGCATGGAAGGGAATACGCAGTCAAATCAATAGAACCTGTTAGTTACTGCGGAAGCCTATCGTGTCAAAAGTAGCTTTACATGTTTTCACTTCACATATCGCAAAAGCTAATAATATAAAATTAAAGTTGCTTCAAACTAAAGTATGGTTCCTTACATGGATCGACATTTTTGTTTTTACTTTGAATATCTCTAAAGATAGCAATGCAAAATGAAAATTATTTCAAACTAAATTAAGTTACCTTATAATGATCAACCTACTATATTATATATTTAATAAAATGGCAGGCACTTCATATATCTGTAAAGTTAGCAATATATAATAAAAGTAAGTTACTTCAAACTAATGTAAGGTATTTATTTTACAATGAATAACCCGACATATTTATTTCAAAACATGACAGGAACTGAAAACTATTGGACCATGCAACTTCAATAATATATATATATTTTTGTTGGTACATTAGTTGTTTAAGCATGGGAAATTTCAGTCGCAGGCGATTGGTCTTCCTCATTCCACTGCTCCTTGCCCTATCCTAATAATGCCGAGCGCCTGGCTAGGAAGCGACAAGTATCAATTTTTAAGTCATTGGTTTGACTCGACCAGGATTCGAAACCACGACCCCACGATCTACCACACAGGAGACGGACGCTCTAACTCATTTGGCCATCCCATCTGGTCAATATGTGTTAACTGGCAACAGAACGTTGGAAATAAGTAATGCAATATCAGTTTCGTCAGACAGCAGCTATGTACAGGATATCACCATAATGATTATACTGTTCCCAGGGCAATATCACTCACTCTATGCTAATGCATTGCAGATGCAAACTATAGTCATGTATCCTCGTAGCAAGACACAGTCTGCCTGTATTTGTTCTACTACTATTTGCATTACTAAAATGGCATAATCCAATGGCGTTTAAGGCCCTGCCATATTTTAAGATAAATATCCCAGGTTGTCATTATAATCTACCTTACATTAGTTTACATTTTGAGGTGTAAGTCAAAACAATGGACACAATAAGCTTCAAAATGAATAGGTTCTATTCGATTAACTTACTGGTTTTTTTTTTGGTCCATTAGTTGTTTAAGCAGGGGATTTTTCAGTCATAGATGACTGGTCTTCCTCATTCCACTGCTGATCGATAGAAAGCCCGAGCCTACACTTTTACCGACCCAAGGGATTTTTAACCTCCCACACCACATAGACATGGTATGAGAGCAACCGGCCTTTGATGACGCTGTAAGTTATACACAGCGGTGGAAATCCAAATTGGCAGAGCTGGGGGCACGGGGATTCGAACCGCCGACCCTCAGATTAGGAGTCTGACCTAGAAAAAAGTCAGACACTCTAACCACTCCGCCACAGAGAACGTACTGTTCCCTTCTATGCTGCAACAGCTGCTTAATGATTATCCCAATGTCTAGATCCGATATGTAGGGTCAAATCTATGTAAGTATCTCACTTTATTTTAATGTGTTGTTTCTATCGGACTATGCAGCTTTAATGTAAGTGTGAATTAAAAGGAGCATACTGGGATGATATGAGGCATTAGCCACATCATCATCATGCTGTCGGTCGCAATGCGACAAAGACTGCTTTCATTACTTGACTGCCGCTCTCCATTTAGCTCTCTGCTGTGAGAGTGATGTCCATGAGTCGATCTTAATGTCTCTCAGCTTCAGGTTTCTCTTGATGGTATCCTTGAACCGGAGACGCTAGGGCGCCCTCTGTAACCAGAAGATAGTTGAGAATAGAGAGCCACATATATAACCCATAACCATGGGAACACATCGTGACATAGTTTCATCTTCGAGAGTGGCGAACCAGAAGGGATGGCAGAATGAGTTAGAGCGTCCGTCTCCCGTGTTGGTAGACCATGGGAGCGTGGGTTCGAACCCTGGTCGAGTTAAACCAATGACTTAAAAATGTATACTTATCGCTTTCTAGCCAGGCGCTCAGCATTATTAGGATAGGGCAAGGACTGGTTGGCTCAGTGTCAGGATAATGTGACTGAGTGGGATATCAGGTCATGGTGCTGTAGGGCCTGGTCTACCAGTGGGGCAGCACGACAAAGTCGCCACGAGTGCGCACTGTCACAAGTCAGTACCAGTCCTGATATGACCTTTGATGTTGCTAGGACATAAACCAACAACAAACAACCAAATCATATGCATATATCTAATGTACTAGCAGGACATAGGGTTGCTGCAGGGTGGTTCCCCCCCCCCCCTCCCTACCATATCCGAAGTTCTGACGTGTGGCTGCCCCTACTGATATACCTTAACATGTTGTTAGAATATAAAACCCCACACAAGCAAGCACACTAGTAGTTGGCTGTGCACTAAGTTCAGTATCTCGGCAGTGACGCATTCTTCACATGACATCACAAACAAACAAACACAAAGCCTGATGAGTGTCTACATAGTCCCTTAGTTGTTGAACCGAATCACCGCCTCCGGTGCAGGTAACCCTACGCCGCTTCGCCTCATGTGCCTGACCTACTCTCTAGCCTTGCTGGCGGAGTGATATCAGTGTTAGCACGTGTTCAGGGAGGGTACACGGACTATACATTAGACGGTGATGGGGCTCCGCTGTTGTCGCATGGGATTATTTTGCTGAAGTTTCTCTAGACACGGGCAGAGCAGCTCATGCCCTCTACATAAACACGAAGAGCTATCAAGGAGTGAACTGCATAAGTAGGTTATTGGACTTTTGTTTTCCATTCGCTGACTAAAGCTGGACACTCCAAAGAAGGCATACTATTTTCTAAACCAAAACGCTCCCCTAGATTTGACCCTAGATTTGATCGTAGATTTAATCCTAAATTTGATCCTACATTTGATTCCAGATTTGATCCCAGACTTGATCCTAGATTTGATCTTAGATTTGATCCTAATGTTGATGCTAGATTTGACCCTAGATTTGATCGTAAATTTAATCCTAAATTTGATGCTAGATTTGATCCCAGGTTTGATCGTAGATTTGATCGTAGATTTGATCGTAGATGTCACCCTACATTTGATCCTAGATTTGATCCTAGATTTGATCCAAAATTTGATCCTAAATTTGATCCTAGATTGGATCCTCGATTGGATCCTAAAATTGATCCTAGATTTGATCCTAAATTTGATGCTAGATTTGATCCCAGATTTGATAGCAGATTTGATCCTAGATTTGATCCTAGATTTGACCCTAGATTTGACCCTAGATTTGATCCTAGATATCCAAGTAATGTGATCCTAGATATCCAAGTAACGTTGCGGGTAGCAGCTCACAGTGCAGCATGCTCTGTGGAAAAGGTCTTATTATGGAATTTGGCCGCCAACCTGCCCTCTCACGGCAGTGGCAAGAACTAACGTTGTGGGTATCAGCTCCCAGTGCAGCCTGCTTTTTGGGGGGAAAAGTGTAGTGAATACTTTCTGATTTAACAAAATATTGTTTAATGATGGTCTATTTACCCTGCAGGCCGCACAGAAAAGGTATATTGTCTGCAGTTGAAAATTCTTACTCAAAAATTGCATAATGGAATGGTTTTGAGTTCTGCCACGTATATATGTTCGATAAATATAATAGTCTAATCATTCAAATCTACTTTATCTTTTGTTTGGGGCAACTTCTACTTAAAGGATTGCCTTTCGAGATACTTCAAGGGAAAACATGCACAAGTAATCTTGATAAACACCTAGAAATGCTGGGCATAGGCCTGAAAATTCGTTTCTTTAAGCATACAATATAGAACATGAGCACTAAATTGTAATAATTGTTTGATGAATGCATCAGTATATAATTTGGATATGTAGAATCAAATCTAGGTAAGTGTTTTTGGTTTTGAACATATAGATGCATTCATTGTCTGGAATGAGTGGGGACGCTCATTCGTGGTCATTGCTGGGCGCAGAGATTGTGAGGCGGGACACACCCACCACCTCGCGCCCTCAACTGGGAGACGGACGCCACCACCCACCAGGGAGGGGCCGCACACACCTCCCCCCCCCCAAACAACCAATCACAATCCACAATACCAAAACCCCTCCAACCAATCAGGTCACAACACAACCAGGAGCTCATGACTCCACAAACCCTGATGGTCAGTCTGCAAACCCCCCCATGACTGACCACATCCACAGGTTTTTTCTTTACCCACCCACCCACACCTGCTGAGTGATTGGCAGAGACAATCAAACACAAAAATCAATAAACCATAAATACCACAAAACTAAACACAAATAACACAAACAATTAAACAAAATCACCAGCCAATTGACACCTGAGCAATTGAACAATCAACAATCATGCATCATCATTGTTATATGTAATTGCTTTGTTTCTATTGCCCTCCTTAAATTTGTACCAATGTCGATATAATTTGCTGTCTAGATTATATCATCATTGAATGCATATTTATCATATGTACCATCCTCCATACCATACCCATCCATTATCAAATTACATGACATGACGTCGGTCATGACTACCCTACATGCCTGAATGATACAATCAAAGTTGTATATGCCACCAGGGGGCCGCGCCCGAATAAATTGTCATGTTTTTTTCCCAATCTCAGCCTCCTCTTCTTATGTGCCCGTGAGCAATGGGGTGATATTTATAGGATTTACGCCAAGACCAGTCGGGATGGCCGAATGAGTTGAGCGCCCGTCTCCCGTCTTGGTAGATCGTGGGATTTTGAACGACCGGTTTGAACACTGGTGGAGTCAAACCAATGAATTAAAAATGTATATATGTATTGCTTCCTAGCCAGGTGCTCGGCATTATTAGGATAGGGCAAGGACTGGTTGGCTAGGTGTCAGCCTTATGTGACTGAATGAGATATCAATTCATGGTGCTGTTGGCCTGGTCTCCCAGTGGGGCAGCACTATAAAGTTGCCATGAGTGCGCACTGTCACAAGTCGGCACCAGTCGTGATATGACCTTCGTTGTTTCCAGCACGTAAAACTTCAACAACCAACCATCCTCCGTACACCTAGAACAATCCCTGAAGCTTGACTCGATCAAAGACCCTATAATACCAAGACGGCTCACTCCCTATCTCTCCCATGGTAATGTACATTTTGCAGTGCCACCTTGTGGTGGGTTTGATCAGCCTGGCTGCTGATTGGTGTTTCAAATGTAAACACATACAATTATATTATACATGAGACAGGTAAGTATGAATACATATCAATATGAAATTGTTATGAACAAATACACATCATCATCAGCATCATCATCATCATCCCCATCATGACACATCTTTCACATTCATACATTTATACATATAATATAGCAACTGTTTAACCAAGAGAACAGCCAGCGCACCAAGTGGTGGGTTTGATCATTTTGATTACACAGTACAGGCTGAGTGAACCGTCTTAGTATTATAGGGTCTTTGACTAGATCAAATGGATCCTAGACTGAGCTGTCGGCAGTACTACCAGTAGCAGCAGAAGTGTGGGATTGTGACAGTGGCAAAATGCCAATGTCTCATACGGTTCAACTGTATTTGCGAGTAAGCATTGACAAACCCAGAAAGACAAAGCCGAGAGTAGAGTACACAGGACATACCACCAGCCATAATTCTCCACACAGACAGCGGATTTAATTTTGTTTGTTTATTGTTGTTTTATGTCATCGCAACATCTAAGGTCATATCAGGATGGGTACCGACTTGTGACAGTGCGCACTCAAGGCTACTGCGCCACTGTGAGAGCAGGCTGCCAGCACCATGGCCTGCTATCCCACACAGTCACCTTATCCTGACACTGAGCCATCCAGTCCTTGCCCTATCCTAATAATGCCGAGCGCCTGGCTAGGAAGCGACAAGTATCAATTTTTAAGTCATTGCTTGACTCTGACCAGGGTTCAGGAGATGGACGGCTCATTATCAATAATCAATAGGAATCCAATTTGTAATCAAATTCATGGGCATCCTTTATTCTTAGACAATTGCTAACACTTTGTGTGTGCTGTTGTTTGTTTTTCATTTCCGCGTTGGTAATTGAGGACAAATAACACAAATAATGATTAATTTTCGTTACCGGGTGGGGTCTCCAGTTTCATTTACTCCAATTGGAAATGTTTACTTGATGAGGTTAAGTCGGTCAAAGTAAATACTTGATTTAATCAGTTTGAATACATTGTTCTTTATTTTCCTGGTTTTGTTATTCGTATTATTTTGTGTTTTTCTTTGTGTGTACGTTGACAAGGCATCCTTTGTGTACCCTAATCACTCTGAGGGTTTGACGTGAAACTAGGTCACAGTGTCCTGAAAGTGGGTCTCATGGAAGTTGCAAGTCTTGTATCCAGAAGATTTGGAAAGTTGTAATACATGTTTGAAAGAATGGAATGGGCTGTTAGCACATACAGTATAACCCCGTTAAACCAAACTTGAAGGGACCCTTGAAATTTGTTTGGATTAACCAATCATTGGTTTAACCAAGCTTTGATTTCGACTTTGACTTCGAGTAAGCGTGTATTGAACATGTAATATACAATGTATGTGGACACTTTGATTATTGGTTTTTTATGTATATATACAGTTTAACCCTGTTCAACCAACCCGGTTAAACCAAACGATCAATTAATCCAAACTTTTTTTCGGCGGCCTGGCAAAATACTACCATTTATCATATGAAAAGGTCGGAGGGGTTTCAGATGACCTTATAACCACATGAAAGCTTGGTTTAACCATACCTGAAGTGGCCTGGGTCCAACAATTTTGTTTGGATTAACCGATAATTTGGATTAACCGACGTTGGTTTAACCAACCTTTTTATATGATAAGTGATAGTATTTTGCCGGACCACTGACAAAAGTTTGGATTAAGCGATCGTTTGGTTTAACCAAGCTTGGTTTAACGGGGTTGTACTGTATATACTTGTTGGTCAGGGCGTTAATTCTTTCTTTGCTGTTGCAACACATACACAACGACAGGTTAGTGTGATTTGATACAACAATCAAACCTCACTGCCACTGAATTATGACAAATTCTTGTTGTCGTTGTTGTTTTGGGTTATGCATTGTAGCAATATATCAGGTCACATCAGGATAGATACCAATTCCTGACAGTCTGCACCCATAGTGACTTCATAGTGCTGTCCTCCTGGGAAATCAGTCCACCAGAACCATGACCACATATCTCACTCGTCATATTATCCTTATACCAAAGAACCTATAATACTAAGACGGCACACTCCCTATCTCTCCCATTGTAATGTAAATTTTGCAGTGCCACCTTGTGGTGGGTTTGATCAGCCCAGCTGCTGATTGGTGTTTCACATGTAAACACATACACTTATATTATATATGATATAGGTAAGTATGAATACACATCACTATGAAATTGCTATGAACAAATACACATCATCATCAGCATCATCATCATCATGGCCATCATCACACATCTTTCACATTCATATATATATAATAGATATAATATAGCAACTGTTTAACCAAGAGAACAACCAGCACACCAAGTGGTGGGTTTGATCATTTTGATTACGCAGTACAGGCTGAGTGAGCCATCTTAGTATTATAGGGTCTTTGCTTATACTGAGATGACTCGTCCTTGCCCTATCCTATGAATTCCAAGTGCCAGAATCAGGTAGTGACAAGGATCAATTTAGTAAATCCTTGGCTTGACGCAGCCAGGATTTCAAGGCCCGAGCCTCTGCACAGGAAACCAGCCATCCCTCACATCAGCCTTCACATGTGTTGAGTTATGGACCGCTTGTTTTATATATTTATGTGAGTCTATGTAAAGAAATATCACCCACAAACAAATGTATGAATCGGGTTTTATCCACATGAGGTTGTGAAAACAGCTTTGTCATTCACAGTATTAAGCAATTGGTGTGACACAATCGTCACAACCCTAGATGGTTCATTGTTTTACCTGCTAGTAAAGTCTAAGGTCATATCAGGACGGGTACCGACTTGTGACAGTGCACACCCCTGGTGACCTGATACTGCTGCCCCCCTGGGAAATCAGACCACCAACACCATGACCCGATATCCCATTCAGTAACATTATCCTGACACTGAGCTAACCAGTCTGTGCCCTATCCTATTAATGTAGAGTGCCTGGCTAGCAAGCGACAAGTATCAATTTTAAAGTCATTGGTTTGACTGGACCGGGAACCAAACTCCCGACCTTCCGCACGCAAGGCTGACGCACTAACGGTTAGGCTACCCCACCTGGTAGACAACTCCGGAAGGCCTTTCAAGATGGCTGTCAAGTCCGAAACAATTCTCTGCAAGAAAGGTCCCTGAAACCAGACTAAAGAAAGAAACAAAAGCAGATGTGGCCTGGCTAATGTTGACAACCTGGTCCCTTGGTCTGTTTTAGGCCAGTTAAATATTAACTCCAAATAAAAGGTCTTGGATTCTCCGCTCTTTTGTGTAACTTCTTAAATTCAGTCCCATTAAAACTTATATTTATCAAATTCAAACGGGCAGCTCAACCCATTGAGGATGTAGCCTGCACCAATGTATCCCCACACCAGGACATAACCTGCATTAGTATATCGTTGCTGGATGGCAACACCTGCATTCATGTATCTCCACAACAGGACACAACCTGCATTAATATATATTTGCTGAATAACACCACCTGCATTAATGTATCCCTACATCAGGACACAACCTGCGTTAATGTATCCTTACAACAGGACACAACCTGCGTTAGTGTATCCCTGCAACAGGACACAACCTGCATTAATGTATCCCCACAGCAGGATGCAACCTGAGGTAATGTATCCCCACAACAAGACACAACCTGTATCAATGTATCCCCACAACAGGACACAACCTGTATCAATGTCTCGCCATAACAGGACACAACCGGGATTAATGTATCCTCACAACAGGACACAACCTGCATCAATGTATCCCCACAAAAGGACACCACCTGTATCAATGTATTGCCACACGAGGACACAACAAGCATTAATGTATCCCCACAACAAGACACAACCTGTATCAATGTACCCATACAACAGAACACAACCTACATCAAAGCATCCCCACAGGAGGACACAACGTGCATCAATGTACCCATACAACATAACACAACCTGCATCAAAGCATCCCCACAACAGGATACAACCTGCATCAATGTACCCCCACACTGTAACCCCCACAACAGGACACAACCTGCATTAATCAATCACCACAACAGGACATAACCTGCATTCACCAATCCCCACAACAGGACACCACCGGCATTAATCAATCCCCATAACAGAATGCAACCTGCATCAATGTATCCCCACAACAGGACACAACCTGCATCAATGTATCCCCACACCAGGACACAACCTGCATCAATATAACCCCACAACATGATGTAATCTGCATCAATATAACCCTACAACAGGACACAGCCTGCATCAATATGACCTCCCAATAGGACACAACCTGCATCACTGTAGCCTCACAATAGGACACAATCCTCACAACTGGAGGAAACCAACATCAATGTATCCACACAAGAGGACACAACCTTCATCAATGTGTCTCCACAACAAGCCGCAACCTCATCAATGCATCACCACAACAGGGCACAACCTGCATCAATATATAGCCACAATAGGACACACCCTGCATCAATGTACCCACACAGCACGATACAACCTGCATTACCGTATCCCCACAACAGGACACCACAAACATTAATGGTCCCTTGCTGAATGACACCACCTACATTCATGTATCCTCGCAACAGGAAGCTAGCGCTATTGACACCACCTGCATCAACGTATTGTTAGTGAATAACACCACTTGAATTAATACATCCCCACCTCAGGGCACCTCCTGCATTGTCTTGATAGAGCGAGGTCGCTCATTCGGTGCCATTACTGGACATGGCAGGCTCAAGGCCGAAGCCCTCCCCCCCTGCCACTACTGTGGTGGTGGTGTGGGGGGGGGGGGAGTGAGTGATGAGGGGGGGAGAGGGGGGAAGCTATCTTCCCCCCTCCAGCCTATATAACAACTCCTGCCAGCCATCAGGGCCAGGCACTATCCTGGGGTCTTCCGGAGCCACCGAAGCTGGTCAGTCTTCTCCAAACGCCCGCACTGACCACTTCCCAGCTCCAATTTACCCTTTACTGTTATCCCATATTTTTATCATTAACTATTGCTATTGTACTTTAATGTAATTGATTACTCATTTGTTAAATCGTTCACATGACTCATATGCCCTCATCACATTTCATTTTCCCAATATGTTGGGGCCTTTGCTCATTCGCTTCTTGCCCGATGATACACAGTCAATGTACATGTCGCCGGGCGGGCAGCGCCCAAATAAAAGCCTTGATTAACCCACTCATGCCTCTGAGTCAGCTGTGTCCGTGAGCAATGGATGTAGCATTGCTGAATAACACCACCTGTGTTAACGTGTCCTCATAACAGGACACGGCTTGCATTAATGTATCCGCAAACTGGGACACCACCTGCATTAATGTATCCGCAAACTAGGACACCACCTGCATTAATGTATCCGCAAACTAGGACACCACCTGCATTAATGCTTCATTGGTAAAGGACACCACCTGCATTAATGGCTTTCCATCATAGGATACAACCTCCATTACTGGAAGTTTCCGCCTGCATTTTGTACGCGGCTGTCCCTTCTAGCTAATTTTTTTTTAAACATCCATTATTTTAATTACTCATTTAACTTTGGAATTAAATATAGATTACTAGCTGGTTGATCACCGACCGATCCTTAAATCATCTACATTTATAATTAGGTTCTAACTATACATACAGATAAGACGCAGCGCCATCTGCATGCCTGTGGAGAACTAACTGCTAGTAGTACTGACGGGAACTGATAGGTGGCGCTCTGACTGGATCGCTCAATTCTGGTTTGTATTTACTTTTCATTACCGTCAGCTCTGAAAGAAAGGAGTTATTTATAACACTTAAATCCCCCCCCCCCTCCCGTAGGCAATCAGAATTTCCCAGTGGTAATTTCCACACGAGTTGAAGTGAACAATAAAATGTTTTATAGAATTAGTTCCAACAAAACTGGACGTTCCCAATGGAATTAGCTCATGTTCTTGAATAAGTCTTTTTATGTATTTTATTTGTTTAAAGTTAATGTTGGTTGGTTGTTGGAGCTTTGCATCCTGGCAACATCGAAGGTCATATCAGGATGGGTGCTGACTTGTGACAGTACTCACTCATGGCGATTTAATAGTGCTTCCCCACTGGGAAATCAGGCCACCAGCACCACAACCTGATATCGCACTCAGTCACAATATCCTCACACTGAGCTAACCAGTCCTTGCCTTATCCTATAATTGGCGCCAGGCTAGGAAGCGACAAGTATCAATTTAAAGTCATCGGTTTGACTCGACCAGGAACTCAACCCTCAAATTCCGCACGCCCGATTAGGCCACCGCGCTCGGTCCAAAAAGAAATAATTGAAGACATTCGAAGCAAAGACATGCTAGATTAATTCCGGTGTGTACACCGAAATGCTGGCTAAAATTGGCTTCAGCAGTGGAAGTTCTAAAGCAAATTAAATTGACTTAAGATTTCTTCTCTGCAGCAATGAGACGGAAAATGGGAGGAGGGAGGGAAAGTGGAGGAGGAGAGCATGGGGTAGGGGGAGGAGGTAGGGAAGGGGGAAGGATGGACAGAAGGGGGGACGAGGGAGGAAATGGTGAGGAGGAAGGGACATGCCGGAGGGGGAAAGGGGGTTGGCGGTAGAGAAGGGGGAAGGAGGGAGGGAAGGGGGGAAGAGGGAGGGGAAGTGGAAGGACGAAGGGAAAGGGGAATTAGGGAGGGAAAGGCGAATGTGGGAGGGAAAGGGGGAGGTGGGAGGGAATGGTCGGAGGGGGAAAGGGGGTTGGAAGGAGGGAAATTGCGAGGGAAGGAAAGAGGTTGGGGTGGGGGGGGGGAGGAAAGCTGGTGGGAGAGGGAGGGAAAGGTGGGAGGGGTAGAAGCAGGTGGAGGAGAATGGTTCCCCTCCCTCCAACTGCGCATGCGCTGCATCTTCCTTATCTTATGAATAACATAGGGCACAGCCAGGAATAAAGCATGCACTCCCAGAATACACTGCTCTTTCCCCCCATGCCCTCCGCCATTCTACCAGGCCCCCCAACGCCTCACTTCCGCCTAATTAAATTCTGCGGGAAGGAACCTCCTGACGTGGCCACGCCGCCTGGAGGTTCCGACGCCAACTAAAATAGATTTACGTGGGGAATATACGGTCGGTTGGTTGTTGGAGTTTTACATCCTGACAACATCTAAGGTCATATCAGGATTGGTACCGATTTGCAACAGTGCACACTCATGGTGATTTTATAGGGCTGCCCCAATGGAAGAACAGGCTGCCGGCACGATGACCCGATATCCCAACACTGAACCAACCAGTGCTTTTACTATCCTAATAATACCGAGCGCCTGGATAGGAAGCGACAAGGATCAATTTTGTAAGACATTGGTTTGACTCGACCGGGAATCGAACTCCCGATCTACCGCACGCGAGGCCAGCGCTCTACTGATTCGGTCACCGCGCCCGGTGGGAAGACACGGGGCTTGCACCGGGGGACTGCCGGCTGCAGACCGGAGCGGCTCCGGCCTCTTTGAGCTGTTCCGGCCTCTTTGAGCTGCTCCGGCCTCTTTGAGCTGTTCCGGCCTCTTTGAGCTGCTCCGGCCTCTTTGAGCTGCTCCGACCTCTTTGAGCTGATCCGGACTCTTTGAGGTGCTGCGGCCTCTTGGAGCTGTTCTGGCCTCTTTGAGCTGTTCTGGCCTCTTTGAGCTGCTGCGGCCTCTTTGAGCTGTTCCGGCCTCTTTGAGCTGCTTCGGCCTCTTTCAGCTGATCCGGCCTCTTTCAGCTGCTGCGGCCTCTTTCAGCTGCTCATGAGTTTGGTTTTACCGCGTGTATCATCCAGTTTTTAGATGTTGAGTTCAACGTCAGGATACTGCGACTGAGTGGGCATATCGATGTCATAGTACATAACGGCATCGCCGTCGGGCAGCACTATGAAATCGCGTGAGGGCGCACTTTGCCACAAGTCGGGAAACTGCAAGCCATCAAACTGCATCTGATAACTGTCATTTAGCCGAACACTACAAGTCACATCCAACAGCAATGCACAACGAAATGCGTTGGTAGTCATTGTTAGTCTGTGCCATTTTAATTGTTTCCGGGAACTGTGCAAGCTTGTGGATGTACTATTATCAACTAGTGCGATGTTTCTATTTTGTGAAACTACGTTGTGACTTTAAACATGTGTCTGCTATCTGAGTCTTATAAACACATATGGGTGTTTGTTATACGTCTGCACCTGAATGACTTAAATAGTGGTTAGTAACGGTTTGTGTTTTGTAATATGCAGTGGTGCAAGTTGGAGGCAGGCATACAAAAAAACACAGAAAAAAACCTTGGTTAGTTAAGATATGATATATATTAATATGTATATTTTCAAAACTAAATCTTGAACATTACTTGCATGAAAATGCTATTTTGAGTCGCTATTTGATTCACACTACATTATGTTATATCATTGTCCTCATACCCAGTGAGGGGTCGACAGAGTACAAATACAATCATTATTCGTTGTCATTGGAATTGTCAGAGTTGTGGGATTTGTCACAGCTGTCAGATTTGTCAGAGCGAATCAGATTCAGGATTTCTCAGAAGTGTCATATTTCTCGGTACTTGCAGATTTGTCAGAACTGTCAGAAGAGCGGTCAAACAAAACCAGCAGTTGTTGAGAACTGTCAGACTTATCAGAGCCGTCAGATGTGTAAGCTCTGTCAGCTAGCAGACTTGCCAGAGCTGTCAGGACTGCCTGAGCTGCAAGAAAATGAGGCTGATCTGGTGTGACACGATGCGCCAGGGGTTCCTCCGTGATGGACGCCATTATTTATTAGTGATGTCATATCGTTCGGAACGTCATCGCTATCCTATCCGCTATCCATCTTACTCGGGCCGAACAGGTTTTTTTTTGTGTGTGTGTTTCTTTTTTTTGGGGTGGGGGGCTTCCTTTGTTGATCTTGTGTACAAGAGAGTGTGTGTGTTTGAAACAAGAGTGATGGATGGATGGATTAAAACTTACTACACCTTTACAAAATGAATAGAGCAGATAACATCTGCTTACATCCTAAGTGCCATTTAAATACTCACATTGATCTGACTAATAATAGTAATATTGATCTAGTTATATGACACTAGTGTTACCATATTACTATAATGATTTTGGGTTACAGAATGTCATTGTGTTGTATGCTGCAAATTGGGTATTGAACAGTTATTGTATACCTTATTGTATACCTTATTCTGTAAATAGCCGTGAATTGAAAAATGGCTGCAAGACCAGTGCTTCGCCACTGACAAAAGACTTATTCAGCAGAATAAACAAATTTACCTTCCCCCCTAAAAGAATTGCTGAAATAGATGCTCCTGGTTATTTCACAGAGCTTTAGTTATTTAGTTGTGGGTATCTTAAATGTTTAATAGCAATTGTAGTAGTCTCCACTGACCTCTCAGGCAAGTAAACACATATTCAGGTAGGCACTGGTAGTGTGGTGATATCAGGGAGCCTAGGTGGTATAACTGTTAACACACTGGCCCGGAATGCATAGAGATGTGGGTTTGAGTCCAGCTCTAAGCGCAATATTTCCCATTTTCATCACCTCCATGAGACTGGTTGCCATGACCATGATCCTGTACAAGCTACACATTGTATGGTTGTTGAACCTATCCTGTGTATGTATGTGTTAGTGCATTGCCTGTATGTATGTAATTGTAAGTATTAAAAGACTTACAATTCCAGGGGGACGAGGGTAGTATTCTGCACTGACCTCTCAGGTAAGTAACCACATAGACAGGTAGGCATGGGTAGTGTGGTAATATCAGGGAGCCTAGGTGTAATGGTTAGCACTCTGGCCCGGAGTGCAAAGCGATGTCGGTTTGAGTCCTGCTCTAGGCGCAATATTTCCCATTTTCATCACCCCCACAACACAATCATTGAGGTAATGATAATTATCTTATTGCCATTGTGGGGGAACTATCTATACTCCTTGATGCAATCACCCTATACATGCTTGCCTGTCACTATGCCTCGTATATGGTAACCTACCTACATAACATGGATGGCATTTCAAGCTAGGTTCAACTGCTTTGTGCCTTTATCTAGTATATATCAATCCTTAGGAAAACTCTTCACCAAACAACATGCTAGGTTAGCTTTATGGTGTTTAGGTTGAGGACTCCAGCTAACCCAGAGGCAATTAAAGTGTTTGGGGCGGCGACCACAATTTACCAATATGCGCTAGCTTTAGTTGACCCTTTCTGGGACATCAATCGAAGGGCGTCAGGCGTGGGACGGGATGAATCCCTCAACTGCAGAATTCAAACAAAACTGTGGAGATCTAACAAAAGTATCGCTGTTCAGCAGTAATGCCCACAATGTAAGCAGAGCAGATAGCGCTGAGTTGGATGTATCTGAAAGCATCTTATCACGGCAGTAACTGCATCAGTACAGCAATCATCACCACAATCACACGCCTATGGCCTATTGACGTCATACCTTCATTGTCTGGAAACATGGTTGTGTGAGCGTGGAAGTAGAATATCCCCAGCCACTCAGTCCTCCTGTGTGTCTACTCACCATTGCTGGGTACCTGTGGCCTCACCTACTTGGGGACTGCCAGGACATTTATCAACAGATTAATTAGTGGACATTCTCATCACTCTCGCAGCATGTTTCCCAAACAAAATTCATAACATCTGCTTGGGGTTACCAGACGCCGTGGCTCAATCGGTAAAGTGCATACTTCCCCGTGTGGATTGGTTGGTTGTTGGAGTTTTACGTCCTGGCAACATCTGAGGTCATATCAGGACGGTCCCCGTGTGGAAGGTCCCGAGTGTGAAAAAACCCACCGAACCAAACCTTGATATCACCACACTACCCGTGCCTACTTGTCATTACCTATCCTGACGCTCAGCATTACTAGGATAGGGAAAGAACTGGTTAGCTCAGTATCAGGATAATATGACTTGCCTACGACTTGATCTCCCAGTAGGGCAGCACCGTAAAGTCACCATGAGTGTGGACTGTCACCATGAGTGTTGACCTATCCAGACACTAGATGTAGCTAGGAAGTAAAACCCCAACAATCGAACAAACAAGCTTGGGGTTATCCCTTAGAAAGAAAGGAGCATGTATGACACTCTAAAGCTATGGCTATCTATAATTGAGATCGGGCGCAGTGGCCGAATCGGTAGAGCACAGGCCTCGCATGCAGAAGATCGGGAGTTCGCGAGTTTGATTCCCAGTCGAGTCAAACCAATGACTTAAAAAGTTATACTTGTTGCTTCGTAGCCTGGTTCTCGGCATTATTAGGATAGGGCAAGGACTGGTTATCTCAGTGCCAGGATAATGTGACTGAGTGGGATATCAGGTCATGGTGCCGGTGGCCTAATTTCCCAGTGGGGCAGCACTATAAAATCGCCATGAGTTTGTACTGTCACAAGTCGGTAACGATCCTGATATTATAACCTTAGATGTTGCTAGGACATAAAACAACAACAAACAAACAATCTATAATTGAACATGCAGTCACACATTGGTCTTGTAAATTTGACACGCTTCCCCAATTTGTCTTGTTCCAAGCGACAACGCTGAATTACAATGTGCAAAATGCATGACCCAGATGTAAGACGATTCATAGATAACGTAAGGTGACAGTTAATGGGCGCAGACAACAATTAGGAGGCACAGATCACAGAAGATGTCCACCTTTCGGTTCTGGCAACAAAAGCTCATTACGTCGTTCTAGTTGCCATGGTGATCAGGCCCTGGATATGCTTCTAGCTACAGAAGAAAAGATTACATGAACTGAGGTCGGATTGAGAGTAGGCCTATATATAATTAAATATTTGACGCAGGATTATATGTCTATGCCTGTAAATACAAAACCAAAATACCAACAGCAGTATAATTCATTGTATGCCATATATACATGAGTATATATATATATATAGATTATATAATGTATTATATATATATATGAACCGTCGGCTGGCACCGTTGTTCGGTTCGGGCCAGTAACGACTGTGGTGCCCCCATTCGCGCCTATATAATGTTATGCATAATTATGTCTCTCCGCCCTCACTTCGCTGTATTGAAAAATGTTGTTATTAGGCAAGGGCCATTTTACCTTGCCAGGATAAAGTTCCCATCCCAAATTGATTTTGTTGTGTTATTATTGTCTCGTAGTAGGATTATATGCCTATATATAAAGTGACAAATAAGGAAGATCTTCTGATCAAAAAGAATCTCCTGTGGACTGGACACCTCATGAGGATGTTATCAGTCAGGCTACCAAAGCAGATCCTCTATTCTCAACTGTCTTCTGGTTACAGAAAGAGATATCGCCCTCTTCTCCGGTTCAAGGATACCATCAAGGGAAACCTGAAGCTGAGAGACATTAAGACTGACTCATGGACGCAACTCTCACAGCAGAGAGCTAAATGGAAAGCGGCAGTCAAGTAATGAAAGCAGTCTTTGTCGGATTGCGACTGACAGCATGATGATAATGATGATGTTCCCTGATGCAAGTACACACATGCGTCCAGTTGCATCAGGGAGCCTAGGTAGCAGAATTATTAGGACACTCTCCCAGGACCAGCATAATGTTCTTCCTCTGCTCTCGGCAAACTAGTGCAAAACCCCGCACCAAATGTTTTGTTTTCCGCTGAACAAATCTGAGTTTCATGTCCTCGGTGCTACTCTTCCAGCCGTAGGTATACATGGAAATATAGTTTATTAACCATGGTAACATAATGGTAGCTTATTCATATATCTACAGATGGTGGTTAGTCTAGTACTAGTTAGTAATTCATCACTACATAGTAATAGCAACAATACAAAGTAATTACAGTATTCGGGTTAATTATGTCACTATGTACCAGTTACAAACATTATCCTATAATCGTTGACTAGGGTCTGCTCTTTGGCCACTCACTTTAGCAAAGGGTTGTAGATCTAATATCGGTGTGTTGATTTGGTTGTTGCAGAAGGGGGGGGGGGAGGAGATGGGGGAGAGAGGGGGAGAGGGAAAGGGGGCAGAGGGGGAGAGTAGAATAGAGAGAGAGGGGCGATAGGGGAGAGGGGCGATAGGGGAGAGGGGCAGAGGGGGGAGAGAGGGAGAGAGGGAAAGGGGGGAGTAGAAGAGAGGGATATGGGGGATAGGGGAGAGGGGGAGAGCAGAAGAGAGGGAGAGGGGCGATAGGGGAGAGGGGGAGAGAGGGGAGAGGGGGAAGAGAGGGGAGAGGGGGGAGAGGGGGAGGGAAGAGTGGGAGAGGGAGGAAGGTTGCATACTGAGTTGCTTTTCTTTCTCAATTTTGTATTTGGTAGGGGAGCACCTCCCACCCCCCCTCCCCTCACCCCTCCACCCCCGTGCTGGCTACGGCCATAGGGCACTAATACAGAAGCGTGTAAGGCATGTTGATTTGGTTGTAACAGGAGGAGGGGATGGGAGGTGGGGGGGAGGGGGTTGCGTACTAGTTTGCTTGTTTTTTTTGTGTGGCTTTTGTTGTTGTTGCTTTTTGTTGTTGTTGGTGTTGGGGGGCACCTGCCCCCGTCACCCCATCACCCCGCTTCCCCGTCCCCCCCCCCCCCCCCGTCCGATAGCTACAGCCCTGAGACGCTAATCCAGAAGGGGTGTACTATCAAAGGAACTTGTTCTTTGGTAACTGGAGACACAGGAAAATCTATGTGGACTCGCTAATTGTTTTTGGCACAAGGTGGAACTACTACTCCCTTTGTACCTTAAATCCCTTGCCTGTTCCTCGGGCAATGTTGGGAGGGAAGGACTTGTGTAAATGTGTCCATAGGAACACGCGATATTGGAGAAGGGAAGAGAAAAGAAGTTGTGTAAGGAGTTGTAGCGAACTGGTGATGCAATTTGAGTGGCACAGTCAGATCAAAGAATCACATTTTCTGGACCATGTATGACACTGAGCAAGATTTGATCGCACACATCCATATTTAGATATTGATGAACTTATTAAGCGTGTGTTATGCATATATGTGTTTGTTTGTGGTTGTTTTACATCCTAGTGACATCTAAGGTCATATCAGGACGGATTATGCATAGAAGGGAAGCACTAAGTCAATATAATAGAGCATGTTAATGCTAAAGTTTATGGTGTCAGAGTTTATATGCTCACACCAAAATTCAAGTTGTATAGTCCGATGGTTTTGAATTTCTGCCATTTTTCTGAGATAAATATATTTAATTGGTTGTTATAACTTACTTTACTTTAGTTTGAAGTAAGTTTCATTTTGAATGGCTAACCTTTGAGATATTTGAAGTGCAAACATCCTAAATTGATTTTGGCAAGCTTGCCAAAACTCTCACCATAGGCTTATACATTCTGTTAAATTGACTCAGTATGCCCTTCTGTGTGGCAACAAATGTTTAATAAGTGCACCAATATCTAAGTTAGATATGTAGAATAAAATCTAGGTGAATGTTTTTGTTTTGAAAATTTGATGCTTCATCAGACTATGCAGCTTTAAGGTTTCATGCTTGCAATTAAAGTATTTCTCCAAAGTTAACAATTTAAAATCAAAGTTACTTTAAGCTAAAGTAAGATAGATTATAACGATCACCTAACATATATATTATAAATATAGAAATCTGACCATCCGCGCGGGTCTGGCAGCGATAGTGACCAGATGCAGCTGGCATCCGGGTGGCACCCTAGTGGAGGATGAAGGAACTAACTCCTATGGCAGTAGTACAGTACGTAATAACTAACTCCTATGAAAGTAGTACAGTAGGTAATAAGTAATATAGGGAGAACTGATAAGTGTTAGTGTCCTTGTTTTTATTCCCATAATAGATTATAGAGCACATATAGATATGTAGATATGTAGATTTATATATATATATATGCCCATCGGTCGTTCTCACATTTGGTTTGCACATGACAATGTGGAAGTGGAATGTGCCCGCATTGTGTGCAGCCCACCCTATCTGAACATTAAAAGTGGGGGAGCAGCCTCTGTTGTATAGTGTACAGCATAGGTACTCAAGATATTATATCCATATTTGCTTTCTATATTATATTGTTAATGATTCATCATTTTCTTTTGGGGGTAGTAAGTAAATTAATTACCTTTGCCTCTGTGTATTAAGTATGTTAGCAATACTAGATATATTTAATCTATCCCACAAAATGCATAAACCATGATTATATGATTTTATGCTGAAGTGAAAATGTGACAATTTACATATTTACACAATTCATTTCCCCAAATATTTGTTAAAACTGTTTTTCTTGTAAGACATAATATTTCTTGCTTAACTGTAATTAATAACATCTTGTTTAAAGGTGTTGTGTATTAAAATGATGTGTGTCTTAAAATAGTGGTATGGGTGGGATTTTACTGTTTTTCTCAATTTGTATGAGATCAAAATCAAATAGTGATTTTTGTTTTCAACTCTGACATTGCGGACGACATGTAAGCCTTCACAGAAACATGAATTCTCCTACTATTTGGAGTGTTTACAGCTATTGTTATTTTGGAAGGCTTTCACTTTGGTTTCTATGTCGCAGATCTGGTACAGTTTCTGAAAACGACCCATATGGAAAGAAATCGTTTAAAACGTCAGAAATTCAAACCTCCAGGAATCTGCAATTGAAATGGGTTGAGATGATGAAAATGGTGTGAAGTATAATTGACTAAGCATCTATTATATTATATGCAGTTACTATCTTCATTTCCCGCTAGGGAGAGCAGGGCTGACATAGCGTTCATCAGGACATATGTAGCATATGTTATTTTTGCTATATACCTCATAGCCAATTATTTTTACATCTAGTAATTTCTGAAAGCACCTCGCTATGCATTTTTCCTTCGTTTGTTTATATTTATTTTCACAATTGGCGAGTAATAGATAAGAGTAAATTGCGCCTGTCAGCATAACATGTGGAATTGCATTATGGGAAGATTTACTTAATGGTCTCAATCAGCATAGGTTTATATTAGATTGCAAGTGGCCTCAGAATGTCCAATTAGGATAAGCAATTTTTATATTTTTATATTTTTTTGTAAATATTTGATTCATCTGAACAGATATTTTGTTGGCTCCAAGGCACTGGTCTTCCAGCCATTGAAGCGATCACATTTGGTTTTGTACATGACGATGGGGTAGTGGAATGTGCCCGCATTGTGTGCAGCACACCCCATTCTGAACGTTAAAAGTGGGGGAGCAGCCTATGTCGTATAGTGTACAGCATAGGTACTCAAGATATTATATCTTGATTTTGGTTCAGCCTGAGATTGAAAATGCACATTTTGCTGCGACCGAAGTACAGGACTGGATTAAAGCTGCATAGTCCGATGAAAACATCAAATTTTCCAAACCAAAACAATTATCTAGATTTGATTGTATCTAACGGAGACACTGGTGCGCTTCTTAAAACATTTGTTGCTACATAGAAGAGAATATTTGTTTGTTTGTTGTTGTTTTACGTCCTAGTAACATCTAAGGTCATATCAGGACGGGTACCGACTTGTGACAGTGCGCACTCATGGCGACTTTATAGTGCTGTCCCACTGGGAAACCAGGCCGCCGGCACCATGACCTGGTATCCCACTCAGTCACATTATCCTGACACTGAGCACACCAGTCCTTGCCCTATCCTAATAATGCCGAGCGCCTGGCTAGGAAGCAACAGGTATCAATTTTAAAGTCATTGGTTTGACTCGACCGGGACTCGAACCCACGACCCCACGATCTACCAGCACGGGAGACGGACGCTCTAACTCGGCCATCCCGTCTGGTAGAAGAAGAGAATACTGATGCAATGTAATATAATCTGTTACTGCAGAACGCTATGGTGTCAGAGCTTTGCCATGCATGCCAAAATTAATTGCGTATTTTTGCAGTTCGAATGTCTCAAAAGTTAGCCATTTTAAATAATATTTACCTCAAACTAAAGTAAGGTAGATCATAGCCATCAACCTAATATATTTATCTCAGAAAATGACACATTCAAATCCATCAGAGTATGCAACTTTAAGCTAGTGCGAGGCCTGTCGGGTATGTTGTAAAAGGGGCCCTAATTTAAACAAAGGCACATAAATATTAATGCACATACATTTTCACTTGCATAGTAAAGTATTTTATATGTCCCAATAGACGGGCACTGCGCGAGTCTAGACGCATTGATGCGTGTCTATTCAAAGTTAAAGAATTTCATGGATTTGTTTTTGACATGCCTCTGAAATAAACTGGGATTGTCTTATATTCAGTCTGAATATGATCGTAAATTTGTGCATGCTTTACATCTTGAAATGGGGGACAGGGGTGCTTCTATTGGGTAGCATGCTTCTATTGGGACATATACAGTAATTCATTTTTCGTCATTATTATACAGCCAGATAATACAACAAATATATCTGACATCTCAGTAATAGTATTACTCAACTGTAGTTATCAATTGATAGCTTCTACAAAATTTGCACGTGGGGACCTTGAAAATGCGGGGTTCGTAGCATGTGCTACTTTTGCTACTAGGTTGATATATAACTGCCGAAGCGGAGTGTGAGCTACTATGCTATAACGTGGCGTCTTTCATAAGAGGAGCCAGTGTAATAATGTATGCTTTTTTTGCAGATTAAAGATCAGTAGCGGTAACGTAATCACCCAAACCCAGTAGTGTACAACAGTTGACTGCTTCTCCCATATGCAAAGGCCTGCAGTCTTATCCATTTTTAATACCCCCCATTTCCTATTTCCAGTTCCATCCAAAATAGGGATTCTTACCAAGGTGCTTTCTTAATTGATAAACAACTAAAGTAGACGTGTGTAGACACATACAATACATTTTAATTTATTAAAATGCAATTCTTTGCAGCCATTTTCAATTCGGTTAAAAT
The DNA here is from genome assembly GCA_030323885.1 of Branchipolynoe longqiensis. Taxonomy (NCBI): domain Eukaryota; kingdom Metazoa; phylum Annelida; class Polychaeta; order Phyllodocida; family Polynoidae; genus Branchipolynoe; species Branchipolynoe longqiensis. The sequence goes on from CM059193.1 coordinate 29,168,036, forward strand.
CACACACTGTGATGACCAGACGGGATGGCCGAATGAGTTAGAGCGTCCGTCTCCCGTGCTGGTAGATCGTGGGGTCGTGGGTTCAAACCTTGGTCGAGTCAAACCAATGACTTAAAAAGTGATACATGTCGCTTCCTAGCCAGGCGCTTGGCATTATTAGGACAGCACAAGGACTGGTGTGCTCAGTGTCAGGATAATGTGACTTAGTGGGATAACAGGTCACGGTGCCGGCAGCCTGGTTTCCCCATGGGACAGCATTATAAAGTCGCCATGAGTGCGCACTGTCACAAGTCGGTACCCGTCCTGATATGACCTTAGATTCTGCTAGGACATAAAACAACAACAAACACACACTGTGATTAATATCATTTTGTGGAAATCGGGTGTGAATGGTTAGTGGACCTGCATTACTGGTCGTTGCCGTTAGCGATGACGCACGCAAAATAGGCAATGCATAATTTCTGATTTTCTCATCTAAAAATGTTAACTATAATACTCTATCACCAACGCCATCGTGACATCTGGCCCTGCTGGTTAACTCTGGTAAACTGCGCAAACAAACTTACACCTAACTTTATAGTTGTGGTTTTATGTCCTAGCAACAGCTAAGGTCATATCAGACCAGGTACCGATTTGTGGCAGTGTGCACTGATGGCGACTTTATGCGTGCTGCCCCACTGGGAGACCAGGCCACCGCCACCATGACCCAATCTCCGATGCAGTCACATTACACTGATACTGCGCTAACCAGTCCTTGTCCTATTAACCACCCTATCCTATTAATGATGAGCGCCAGGCTAGGAAGCGACAAGTATCAATTTTGTATGTCATCGTTTTGATTCCAATTGGTCAGTGGGTTTCCTTGATTGGGATTCGACCTTCCACACGGGAAGCCTGCGCTCTACCGATTCGGTCACTGCGTCCAGTGCCTTAACTTTATATGTGTGCGCTTGTAACAAATGCACTCAATCAGTATCTACATTAATCCATATCAATCTTCAGTTTTTCACAAATGGTGGTGCCTTCATTCCTAAATAGCAGATTCTATATAGCAATTATTGCGTGTTATTCGCAAAGAACAATTAAGCCATAGATTTAATTTTAATATGTAAATAATTTAATAAGTAATAGTAATACATATTTTAATAAATAGTTGAAAGACTTTAACTTTAAATGTTAGAATGGACTGTGTATATGCTAGGTAAATCTTCACTTTTGCACAAATAGTAATGTTTTCATTCATAAACAGCAGATTCCAAATACCGATTGCTTCGTCTTTTATTTCAAAGAACAAATAAGTCATCGATTAAATTTGAATAAATATATAATATAATTTAATAAATATGTTAATGACTTCAATGATAAATGATAAGAATTTTAATGATGTAATAATTAATAAATAGTCTATAGACCATTAATGATGAATGGTAGCAGGAGTAGATATATGTCAGGCGTGCTAATTGAGGAAAAGGAACTGACAGGATTCTTTTGTTATAGCTTGAAAAGGAGTGAAGTGTCCTGGGATTGTATTACTGGGCGCCATTAAGGAGATTGTGAGAGATGATTGCAGCAAACTGTGAAACGATGATGACAGTAATCCAAAGCATAAGATTACAATTCTCATTAAAATTGTGCGAGAACTATAGAAGAGATGGGTGAAGTATGGCATATTAGTGGCAGCAGAACTTCCAGTAATGGGGGAGGGGGGGGGGTGTGCAGACTGAGGGGGGTATTTTTCATTCATTAAGTAAACATTGCTCTCGGGCACAGAAGACGTGGAAGCTGAGGTTTGGGAAGGCATGGCTTTTATTTGGGGCGCCTCCGCCCCATTATGAATTCATGTGTGTGTTATCCCAGGGCAGTAACGGCCGACATAAAGTAATTGTAGATGATCAGCTGAAGGTATGAGATGTAATATGCGAACATATGAAACATAACGTAGCAAAGTCAATTGTATATACGAAGAGAACATTTAAATTCATACAGTTTAAATAGGTGATTGGAAATATTAATATCGAGTATGATCTTCAAATGGTTAAATGTGAGACCACATTGATTTGTCCGACTCAGGTTGGTTGTCATTTATGGGGTAAATATGATAAGTTAAATGTCAATGTCTTTTTGTATTGATTTGTCAGTCTTTTTGATTTGTTTGGTTTGTTATGTTTTGATTGGCTCTGATGATTATAGAAGTAGTCAGTTGGAGAGGCTGTTGCAGACTGACCATCAGGTGTGGTGGAGTCCTGGGCTCTGGATTGTGTTGTGATATGATTGGTTGTTTGGAATGGAGGTGTGTGCTTGAGTGTGTGTTTATGATTGGTTGGCATCGGGGGAGGGGGTGTAGTGTGTGTGTCACCTACCCTGGTGCTTTGCTTCCCCCTCGCACCACCCCCCCTCCCCAACCCACACGCATTGACGGAGTGGAGGGGGGAAGGGGGGGGGGCGTGTCTGGTTTGCAGTCCCTGCACCCAGAAATGAACCCAAATGAGCACCGCCGCTTATTCCAAACCATGGCGGATGCAGTGGGTGTTTATTTGTTTTAAAAAATTCCTCAAAAAACATAACTAGGCAGGAATTAGTAACCTAGGACAAATCTTAAAGCTAGCGAATAGTCGCGGAGGTAGATAATAATTGATGACACACAGGTGGCGCCCAGTGGCGAAAATAGGAACTATATCTCAATATATGACACATATATAATGTATATATATATTTGGTGATGCTATAGTTGCATATTTGGTGATGCTAGAGTTGTATAATACAAAGAAACAATGTAATGTTCGGAGCCAAAGAACTTGCATGTGTGCAGTTATAGCGCGTTCATATGGTCCTGGTGAATATGGTGAACTTCCCACTTACTGCTCGTGAACATGACCATGTAAACTGAGAGCGTTCATTTGACAATAGTCATACTCGGGAAATTAAATCCGAATCTTGTATTTTTCAGGCTGGGCGATAATAGAGGCAAACTACAATACAATCGTAAATAACATTTATAGTGCACTTGTTTTGGTAGGTAGCATCAACTACCATAATATATACCATGCATTATTTGTCTTAAGACCACATATCATGCACAATGGTTTCATTACAAACATATTTTTGTCAATTTATTATTGAACCTGACCATGCAACTTTTGTCCATTTGCCACCATTTTTTCACAAGTGGTGAATATCAAGCCACTTAAAAAATCTCCAGTTCACAGGTGGTGTTCACCAGTTGTGAAGTCAATTGAATGCAATTCACTGGTTGTCAAGTGGGAAACACCATATTTACCAGTTCATATAAACGCAGAATAATTAAAGTTGCATAGTCCGATGGAATCAGACGAAGGGTACATAATGCCTAAACATAGTTCCTGTATCATTTCGGGACCAGCGTCATAACCATTAGACTATCTAGGTTTCCTGATGCAATAAACCAACCCTTCTTGTCTATGAGAGCAGTGCAGCCTTCTACACTTGCTCCCCTAGAATCATAAGTCTTTTGAGTAGTTTACGGTTCATCAGACAGTTTTAAATATGTATGATTATGCACATATATATGTATAAGAAGTATGCGAGTAATAAGGCGCTAAAGGGAATGTTCCCTATATGATCAGCCATATGTTGTGTACTACTTTATGGGTGACCCCTTTCACAGTTGGGCCAGGTGGCGCCACCACCCCCAACCCTACAAGGGGCGTGAAATACTGTCACTCACGCACTGGAATTGATGTGTATATGTATATATTTACAGGGTAAGTTCAACACAATGCAGCACCTAGAGTGTACCAAATCCTGCCCATGTCAACCAGGGTCGTAATAGTAGGGGAATAAGACCAGACAGGAAAGCCGAATGAGTTGAGCATCCATCTCCTGTTTTGGTAGATTGTGGGATCTGAACCCACAGGTTCGAACCCAGGGCGAATCAAGTCAATAACTTAAAAGGTGATACTTGTCACTTCGTATCCAGGTGCTCGGCATTACTAGGATAAGGCAAGGACTGGTTAGCTCAGTGTCAGGATAATGTGAATGAATGGGATATCAGGGCATGGTGCTGGCGGTCTGGTGTCCCATTGGGGCAGGATTGGCGCATAATTTCCGAATTGTGGTTGATTCGGTGAGGGGAGCTGGGTAGCCACCACGCCCCAAGCGGGCTGGACGAACAGCAACCGAAATCTCCCCCTGCACCTAGACATTCGGTTTCGCTCCTACATGGTTATAACATGTCACCACACCCACCCTCTGTTTTAAGGACTACTCCGTAGGGGCCGGCTCCGGCGGCCTCAGAGCTTCCGGCAATCGGGGAGGCTCCTCTCGACATCGACGCCCTGGACTGATTCCCTGCGTTGTACCTGCATACCCTAAATAAAAATGTTCTTTCCTCCCACTTAGGTCTCCGGCTTCCCTTACTCGAATCATACAGTTGCCATGAGTGTGCACTGTCACAAGTTGGGGCACGTCCTGATGTGACCTTAGATGTTGCCAGGACGTAAAACTCCAGCAACTAACATGATAGGGGATTATGTCTCACGATCAATGCAGGTCACTATTGTATGTAAACCCATCTTAACAGAACCAAGAGGGGTCATTTCTACTTATTTGTACTCCTATAATTGCTTGTTCATCAATAAGTTCAATTAAAGCGAAAAATACTTGCAATAATCATGTAATGCATTATGCACCCACAATAACGATGAATGGTGTAATAATACATTGAATTATGGGTGGGGAAAAAAGTTACATATAAATTTGTGGGTTTCTCTGGCTATATTCTGCTGATTTCCAATGATGGGCGTTCTGATGTACATCACTCGACCTCATTTGGGCAGTCACGTGATACCAGTTAACCTATCAGAGTGATTTATCGCTCTTCTCTTGCTAGAGCCAGTCCAGGGTTGGCGGATGGTATTAGTTATTCAGTGTCCACCGCAAATAAAGCAGTAGCTTCAGAGAATCCAGGCACCACATTATAATATCGCGTAATCAAACGACATGATTTGACATATGAACTATGTGGTGCAGAGTGATTTCAAATAGGCTGCGGATGTTGGATTTGGATCATTTGAAATTACTCGGCCCACCCAATGAAGAGTATGGTGCTTGGAATGGATGAGATTTAATTACTTGAGCCCTCACTACTTATTTGGCAAGTCATGGGTTCGATCCCTGGCAGAGTCAAATTAATGACTTGAAAAACTGATAGATTGATACTGTCGCTACCTACCCTGTAATTGTGGCAATAAGTAACGTTTACTAAACATGAAAGAAACAAGAAATATAACCCTTCTGATAACATTACCCTAATGTACCATGCAAGGAGCAGTAATAATTTACCCTGCGAACAAGCAGCTCATCGAATCGGAATTTTATTCAATAACATACTTGTCAATAAGAGTGTGTTACCGGTCATAAATTGGTGGCAGGTCAATAGTATAGTAAGTAGTCAATACATCAGTTAAATGTCAGCAGTTGGTGGATCATGTTGAAATTCGACTCAGGCCCTCAACCCCATCGCCTTCGTGTGTTCGTCGTTTGTAGGGATGGGTGGGAGGCTGAGTTGAGGTGGTGAGTTGCTGCTCCGGCTGATGGAGTGGAAGTGAGGTCTAGTGGGTCTCGGGGGCCGACAATGGGTGGCCGTGACGTCATAGGTTTCATGAGAGACTCGGGCCCACGGGAAATCCAGTCGGGGTTTTGGGGTTAGGATTCGAACCCAGGTGGCGCCACCGCGGAGACTCCTTGTTTGCGCGCAAATTACCCATGTTGGCGAACAAACATGAACAATTCAAATTTCCCCCACTTATTGATGCATGGTCTGATGGTTTTGAGTTTCTGTTATTTGGCGAGCTATTGCTTGTTAGAATCCACCCAACTTGAGTTTTAAGTAACTTTTTTTAATAATAAATGGTTAACTTTTGAGATATTTGAAGTGAAAACATGTCAAATTAATGTTGGAATGCGTGTCAAAATGCTGACACCAGAGGCCATCCCCCTTCCTGATATGCCCTTAAGTGTTGCCAGGACGTAAAACTCCAACAACAACACTAGGCCATCCATCTGAAGAAGAATCCAAAGTTTAGTAGGCGGGAGGGGGTCACGAGGCATTTTGTTCTTTTCAAATCCAATGACATGTTGCCATTGCGACCCATTCAGCTGTCAGAACTAAACTATAAAAGTAGACCTTTCCCGACCAGACGGGATGGCCGAATGAGTTAGAGCGTCCGTCTCCCGTATTGGTAGATCAGGGGATCGTGGGTTCGAACCCTGATCGAGTCAAAACAATGATACTTGTTGCTTCCTAGCCTGGCGCTTGGCATTATTAGGATAGGGCAAGGACTGGTTGGCTGTGTCAGGATAATGTGACTGAGTGGGATATCAGGTCATGGTGCTGGAAGCCTGGTCTTCCAGTGGGGCAGCACTATAAAGTCGCCATGAGTACGCACTGTCACAAGTCGGTACCCATCCTGATATGACCTTAGATGTTGCTAGGACTTAAAACAACAAAACAAACAAACAGACAAAAAGACATTTCCCATAGGTAACTTTAAATGCCTGCACAGTGTTTGTTCTTTGTGTGTATTATTTTTATTGCAGAAAACCTAAGTTGATGGTTAGTAAATGTACAACGGAGACTTGACTCCGGTAGCACCCAGCTGCAGGGACATGTCTGTAAATCAAATTATTTTGACTTGAGGCGACTTTAGGTGGCGTCCTCAGGCGGTGGTTGTAAACAGAAACTCACGCCGATGGTTTCAGTGGCAACGAGGTGGCTGTAGATGTATGAAGTGTTAAGTGATGTCTGAATTATAGAGCGGGATAAAGAGGGAAGCATGCGAGGGAATGGCGGTCCAATTGGATTTGACATAGAAGATGCAAAAGAGATAATTATGTGGGTGTATAAGTAATGGACCAAAATTAGCATTCATCAATAATAAACGACACAGCAGATAAGTTTAAACTTGGATTTATTTTATTACCAGCAGTGTAAGTTTTTGTTCAATACAAAGTTCAATTTTAACAGCAAGTTCAAATACAGTGAGGTCAAGAATCTTTAACCATCGCCCTTAACAATACCACGTAGGGGTGGGTGGGTGGCAATTTTAAGGCTGTTCAGTATCCTCCTTATGCATGTGTCGAAGTGAGCTCACTGCTGCAGGACTTGGCCTTATATAGGCTTGTAAGGTTAATTATAATTAGTTCAAGAAGCCGACTGCAGATGGCAGACCGATAGCATTTACTTAGGCTAATCAGCTTTCATATCTCGAAAGTGAAGATAGGCGGCGCTGGCGCACAAGGCATATACTAACACAATCGTTCTTCGATAAGTGGCAGCATAAGGTCTTCCTTAGGTACTATGAGGCTATGTCTGTGTCCGCATGTCAAATTACCCGTGTTGCTGAGCATCACGGACAATGAGTCTGATTTGTATATGTGATTGCCTCTGGGGTCAGAGCGTCAAGGCTTGTCAGGAAGATAGCCGTGATCTGAACACGTCAGTTATGAGGGAGCATTTTCTATACCGACCCGTCCTGATATGACCTTAGATGTTCCTAGAATGTAAAACAACAACAAACAAAGAACATCTATACCCACATCCATGACTGGCGGTGAATAGCATCAGTCTCGCTAAGATAGCAATCAAGTGCTTCCTGGTTTGAAATAGGATTCAGAAGACCAGGAAGATTGGGTCCCGGAACTGAATTGTCCATAGGGGATATTTCAAGTTGAACAGATGGAGTTTAAAATTTGCATAATCTAATTTGAGGGTCTGTAATATATTTTTAATAAATATATTAAGGGTGACCGTTATATGCTATCTTAGTTTAATTTGATGTTATTTTTATTTTGAAAGGGGCAACCTTGAGATTGAAAGTATGCATAATTTGTTGGTGTTGAGGGGGGGGGGGGGGTCAACTCCCCCACTCCGTCCCTACCACTAGCTATGGCCCTGCACCTACAATCTGTCACATTCGCATCACTTCCCTCAGGGATTTGTTTGTGAAACAGTACGGAGGAAGTGTCCTCCCTACTGCTTCTCCGCAAGGACCAGTACCTGTACAATGAATGTAGCCAGGCAGATACCAGCGAATTGGAAGGGTGCCAAATGTGCAACTTGCCCTGGAGCAACGACCCTATAATACTAAGACGGCTCACTCCCTATCTCTCCAATGGTAATGTAAATTTCGCAGTACCACCTTGATTGACTGATTGATTGGTGGTTGCTTTACGCCATGTCGGCAGCATAGGCCATATTCATGGCGAGAAATGGTTGTTTTTGTTCAAACCGTCGCTTTTACATGTAAAAGCATACAATCAATTTTGTGTCAATGGATGAATTTTGTAAACTCACAATCATAATAGCTAAATAAAAGTCTAAGTGATAGTATTATTCACTGATGAAATTTCTTTAAAAACCTATATGAGTTGGTACAAACCAGCTGCCCTCAAAAAGGCTAAAATGTTTTCGTGTTTTACTTTAGTAAAAAGGTCATGCATGTTGTTTGCAGTGTAAAATTGTTGGCACAGGGCCATGAAATCCACACAGTTTAATCAAATGTGTTTTAGTGTCATTGGGGACTGACATCCAATACATTCAGGGGGAGGCTCCCCCTTGAGCAGAAAAACATGTGTTAGCCACGAGTGGCCAATATGGCATCTTGTTAAAACAACCTGGTCGTGTCGCCCTTCCAGGCGACTCTGCGGCAGTCCGTTCACGGAGTGGGTAATTCGATGGAGTTTGTTGTCTGGGTGTTCATCCCATTCGATCTGCCATAGGTTCCAAATGTATTTTTGAATGGTAGGTTTCAGATCAGAGTGGGGAATATGACAGTGTTCCAAAGGAGCAGTCAGGGCTCGAGTGGCCGCTTGATCTGCTCTCTCATTTCCTGGGATACCCACATGACTAGTCACCCAACATAGGTGAATGTCAAATGTTGCTATTGAAAGAGAGTTTACTTTAATGAGTACTTTAAGTAGTATTGGGTGGTCCAGTTTCCTATTGTTTAAAGCCTGAAGGCAGGAAAAAGAGTCAGTGAAAATGATGAATTTATGACTGGCTGAGGTTTCGAGTGCCACCTTGTGTTGGGTTTGATCAACCCAGCTGCTGGTTGGTGTTTCACATGTAAACACATACAATTATATTATACATGAGATAAGTAAGTATGAATACACATCAATATGAAATTGCTATGAACAAATACACATCATCAGCATCATCATCATCATCGACATCATCACACATCTTTCACATTTATATATACAGTTATACACATAATATAGCATCTGTTTAATTAAGAGAACAGCCAGCGCACCAAGTGGTGGGTTTGATCATTGTGATTACACAGTACAGGCCGAGTGAGCCGTCTTAGTATTATAGGGTCTTTGCCTGGAGACAGTGCACAAAGAAAGAGGTTATTTTTTATCGCGACAGAAATCCGCTAGATCATACAAGGCTAGATCATAAAATCCTGGTACAGTGAAACCCTGTTAATATTACACCCTGATTTAACGCAAATTCAGGTATCACCTGATGATTCATTGGTCCCTAAATTTCTTAATCTAAACGTTATTCAGTAACGTGAACTCCGATTTAACACGACCCCAATTTTTTCCCGATCGCATTATATGGACCTGAACGATCACGTAATGTTCTTCTATTGGTAGAAAAAATTGTTTTATTTAACAACATCTCTAGAGCACATTGATTTTCATCATCGGGTATTGGACATCAAACATATGGTCAATCTGACATATTTCTTTGGAGGAAACCCGCCGCTGCCACATAGGCTACTCTTTCCGATAAGCAGCAAGGGGGTATTTTATATGCATTTTCCCACAGACAGGACAGCGTATAGCACAGCCTTTGATGAACCGGTTCTGGACCACTGGTTGGAACTTGGAACGGAAAATAGTGCAAACTGTAAATGGGTCCAGTAAGCAGTCGTCCACACACATATACGCATAGTCTTCTTTATTTCATTCTATTCGTAAGACGACTGCAGTTAAGCCTGGAACGGGCCAGTCTTATTGACACTTTCGTGGCCATGTTATGGACCTATATGGGAAAGGTTCTTCGAAATGTGCCTGTGCTTTCGCTCCATATGCCGCACTTACTATAGTACCTATGGATGACCTGATAGATTGTTATTGACTACCCTTTTATCGGAATGTTCTTCTATGTGGAAAAATAAAGGTTTTGTTAGTCAGCGCTCTTCCTTGGAATCTTAGAGTTCCTAAAAAGCAATAATATTGGGCTACATCGCCTCCTGTAATTTTAACTATTTTATTGTGAGTTAAATTTCACTGTCAGTTGACACAAGTCTAACCACTTCAAAATTGCATCAGAGATGGTTTGTGCTATCATTTGACATGGATCGGACCATTTGAGAATTTCGTGTAAACTTCCATGTAGGCATGGGGATATGATTGACAAGACTGGCAGAATAGATACCATTATCTTTGGACCATGAATATGGCCATTGCTGCTGGCATGTGTTTAAACAATCAGCAAACAATCATTCAATCGTGATGGGGGTCCCAGTTGGAGTAGAAGTGGGACTAATTAATTGCTAACACTGCATACATAAGATCCATATTTTACTAGATGAGTACTTGTCTTCAAAGGACATTGCTCCATCTAAAGTAGTGTTATCTTGAGATAGCAGGGTATTCATCATGCTGTGAGTGGTTCCTCATATTGTAAGTGGTTCCTCATATTGTAAGTGGTTCCTCATATTGTAAGTGGTTCCTCATATTGTAAGTGGTTCCTCATATTGTAAGTGGTTCCTCATATTGTAAGTGGTTCCCGATATTGTAAGTGGTTCCCGATATTGTAAGTGGTTCCCGATATTGTAAGTGGTTCCCGATATTGTAAGTGGTTCCCGATATTGTAAGTGGTTCCCGATATTGTAAGTGGTTCGCGATATTGTATGTGGTTTGCGATATTGTATGTGGTTTGCGATATTGTATGTGGTTTGCGACATTGTATGTGGTTTGCGATATTGTATGTGGTTTGCGATATTGTATGTGGTTTTCGATATTGTATGTGGTTTGCGATATTGTATGTGGTTTGCGATATTGTATGTGGTTTGCGATATTGTATGTGGTTTGCGATATTTTAGGTTCTTCCTCATATTGTAGGTTCTTCCTCATATTGTAGGTTCTTCCTCATATTGTAGGTTCTTCCTCATATTGTAGGTTCTTCCTCATATTGTAGGTTCTTCCTCATATTGTAGGTTCTTCCTCATATTGTAGGTTCTTCCTCATATTGTAGGTTCTTCCTCATATTGTAGGTTCTTCCTCATATTGTAGGTCCTTCCTCATATTGTAGGTCCTTCCTCATATTGTAGGTCGTTCCTCATATTGTAGGTCGTTCCTCACAGTGAGGTCGTTCCTCATATTGTAGGTCGTTCCTCATATTGTAGGTCGTTCCTCATATTGTAGGTCGTTCCTCATATTGTAGGTCGTTCCTCATCTTGTAGGTCGTTCCTCATCTTGTAGGTCGTTCCTCATCTTGTAGGTCGTTCCTCATCTTGTAGGTCGTTCCTCATCTTGTAGGTCGTTCCTCATTTTGTAGGTTGTTCTTCATATAATAAGTGGATTCTTCATATTGTAAGTGGTTTATCATATGGTAAATGGTTCCGCATATTGTTGGCTGTTCCCCATATTGTAAATTGTTCCTCATATTGTAATTGGTTCCTCATATTGTAGGTTGTTCCTCATAGTGTAGGTTGTTCTTCATATTGTAGGATAATGGTTCCACATATTGTAGGCTGTTCCTCATGTTGTAAGTGATTCTTGCACGGTGCAAGTTGTTCCTCGTCACTCAGTAAGGATTTCACCACACCTCAACAACTTCCCTCTCCATGGGTCTAACACCGTCCTGATCCATTTACTTCATCAGTGCTGCAAACATATGTATGCGCCGCATAATTTATCATACACATATAAAAAACCCGCGTAGATCTCTATGACATATGTATATCAGATTCTATGTCACACAACATTATTCATATGCTGCGGGTCTAAACACTGACCCCGCCCATAATCAGCGACACTAGCGCCACCTGCGGCTGATAGTGATACTGACACTTCCAACGCCTGTTGTTCTTCATTACTCTCCTCACAATCCATTTCTCATTTATTTATTTATTATTAAAGGTCAAATTTAGCCAAACATTTGGAACAAATCTACCAGACATCTTGCAAGGGTGAGTGCGTCTACACCATCCCTAGTACATCAACAAAACACTCCCAGCAAATAATCCACGTCAAATGCGCGGTCCTTCCTTTTTTTTTCCCCCCACCAAAACTTAAATGTCTGCTGCCACTTCGTAAATATCGTCTGCTACGATTAACACTGCAGTGTGTCACGTATAACACACGTAGATTTCACTTTGGACGCACTGCCCAGTCTCCACCACGCTATTTGGGAATTGTGCCATTTTGTAGTGGTTGAAATCGCTGGTGATCAGACGACATTTGATCAGAGCAAAGCGGCGAAATGGAGCCGGTGCAGTGCCACCCTGGTGACCCTCAGGAATAATGCATGGCGCTTCCTTCCATGCTGCGTCAGGGCGAGCTACCGCGATTTGTGACGCGGCCCCGATATCTAATAAAACGCGCAAATGTCAGCCGGTCCAGGAGGGGGGGGGGGGGGGGGAGTGGGTGAGGTGTGGGTGGTGTGATGGGAAGGGAGGAGGGGGGGGGGGGGGGGGTTGATGGGTGGGAAGGGGTTCGAAGGGGGGGAGGGAGAGTGGGAGTGGTAGGGGAGGGGGAGGGGAGGGGGAGGGGGAGTGGGGGAGGTGTGGGGGGTGTGATGGGAAGGGGAGGAGGGAGGGGTGGGGAGGTGGATGGGGGGGAGGGGGTTCGACGGGGGAGGGAGAGGGGGAGTGGTGGAGGGGGGGGGGGGGGAGGGGGAGGGGGAGTGGGGGAGGTGTGGGTGGTGTGATGGGAAGGGGAGGAGGAGGGGTGGGGGGGGTGGATGGGTGGGAAGGGGTTCGAGGGGGAGGGGAGGGGGAGTGGTAGGGGAGGGGAGGGGAGGGGGAGGGGGAGGTGGGGGGGGTGTGGGTGGTGTGATGGGAAGGGGAGGAGGAGGGGTGGGGGGGGTTGATGGGTGGGAGGGGTTCGAGGGGGGAGGGAGAGTGGGAGTGGTAGGGGGAGGGGGAGGGGAGGGGGAGGGGGAGTGGGGGAGGTGTGGGTGGTGTGATGGGAAGGGGAGGAGGAGGGGTGGGGGATGTTGGATGGGTGGGAAGGGGGTTCGACGGGGGAGGGAGGGAGGTGGGGGAGTGGTAGGGAGGGGGAGAGGGAGGGGAGGGGAGGTGGAAGGGGTAGGGGAAGGGGAGGGGGAGTGGGGCGTGGGAGGAGGAGTGGGGCGGGACGGGGGAGGGGGGGGGAGGGAGGAGGTGGGAAGGGAGGAGAGGAAAGGGAGTGTGACGAAGAGGAGGAGATGGATATGGGGAGGGGGAAGGACAGGGATAGGAGGGGATATGGAGAGAGGGGCGAGGGGGGAGGAAAGTGACGGGGCAGGGAATGTGGAGGCGGTAGCAGGGGAGGGGGAGGGGGAGGGAAGGCGCGGCTATGTGGAGAGGATGCGATGGGGAGGGGACAGGGTGTGACGAAGAGGGAAGTGGGATAGGTTGAAGGGGGAGAGGGAGAGTGGGGAGGGGAGGGGAGAGGAAGGGCGGAAAGGGAGTGGCTACAGAGTGTGATTGATTGATTGATTGATTGGTGGTTGCTTTACGCCGTGTCGGCAGCATAGGCCATATTCACGGCGAGAAATGTTTGTTTTTTGTTCAAACCATCGCTTTTAGATGTAAAAGCAGACAATCAATTATGTGCCAATAGACACTCATTAAATTAGAAAGCTCACAAGCATATATTTGTGGTCAAGGGAAATAAATTTCCATAGAAAAAGAAAAGTTTTATTAATAATTGATAGAATCTATTTAGTAAACTATATGAGGTGATACAGTCCAGCTGCCCTCAAAAAGGTAGGGGAGGTAAGGAGGAGGGGAAAGGAATGAGGATGGGGGGGGGGGGGGGAAGAGGGAAGAGGGGAAGAGGGAACAGGGAACAGGGAACAGGGAACAGGGAACAGGGAACAGGGAACAGGGAACAGGAACGAGGGAGGAGGGAGGAGGGAGGAAGGGAGAGGAGGGAGGAGGGAAGAGGGAGGAGGGACGAGGGAGGAGGGAAGAGGGACGATGGACGAGGGAGGAGGGAGGAGGGAGGAGGGAAGAGGGAAGAGGGGAAGAGGGAGGGGGAGGAGAGAGGAGGGAGGAGGGAGGAAGGAGGAGGGACGATGGACGAGGGAGGAGGGGAGGAGGGAGGAGGGAGGAGGGATGAGGTAGGAGGGGTGAGGGAGGAAGGAGGAGGGACGAGGGAGGAGGGACGAGGGAAAAGGGATGATGGAGGAGGGACGAGGGAACGAGGACGAGGGAGGAGGGAGGAGGAAAGAGGGAAGAGGGAAGAGGGAAGTGGGGGAGGGGAGGAAGGAGGAGGGACGAGGGACGAGGGACGAGGGAGGAGGGAACGATGGACGAGGGAGGAGGGAGGAGGGAGGAGGGAACAGGGAACGAGGGAAGAAGGAAGGGAGAGGGAGGAGGGAGGAGGGAGGAGGAGAGGAAGGAGGAGGGAGGAGGGAGGAGGGAAGAGGGAAGAGGGAGGAGGGACGATGGACGAGGGACGAGGGAGGAGGGACGAGGGAGGAGGGAGGAGGGAAGAGGGAAGAGAGGAGGAGGGAGCAGGGAGCAGGGAGCAGGGAGGAGGGAGGAGGGAGGAGGGAGGAGGGAGGAGAGGAGGAGGGAGGAGGAAGGAGGGTGGAGTGAGGAGGGAGGAGGGACGAGGGACGAGGGAGGAGGGAGGAGGGAGGAGGGAGGAGGAAGAGGCAGGAGGGACGAGGGACGAGGGACGATGGACGAGGGAGGAGAGAGGAGAGAGGAGGGAAGAGGGAAGAGGGAAGAGGGAAGAGGGAAGAGGGAAGAGGGAAGAGGGAAGAGGGAGGAGGGAGGAGGGAGGAGGGAGAAGGGAGGAGGAAGGAGGGTGGAGGGTGGGGAGAGGGTCCAAACTAACCCCACAATAAGGGTCCAGAATAACATGGTTCTCGTTCATGTCCTCATCACGAGCGACATCACGAAAATGGTGGGTTGGTAGAGGTTGGACAGGGTTGGTGTTGGGGGTTCCCAAATTAGACTCCTAAGATTATAGAGAAACCGACGATCCTACTGTCGGGGTGGGGGGGGGGGGGTGTTTAGCGGGGGTTGGTGGGGGGGGGGGGGAGGATGCTGGGTGCTTTCCGGTGGGATGGTCGGTGTGGTTGGAGGTTTGGAGTTCCTAAATTATATCGGCAACAAGATTCACGAATAACCAGCGAGGTTATGAGTGAGCAAGGTTGGGTTGGGTGTGAGGTGGGTGGTGGAGTGGTGGCGAGAAGGGCTGTGTGTAGGGCGTGGTTGTGGTGGTGGCGGTATTACTTATTGGCTATGGTGGTGGGATGGTGATGTGGTTGTGGGTGTGTAGCGGGTTGTGGTGGGTGGTGCATGGTGATGGAGTGGATGTGGGCGTGGTGGTGTGGGCGTGTCTCATATGGGTATGGTGGTGGAGTGGTGGTGGTGTGTGTAGGACGTGGTGGTGTGGGTGTTTCATATGGGTATGGTGGTGGAGTGGTGGTGGTGTGTGTAGGACGTGGTGGTGTGGGTGTTTCATATGGGTATGGTGGTGGACTGGTGGTGTTGATGTGTGTGTGTAGGACGTGGTGGTGGTGGTGGTGATGGTAACGCTTATTGGCTATGGTGGTGAGTGGTGATGATGGAGTGGCTGTGGGTGTGTGTACAGCATGGTGGTGTGGGTGTTTCGTATGGGGTAGTGTGGTGGGTGGTGGAGTGGTGGTGGTGGGGGCTATGGGTGTGTGTAGGGCGTGGTGGTGGCGGCGGACGGTGATGTGGTGGATGTGGGTGTGTATATGGCGTGTTTGTGGGGGTGGAGGATGTCTCATATAGGGTACAGTGGTGGGTGGTGGAGTGGTGGTGGGTGGGTGGGTGTATGGCATGGTGGTGGGGGTGGGGGTAATGCTTATTGGGTATTGTGGTGGGTGGAGGGGAAGTTATCGTGGGTGTGTGTATAGGTGTGGTGGGGTGTCGGGGGTGGGGGGGGATGTCTTATGTGGGGTATGGAGGTGGGTGGTGGAGTGATGGTGGTGGGGGGGGGGGGTCTGTGTGTAAGCCGTGGTTGTGGTAAGGTAATGCTTATTTGCTATGGTGGTGGGTGGTGAAGTGGTTGTGGGGGAGATGTAGGGCATTGTGGGGGGGGGGGGTGGCGGATGTGGGGGGGGGGGGGGGGGCTGTCGGGGTGGCGGTCAGTTGTGGGTAGGGTAGGATGAAGTTAGCTGATCATACCTTCTATAAAACAATGTTTCTTGGTTTTAGATTAGCATAGGAAATATGAGGATATATTATATGTTACCAGGCACTACAGTAGATTACTATCCGGTACAGTGTGGCGTCATACAGATTAGGAGATTATCCATCTCAACATTGTATACACGATGAGTTTAGCATAGTGTGATAGGAGATTACCATATATACTATTCGGTTCCCCACATTATTAAGTTAAATCATCCACACTCCGCAACCGTCATACTCAACAGTAACTATCATAAACAGTATATCATTATGATGCTCCATATTAGGTTAAGTTATACACACTGTGCTAACAAGAAACATCATACTCAATATTAGGTTAGCACATTGTTAGATCATCATAACCAGACGGGATGGCCGAATGGGCTAGAGCGTCCGTCTCCCATTTTTGGTAGATCGTGGGGACGTGGGTTCGAATCCTGGTCGAGCCAAACCAATGAATTAAAAATTGATACTTGTCGCTTCCTAGCCAGGCACTCAGCATTATTAGGATAGGGCAAGGAGCAGTGGAATGAGGAAGACCAATCGTCTACGATTGAAATTTCCCCTACTTAAACAACTAATGTAACAACAACAATTTTTTTTTAAATTTACATATTAAGTACCCTACACAGGGAATGTGACGCACCCACGAAGACTGGACAGGGCATATAGTGGGTGGTGATGATGGAGTGGGTGTGGGTGTGGGTGTGTGTAGGGCGTGGTGGTGTGGGTGTTTCATATGGGGCATTGCGATAGTCAATATCAGGTCAAATCCTACAAATTATGTAATCATCATGCTAAATAGTAGGCTAAGCCCTGCACACTGCACAACTATCATACTCAGTATTGTATTATCCTCATCATCATCATCATGCTGTTGGTCGTGATGCGACAAAGACTGCTTTCACTCCTTGACTGCCACTCTCCATTTAGTTCTCTGCTGTGAGAGTGATGTCCATGAGTCGGTCTTAATGTCTCTCAGCTTCAGGTTTCTCTTGATGGTATCCTTGAACCGGAGATGAGGGCACCCTCTCTTTCTGTAACCAGAAGATAGTTGAGAATAGAGGATCTGCTTTGGTAGCCTGTCTGATGACATCCTCATGAGGTGTCCAGTCCACCGGAGATTCTTTTTGATCAGAAGATCTTCCATAGAGGGCAGCCCCGTTCGTTTGAGTATTTCCTTATTTGTCACTTTGTCCTTCCAGGTTAGCCTCATGATTGAACGCAGATGTCGCATCATGAAGGCATGCAGCTTTTTCACCTGTTGTCTGTACACTGTCGAGGCCTCGGCTCCATATAGTAGGGTGGATACCACGATTGCACGGTAGATCTTGCCTTTGACCCACATGGACACATGGTGGTTGTTCTAGAGTCTCTGGCGTAGTCGGCCGAAAGATGCGCTAGCCTTGGCCATCCTCCTCTGTATTTTAGCATCAATGCGTCCATCACTTGATATAGTGCTTCCAAGTTAGGTGAATTCCGGAACAGAGTTCAGCTTGTTTCCGTCAACCATGATATCCTCCTCTCGGGTTCTTGTAGAGTTGGGTTGGTACAGTACCTCCGTCTTCTTGATGTTAATCTTCAGGCCAAACTTCTTTGATGCATTGGAGAAAGCGTCCACTATTTTCTGGATCTCTTCAGCAGAGTGGGCAACCAGTGCACTGTCATCTGCTAATAGCAGCTCTCTCACCAGTATCCGAGTAGTCTTGGTCTTTGCTCTGAAGTGTATGACATTGAATAGCTCAGCCCTGTGTCTGGACTGTATATAGATGCCATCCCCCATGTTTCGGAAAGCCTCGTCGAGCATTGCTGATAGGAAGATGATCATCGCTTGAGTAATATCATACATTAGCTTTCCGGCCTCCACACACAGAAGTTAGGGTTCTATTTCCTATAAATATTCTAGCGTGTAAAATACCGCTAATTAACAGTGGCCTAGTTAACATTAGGTCAAATCCTAAACACAATGTAATCATCATACTCAATATCATATCAAATCCCACACACAATGTAATCATCATACTCAATAGCAGCTCAAATCCTAAATATTATGCTAAATAGTAGGCTAAGCCCTACACACTGCGCGATCATCATACTCAATATTGTATTATCCTACACAATATCAATTTACTACGCGCGATATGAGAAATATCACTCACGCTGCGACGCGGTGCATGATTCATGGGTGGGGCCCGTGCGCAGAGCAGTGCTGACGCCTACCGGACACAAGCGGCACAATGGGTGGTCCATAAAACGCGGCTCCAATCCGTCACAGCCGGAACGGACATTACGGAGCTGACCATTTCCTTTCCCTGCAACTCCTGTTCTCCAAAGTCGGGCATACACCTGCCGAGACTCATGAGATGAGAGGCATCCTGCTGGATGGTTTACAGTCGTTGATATAACCAGAGGACAGTTTAATTGCTCGCTTCCTCATTATAGGTCGACCATAGCAGTTTAGAAGGCGGATTCACTCAGCTGACCTGTCAACAATCATTCTTGTCACTCAAAATCTGAAACCACGCATCTAACAGAAGGCCCTAACCCCCCGGGGTGGGGGGTGGGGGGTGGGGGTGTGGGGGTGGGGTGCAGTTGGCGTGGGGGGGGGGGCGGGGGGCGGGGGAGTGGTTTTCCAGCCGGTACCTAATAGGCTAAGACCGGATGGCCGAGTGAGTTGGACACGTCTCCTGTTTTGGTAGATCGTGGGATTTTAACCATGGTCGAGTCAAACCAATGACTTTAACAAATTATATTTGTCACTTCCTACCCAGGTGCTCGGCATTATTAGGACAGGGCAAGGACTGGTTGGCTCAGTGTCAGGATAATGTGCCTGAGTGGGATATCAGTCCATGGTGCCGGCAGTCTGGTCTCTGAGTGGGGCAGCACTAAATAAAATTGTCACGAGTGGGCACTGCCATAATTAAGTCGGTATCCATCCTGATATGACCTTAGATGTTGCCAGGATGTACAATTCCAACAATCACCCAATCATTAGGCAAAGGGGGGGGGGGGGAATCACACCGGAAGTGATGTTTTAGTTCGATGCAGGCGCATGTCCGCGTCTCATTGGTCTTAGTATACGTGGTACACAACAACAATAACCTCGTTTTCAAATTTCAAAGCGAGGCTGAGAGGCGCAGGTGCCTCTTCCCGAGAGCTGCTTTACACGGACTGTTCTGATAATCCTGTCTCTTGTCTCGGTTGATGATTCGAAAGCGAGGCTGTAGCTGTGGTTAATTCAAGTACTGGAGATGGGTTTTGGAGATGGTGGTGGTGGTGGTTAGTGGTGGTGGAGAGGTGAGAGGAGGGAGGGAGGGAGGGATAGGGGAGGGGGGGGGCAAGGAATGGATTGCGAAGGATTCTCAGCTGGCTTTATCTTGACGTTTGTGGGACGCCGCACTGGAAGCTGCGTCCGGACCGTGTTGGCTTTGTGTCACACGCCACAAGAAGCTGCAGTGTTAAGGAGCTGTCACATTAGGGTTTTTTGCGGGAGCGTATGGCAGCGTAGGCGCGTTACGTCATATACATCGGCATACGCCGTATACGCTACCCATACGCTACGCATACGCTACTCATACGCTACTCATACGCTACTCATACGCCGCCAGATGCCGGCTTATGTGAAGCGTATGAGGCATACGCCGCCATACGCTTTCATAAATCCGTCCGTCCAAATTTTGTTTGTGCATGCTAAAAAAAACTCGACCTATGAGGGCGTATGGCCCATACTGTCAAAAAATGTCACAGCACGCTCCCATACGCTCCTCATACGCGTCCTCTAGTACGCTCCTCGTAGATTCCACATACGCTCAAAACCACCCGAAAGGTCACCAAATGTCATCATAGGCCGGCACGCGCAGGACCTACGTAGGTTTTCAATACACTCCCGCCATACGCCATAATGTGACAGGGCCTTTAGTACCCTCACAATTCCTCGGTTACCATCCAGCAGTTTCTCTATCTACAGCAGGGGAGGGTTTGGGTTTGTAAGGAGGTGGATCATGCTAAGTATCAGCCAGTCTTTATCCG
This sequence comes from Branchipolynoe longqiensis, assembly GCA_030323885.1. NCBI lineage: Eukaryota > Metazoa > Annelida > Polychaeta > Phyllodocida > Polynoidae > Branchipolynoe > Branchipolynoe longqiensis. Next base: position 29,188,447 of record CM059193.1, read on the forward strand.
AATCGGTTTGTTTGTTTGTTTGATGTTTTACGTCCTAGCAACATCTAAGGTCATATCAGGATGGGTACCGACTTGTGACAGTGTGCACTCATGGCGACTTTATGGTGCTGCCCCACTGGAAGACCAGGCCGCCAACACGATGACCTGATATCCCACTCAGTCACATTATCCTGACACTGAGCCGACCAGGTCTTGCCCTATCCTAATAATGCCGAACGCCAGGCTAGGAAGCGACAAGTATCAATTTTTAGCTCATTGGTTTGACTTGATCAGGGTTCGAACCCACGACCCCACGATCTACCAACACGGGAGACGGACGTTCTAACTCATTTGGCCATCCCGTCTGGTATATCCAAATCGGAAATATAGACGCGCGCCATCTTAGTATGTGTGTCTAACATGTGGTTGTTTCCTGAAAGAAGCAGTCTGTGGGTTACCTGTATATCAGCTCCAGGGGTTTAATACATCAATATACATATTACTTGTGTATAAGAGACAGTGGGAAGACAACAATTCATGATTATACTGTTCTGACAATTTCTATTATTGTCAACAGCTTAATTTTTGTTTGTGCACTATGTGTGGAAATTGTGAATACAGTATGTCTATGTCTATGGCTATGTCAATGTAAGTCAATCAGAAAGAAATTAATATTTTTTTTAACTGTTCGGTGGGTATTACAACAAACCGGTGATGCGGATTCCGAGGGACACCAGTTTGCCAGGGACACTTCCATTGAAATGCATTGTTAACGGACCGTGAGCAAATCTTCATACGGAAGAAGTCAAATATCTCTCAAATTACACCATCTAGAAACTAATCGCTTGGTAGACATAGAGAAAACATCTTTAGCATAAAGACTATATTAAATTGATAAGGTTAGGGTTCTTGATTTCTATTAATTTTGAATAAAACTAATGTTTTGCACTGCGATCAAACTCAAGGCATAGTCAATGGTCGTGAGCAATGTTCATACGGAAAATACAAAAATACAGAAGAAGTCAAATATCTCTCAAATTACACCATCTAGAACCAAATCGTTTGGTATACATATAGAAAAGATCTTTACCAAAAACATTATATTAAATTTATAACATTAGTGACAATGATGTTCGATTTTGATGCATGTGCAGAAGCGATGTGTCCCTCGCAAACTGGTGTCCCTGGGAATCCGCAACACCGGGATCCTCTGCCTAGAGTGGTACGCGATCCCACACTTCTGCCATTCCAGGGCAGGTGTCCTAACCAGGTATGTGCTATTCCACATGGAGAGCCCACCGTCACTCATCAGGTATGCACCCATATTTATATGACCATAGATGTTGCCAGGACGTAAAACTCCAACAACCAACCATTAGGCGTACAATGAAATGAAAGCTTCACTAAACAAAGCTCTTTTCTCCATGGAAATGCAGTGTCAACAAATTCCGAGCGGCGTGACGACACCAGATCTATTTATAGCCAGCCTAGACGTTGGACAGTCACGTGACCTTCCCCAGCTGGCTGGCCATCTAGCGGTCACACAGTGGTCACGTGAGTGGTCACGTGGTGTGTCACTGGCCGCTAGTGTCACCGATAAAGAGAGGCCACCAGGCATCCTGATCTGGTCAGCCAAGTAAGATGGGAGGTGGTCTGCGGTCCCTGAACCTAGTGGCGGATAACCTATCTGGGAGGAAATAGGCAGGTTGTGCGCATGCTCGGATTGAGATGACTATCCTCTCATCTGGGTCTGAATGATGAATTGCCCATTGAATTTGGCTTGGTGTCATCTGGATTGCGGTATGGTCTGGTTTGCGGTGTTGTCTGGTTTGCGGGGTCATCTGGTTTGCGGTGTCGTCTGGTTTGCGGTGTCGTCTGGTTTGCGGTGTCGTCTGGTTTGCGGTGTCGTCTGGTTTGCGGTGTCGTCTGGTTTGCGGTGTCGTCTGGTTTGCGGTGTCGTCTGGTTTGTGGCGTCATCTGGTTTGCGGTGTCATCGGGTTTCCAGTGTCATCTGGTTTCCTCTGTAGTCTGGTTACCGGTGTAGTCTGGTTTCCGGTATCGGCTAGTTTCCGGTGTCGGCTAGTTTCCCGTGTCGGCTAGTTTCCGGTGTCGGCTAGTTTCCCGTGTCGTCTGATTTAATTTGCTGTGCCATCAACTCTGCTAATTTGTATTGCCACTGCTGTGTATAACTAACCCGCATCATCAAAGGCCAGTTGCTCTTATACCATGTCTATGTGGAGTGGGAGGTTAAAAATCCCTCGGGTTGGTAAAAGAGCAGGCTTGGGCTTTCTATCAACCAGTTGTCTAATTATGAAAACAAGTCTATTCAGACTTATCCCTGATTGTCAGCATACATTTTCAATCAAATAGTTTGTTTTCCATCATTACCTAAAGTTTCATCGATGCCTTCATTGACTTAATCTATCACTGAAGTCTTTGCCGAACACTTTCAATTATGCTGAAAGCTGATGCCCAGACTCCCATAGCGCTGACCCTTACATCAACCCAAACTCTATTCAATTGTTTCTGACAGTGATCCATCGGGGTATCATTAAAGATTACTGGTTTCGTCTGTGAATCGGCGTCGGGGAAAACATATGTGTTTCCCGGAAGTTCAGTAACGTGGCAAAGGTGATCCATAATTCATCGTAGTTTTTCTCCTTTTTCCCCTTTTTTTTCTTCTAAAAGTTGCACAATCTGACTGTGTTGATATTCTGAAATTATATATTTTAAGCTTGTTTTTTTGTTTCTTTGTTGGAATTTTATGTCCTGGCAACATCTAAGGTCATATCAGGATGGATACCGACTTGTGACAGTGCACACTCATGGCGATTTTATAGTGCTGCACACCTGGGAAATCAGGCCGTCAGCACCATGACCCGATATCCCACTCAGTCACATTATCCTGACACTGACCAGTCCTTGCCCTATCCGTTTAATGCTGAGCACCAAGCTGGGAAGCGACAAGTATCAATTTAGTAAGTCATTGGTTTGACTCGACCGGGAGCCGAACTCCCGACATTCTGCGCACAATATTTTAAGCTAAATATATTGGTAGGTTCATCGTTATCGTCTATCTTATTTTAGTTTCAAGTACCGGTTATTTAAAATAAAATATTAAATACAATTAAGTTATAAAATTAAGTTATATTAAATATTAAAGGAGGAATACTAATTCATTTAATAGAAACAATCACTCTTGAAGCCTATTATGTCTAGCATTTGAACATACACAGCAAAAGTAAATTTGCGTGTTTCCATGACAACAATGTCTGAAGCTAATCCTTTAGAATAAAGATTTAAAAGTGGAAACATGCCAAATTAATCTATATAAATTCATGTCGAAATATTAGCCACTATAGGATTCAGCAGGGATAGCTTCTGTTAAATTATCTAAATATTTCCTTTTGTTCAGAAATAAATACTTAACAAGTGCACCAGAATCTAAAGCCCTGTTTACACGGGCGATTTAAAACGCTTCATATAAAACGACTTGCCTAGATCGACTCACATTTGCCGTGTAAAAGCGACTGAGGCGTTTTAGGGCTGAATCGATTCATATAAATCGGTACATGTAAACCACCTCGCGAGGTAGTATAGATGAAGCGATTCAGCTGGTTCCCGGGCGGCAATAGTGTAAAATAGTGGTGCTCTCCGGCTACAGGCTCAGCTGTAACTAATCGCTGGTGCCCAGCAGTGTTAGGGACCGATTAGGCCAAAATCTATTGAATGCGATCATATTTAACAGAATTACATACTCAAATAATGAAATTTAATTAAATTAACCCTAAATTCCAAGCGATATTAACGTAGCAGCTATTTTATTGTCGAATCGACGAGTGTAAACTAAACAAATAGTGCTCGCCGGCTACAGACTCCCTACTAAGGCTGCTGGTTCCCGGCGCCGACACACTTTCAAACTCTGTCCGTGTAAACGCGCCTCTAAAACGCTTCATATAAATCGCTTTGTCTAGATCGTTTCACAATTCCCCGTGTAAACACGGCTTTAGTTGTATATGTAGGATAATATCTAGGCATGTTTTGGTTTTTGTTTGAAAAATAATATTTTCTTTGGAAGATGCAGCATTCATTTTATCTTTGGTATGATCAAAACAAAAAAAAAGAATTTGATTTTTAAAAGGGTCCGATGTTTAGTTGTCTCCTTTATATGAGAATTCACGTTGTTTGTTATGTTAAATGCTACAAACATCTTTGTCAAATTCTGAAATCGGGCCCATGTTATCGCCAAATAACTGTGTGTGTGCTCTAAAACCAGTTGCACAATTACGGGCGATAATAAGTGAGAGTATCTACCCAAGGCTGGCTATAAATCCTCAGCACGCATTACCAGGTGTTGCCCCAATCTGCTGATGGGACATTACCATGAGCCAGGAACATTCCGGGTGTTGAGTTACTATATATATTCCCGTCCCGTCCCTCGGCTATCTATGGCAGCTTCCATAAATCAGCACATACACCACCCCCCCCCCCCCCTGTCCCGCACCCATGTCCGCCATCCCGCTCTCTCCCACATACACCCATTTGCAACCGGTCCAGACGATGATCACTTCTGTGGCACCTGAGGCGAGTGACTGATCAAAGTGACAAAGTGTGCAGTTAAGCCGTCAGCTAAACGTGGCACTCAGTGTGTGCTCGCAATCACTTAAGCCAGTGTGATGATTCCTAGAGGATCCTAATGGCCAAATCTCCAGGCATTGATATCTCCCATGTAGGCACTAGTCAGTCTCAGGATTTCAATGCAGCAGGAGAAATAATTTAAAGCTGCTTAGTCCGATGAAATATAAATTTTCAAAACGAAACCAATTATCTAGATTTGATTTGACATATCTAACTTAGATACTGATGCACTTATTAAGCATTTGTTTCTGCATAGAAGGCAATACTGAGTCAATTTAACAGAACCTGTTACTGCAGAAGTCTATGTTGTCAGAGTTTTGGCAAGCTTGCCAAAACTAATTTTCCATGTTTGCACCCAAAATATCTCAAAAGTTTACCATTTAAATTAAAAGTAACTTTGAACAAATGTAAAGTAGAACTAGTGATCGATCTAATATATTTATCTCAGAAAAAATACAGAAATTCAAAACCATCGGACTATGCAACTTTAAACTCTAACTGGAGTGAGCAGGTCAAGTAGGCGGCAATGACTTTGATCTTATTATTTGTATTCCTGTATTTCAAATTAAGATTGTGTTGTAGAGATAATAGGTTGTTTGGCCCATCACAGTAAGTCAGATTAATGGGTTTTTTGTTCATCTCTAAGCAAAGTTTAGATGCTTAAAGAGATGCAATCCACAGTGATACGGCCATATTTCCCATTAATCATGGCTCTCTAAAACCATCTTGCAAGACACAGTAAAAGGGGTAATGAAAACAAGGCAGATTGAGGAAGACTTGGGAAGACAGCATCAAGGAATGGACATGCATGGGGCTTTGGAAGTCCCAGAGGGCAGTGGCAAAAGGGGGGAAAAGTGGAGAAAAGTGGAGAAAAGCGGAGAAAAGTGGAGAAAAGTGGAGAAAAGTGGAGAAAAGTGGAGAAAAGTGGAGAAAAGTGGAGACAAACTGGAGAACAACTGGAGAACAACTGGAGAAAAACTGAAGAAAAACTGGAGAAAAACTGGAGAAAAACTGGAGAAAAATGGAGAAAACTGAAGAAAAATGGTTGCAAAGTTCCAATGACCCTCATGGTTAAGGGATAGGTGGTGATGAAGCAAAGTTGGTTCAATTTTCTTTATTCACAACGCAAGAGAGAAGATAACCCAGAAGTGCTCTTACTTTCACTTAAGGATTTTATCTCAATTTCTGCACAGGTTTAAGGATTTTATCTCAATTTCTGCACAGCTCGCCGTCCTGATATGACCTTAGATGTTGGTGGGACGTAAAACAACAACAAACAAACAAACTGCACAGGTCTGACGTTAAGCGGTCTTTCATGGAGATTAAAGTGTTGCGTTGGCACTCAACACTGCCGATGGAGTGTCCTTGTGCAGATTAAATGTGCATTGTCGCTTGCAACATGGGTAACATACTTAATTTACAGAGGCAACAATTATTTGACTTGCTATAATAAATTCTGTTTAAAGAATCAATTATCACCATCGTAATTCACCAAGGCGGAGACAGTAATGGGTATAGTGGTTTTATTTGACATCTCGGGAAACGCTCATTAGGAACACAACTGGTTAACCGGAATGCTATCATCTTCTCCCGTGTCGGCAGTCTTCCCTCTGGGGTGACTAGGCAGGACTCGAACCCTCAACCCTATCCCTCTCGTCTTTTCCCAGAGGTGGGTGGGTGGGTGGATGAAGAAAGGTGGTGTGGTGATGATGGCGGCTGTGGAGGTTGTGCGCGGGTTTGAATCGTTTGTTAAATCAGTTAGCCGAAATGGCAGGGAAAGACCTGTGTCACCGCCTGGCAACATCTTTGTAGTTTGGCATTTCGCTGCAGGCAATACCTCTGGGTGGCACCACCGTATGGATGGTGGCCGCTGAGTTAAAGTTAGTTTGGCCGATTCAGTATAGGTGGCGGCAGTTGTGGTCGGGTTAATTTGCTCATGTAGTTATCAAGTCTCCGCAGTGAATTAGCCGTGTTGGTCGCAATGCGAAGCATTGCTTTTGATGCGAGGAGAGGAAGAGACCCTCCCCCGCCCCGCGCCGTCGCGCTGCTTTCTCACCTCGGCAGACGGCGCAGCGCGCCCCCACCTCCCCCTGCCCCCCCCCTGTCGTGCAGCACTCCGCGCCTCACCCAACGCCCCGCTGCTCGCCACCCTCTCGCCCTCCCCCGGGCCGGCAGCATTCACACCTCACCCGCTGTCGCCCCTCCCCCTTCCCTTATAAGGTCGCCCGCCGGCCTCCCTCAGGCACTCGCCCTCCTGGCCGTCTCCCAGCTCTCTGCCTTTTCCACCACCCACTACCCTACACTCCTTACACACTCTTCTCCAGCGGTGGAGGGCTCCTCGGCACCCCCTCACTCCACTGACACTTGATGAACTCAACCTTACTTTATTACCCTGCTCCTCATGAGCCTTTCTACTTTCTTCCATTTATTGCTTATTTACTTACACTGTTGAGCCTTTGTACTTTCTTCCATTATTGCTTATTTAATTACACTGTTGCTCCTTCTGAGCCTGCTTCCTCTGTATGCTCTGAGGCATAAATAAACGCCTTATTTCCACCCCCGCCTTGTCTTCTTCCTTTTCGCGCATCATGCTAACATGCACAATGTGGAAACTAAATATGTGGTGCCCAGCTTTCGAGAATCACCCAAATATGAAAGCTGTTAGCAGCGCGGTTATTTGTTGGTTTGTTTGTTTGACGACCCCAAGCACAAAAGCAAACATCAGCTATTGGGGGTCATTCATTGGGGGTAAACATAACCGGCTAGAAATTCTTTTTAAATTACATTTGAGCAAACAGGTAAAATAGAGCACAGCTACGTATGCCAAAATAGCATACAACTGATAAAATCACAAGTGCTATTATATGATGGATGAAATCAACCGTAAAAGATAAACTTAAAAATGAAAAATTAACTTTTGGTAAAAACCAGTTTATCTCAGAAATTTAATGAGTTGCAGATGGAATTGGAACGACTCCATCACAACCTCATTTCCAAATACTAGCAGCGTGGTTATTACGTACTGGAATAGAGTTGGTGGGTCTCTTGCAGGTGTGGGTTTACCAATTTTGACAATTCCAAAGTTTCTGAATGTTTGTCTTAACTATGCACTTTGGTTGATTTCAGGTGAGTTCAGTAGCAATACCGCTATCGCCTATGATGTATTTGGTGAGTATCAACTATGCCAGCTGCTTCTGTAAGTATGGAAAACCATCAGCAAAAGGTAGTTAGTTCATGCTGAATCGATAGGGACTGACTCGGTTTGTTTGTTTGTTTGTTTGGTTGTTAGTTATTTTATGTCCTAGCAACATCTAAGGTCATATCAGGATGGGTACCGACTTGTGACAGTGCACACTCATGGCAACTTTATAGTGCTGCCCCACTGAGAAACCAGGCTGCCAGCACCATAACCTGATATCCCACTCAGTCACATTATCCTGACACTGAGCCAACCAGTCCCTGCCCTATCCTAATAATGCCGAGCACCAAGCTAGGAAGCGACAAGTATCAATTTTTAAGTCATCTGTTTGACCCGACCAGGGTTCAAAACCACGACCCCATGGACTACCAACACTCTAATTCATTCGGCCACACCGTCTGGTCCCGTTCCCATTGAATCAAACACAATCTTACCATTGCGACCAATTACAAAATGCAACTTTGTTTTGTCTTGAATATTTATACTGCCTATCATGGATAAGTCTGAATACGCTTCTTTTCACCATTAGACATTTGGTCGAACGAAAGCCCGAGCCTACCCTTTTACCGACATAAGGACCTAGAAAAAGTCAGACACTATAACTACTCCTCCACTGAGAAGAGGCCATTATGAAATCTAAGTCAATGTGGTGACATTTGAATGAATGCTGGGATGATTACTGTGACGAGCCAACTAATTGAGGCTTCCATTGCAATGAGCAATGTAATTATGTGAAGACTAAAACTTGACACAAAGTATATTTAAAGCTGGATTTTCAATTGTTTGCAATTTACAAACAGTTACAAGCCATAAACAAGAAGGCCAAAAGTATTACTAAAATTCTAAATTGGACTAGTGCTGCACACTAGTGAAAACCAATGTTAACACACTTTTCCATTATGAGCAGGGTAAATAAATTCATCACATAAACAATAATTTTAAAAATCTCATAATCCCAAGATGATAGCTACCATAAGGACGATGGTGAGATAAACCACTATAAGAGCCAGGTAGTTTATATATATATATATATATATATATACATCTATATATATATACACACATATACACACATATACACACATATATACACATCATTATCATCATCATCATGCTGTCAGTCGCAATGCGACAAAGACTGCTTTCATCCCTTAACCACTGCTATTTCGTGCAGTTGTGCATTTCATAAAAGCTGCTTGCAAAGTGTTGAAGTGCTGCTGGCTTTTGCAAGTTACTAGCAGCACTCTCTTGGGGAGCAAATAGAGGTCTCACACTGGCAAGAACACGTCAAGACTGGTGCAAACTAGTTGTCCCTGCAGTGGCTGGCCAGGAGATGTTGGGAGTTCCATTCATCACCGCCCTTAATGCTGCCACGGAAGCATTATTCCATATACATGGGCCCCAGCATCACACAGCGGTGGCCCTGTTGACAAGTATGGTTGCCATGTAAGAAGGACCACCAGGTGCCAGCACGCTAGACTGGGGACGCAGTCATGGACTCGTCCACCCGAAGCTAGCAGCCAAACCCCCGCTAGAGGTTATATTAGTACACATGGATACGCAGTGGAAGGTCAGTCCTACAGGGCCGTAATCAATTAACACGACCCGGGCGACTCGGATCACCCGAGTCGTCAGAATTTCATATCGAACACGCGAGTGGAGTCAACAAATACACATGCCGTGTGCAAAACGACCCGACCCCAGTAACCCACCTCTTGGCTGGGGTTTGCTAGAAGCGATGACATCACATTTGCGCTGGTACCATCCTGCAGGATAACAGCAACCAGTACCAGTCATACATCTTTCTTTTTGGTAATAACCTAGATTCATGAAATGGAAATATAACTAAACCACGCCATCATAAAATACTTTAAACCTATTTTGTTGTAGTTATATCGGGTATTAAACAAACAAAAAAAGGTTTGGGATTAAGCCACCATTTTTTTCCACCCTGAGCGTGGAGAAGCGTATTTGATTATTCGACTCGACTCTGCAGGATGTGCGCATGCGCCAAAAAGTGGCTCGGGTGACCCCAAGTTCATTAATCGATTACGCCCCATGTGGCAATAATCCGCGCATGACCCTGGGATTGAAGTTGAAGCGAATTTAAGGAGTGTCAGTCCTGCTTGTCTATTATTGCAGGATCAGCACTCCATCACATTGATTAATGATTGATCAATGTTGACAGTGAGGAGTAACAGATGCATGTCTGCACGGACAGGACTTGGGGGAAGGAGGGGGGTAACTCAGTGGAACAGGCCATCCGCGGATGGGTGACGGGCGGGGGGTGGTGTCTAACTTATAGGTGGCTGCTAGACATTTCCTTTTATTATGGGCGATAATGGGGATTTGTAATCCTCTGGGAGAAGATCTGCACTTTCGAGAAAATTTTCCGTCAGTGTAATACATAATCTCTGCTTGGCTTCCCAGGATGAACTATTTCGTATCACACTATTCCTCCCTATTTACAATGTGCGTATCAGGGAGATATCCTCACTCACACTCTATATGCCTCTGATATGTATCTATATAAAATCCGATATCTAACTCTTTCATGATTCTTAGCCAAATAACAAAACAAACAAAAAAGGTATATTATATTTGACTACCATGAGTTAGATGAACTTAACATCCTTCAGATCCCTAAACTAGCTTACCAGTGCTAAGCGAGCACAATACCCCCACCCCCCGTCCTCCCCCCACCCCACCATTCGCTGCCCTCCACTCCCCACTCTCACCCCCCACCCCCGACTCTCCCTCTCTCCCCATCTCCCCACTCACTGCTACGGGCCCCGGTGTAGTTTCTCCCGAGGCCACCAGGGCTTTCGAGCAAGTCTCCTACATAAGATGGCAGCGTGCCAAGCTCCTACATAAGATGGCAGCGTGCCAAGCATACAAAGCACATCCAGCTGAGACATAAGTTCATCCAGCAATCTGAGAGACTGCTCTCTTTCAAATTGTTTTGCATGTTAGGCCGTATGTATATTATGTTTGGTATTATTCGTACAGTAAATGTGCATAGCCCGATGACTCGGAGTTCCTGCTATTTAACATTAAATTATATAGGTGTGTTTTTGTGTTTTTTCCGGAGTTTTTTTTTACATTAAAGTTTCTAGTAAAAAAATAAATAAAAGCCCCCCCCCTACCCTGAGCAACTCCGAAAAAAACTAAAAGAAACACCGATATAATTTAATGTTAAATAGCAGGAACTCCGAGTCATCGGGATATATATAATGTAAATAAAGAATAGTCCCTAATGTTTATATGCTCCTTCTGGGCACCTTCTCGGTTCCCAACACCCTTTATTTTCAGCAGGTCCCCCTGTAACCGGGCACTCTCTGCTTCCCCTTTCCTGGGAACCGACGCCAATACCATATATATATATATATCGCACTATGAGTAGAAGGAAGAAGTACATGGACAATAGAAACATATGAGCAATTAATCAAAAGGGAGCTAAATGCACTGCTAGACTAACAACAACAACAAACTATACAATTTTATATATAAATACTTCAATCAAACTCTTAGAGGGGCATACCTGCTAGGCATGATACATACAGGAGAAACTTTAAACTTAAAATAAAAAGACTAATGACCAATCCCACAACAAGGTGAACGCAGCCATGGAAAGTAACTATTGGTAACCAAACAACTAAGAAATTGTAAAACTAACTAACTCACAGAGGGTTGGGGGATGTGGGAGAATGCCTTCAAACATAGAGTGCATGCAGTAGATAGCTACACACCAATTGAAAGTGATAATATACTATTAGAATATAGTCTGCTTTACTTTAGTTTGAAGTACTTTTGATAATTGAACCATCTGTGGGAAAACCACCACAGACTCATGCGGGAGGTTGGCGGGACCAAGTGGTCCTTAGCCACTGCCGTATTGGCCACTGGTGGCTTACACATGCTTTTCTGCTCAAGGGGGAACCTCCCCCTGAATGCATTGGGTGTCAGTCCCCACTGACACTCAAACACATTTTACTAAGTTGCGTTGATTTTTTTGCCCTGCGCCAACAGTTCTACACTGCAGACAGTATGCATGACCTTTTTACTAAGGTAAAACAGGAAAACATTTTAGCCTTTTTGAGGGCAGCTGGAATGTACCGCATCCTCTCGTCCTCTCACAAGTTATGAGCACATGGATGAGAACCGACCTGTTTATTCTAGAACCTTATTATTGGTACAGTTTGGGACATGCCCTCACTCACGGACTCGGCCAATGCCTACAACCAGAACACCCCACTCCGCCTCCATCCTCTGACTCCCCCTCACACTCTGCAGCCACCAAGGGGGAAGCTCCCCCTGAATGTATTGGGTGTCAGTCTCCGCTGACACTCAAACACATTTGACTAAGTTGCGTTGATTTTTTGGCCCTGCACCAACAGTTCTACACTGCAGACAGTATGCATGACCTTTTTACTAAGTTAAAACAGGAAAACATTTTAGCCTTTTTGAGGGCAGCTGGACTGTACCACCTCATATAGTTTACTAAATAGATTCTATCAATTATTAATAAAACTTTTCCTTTTCTATGGGAATTTGTTTCCCTTGACCACAAATATATGATTGTGAGCTTTCTAATTTAATGAGTGTCTATTGGCACATAATTGATTGTCTGCTTTTACATGTAAAAGCGATGGTTTGAACAAAAAACAAACATTTCTCGCCATGAATATGGCCTATGCTGCCGACACGGCGTAAAGCAACCACCAATCAATCAAAAACAATCAATCGGTAATTTAAATATATATTAAGTGAGAACATGCAATATTAATTTCGGAGTGCACAGCTAAATTCCAATACCATAGGCTTTAGCAGTAACGACTTCTATTAAATTGATTTAGTAATACAGAATACGCAGCAGCAAATGCTTAAAGCTGCATAGTCCGATGAATTATCAAATTTTCAAAACCAAACCAATTATCTAGATTTGATCTTACATATCTAACTCAGATACTGATGCACTTATTAAGCATTTGTGTCTGCATAGAAGGCAATACTGAGTCAATTTAACAGAACCTGTTACTGCAGAAGTCTATGGTGTCAGAGTTTTGGCAAGCTTGCCAAAACTAATTTTCCATGTGTGCACTAAAAATATCTCAAAACTTTACCATTTAAAATAAAAGTAACTTTAAACTAATGTAAAGTAGATACTAGTGATCGATCTAATATATTTATATCAGAACAAATACAGAAATTCAAAACCATCAGACTATGGAACTTTAATAAGAGTGCTAGCATCTAAGTTGGATACATATCTATAGTCTGTTGTGCACAGGAGTTGATTAGGCACAGACAATTTCATTCACAGACAATTGGCCTTCCTCATTCCACTGCGCTTTACTCTATCGTATTAATGCCAAGTGCCAGGCTTCGTAGCGAGAAGTATAAATTTGTAACTCACTGCTTTGACTCGGCCAGGGTTCGAACCCAAGGTAAAGAATCCTTTGCTACCTAAACGTGGAGCCGGACGCTCAACTCATACATATCATCTAATCTGGATAAGCACTTTGGTTTTTAAAAGAATTGGTGCTTCTATCTGACTGTGCAGGATTTTAGTGACTGTGGAAGCTGGATTAATGCTCACTACTCTGTTGGATCTCTGGATACAGCTTCTTTTTTTATAAAATGGTGCTTTCCTCTGACTGTGCAGGATTTTAGTGGCTGTAGAAGCTGGATTAATGATTACTCCTCTACTGTATCTTTGTATACAGATTCTTTGTAGCATCCCAGAATGCTTTCAGTTGTTTCATCCAAGTTCTCCCCATCATATCTGCACAGCTGGCTTACACAGCAGAGATCAAAGGATGCCAACGCACACTGAAAGATCACCCCCCCCCCCGCCACCCCCAGTGGGGGAGGGGGGCGTGAGAGATGGGGGGGGCGGAGAAAGAAAAATATCCCCCCCCCCTAATCTAATGCCTCATGCCGTTGGTGCTCTTCTGTTCCGAGAAATTATCCATTACCCGAAACAAAAATTCCCAGCTACAACTATGGTTACCTTTCCCATATCAATATAACATTCAAATAAAACTGGGAGATATTTAAATTCACGTTGGCTGGGGAATGTTTCGAGAAGTTGTTCCCAAAAGCCATTTCAGGAGAAAACATTAACTGCCTGCACTGCATATAGGATGAGCGTTAATTGGGCCGATGGATCAAACCGGACGCAATGGCCGAATCGGTACAGCGCAGGCTTCCCGTGCGGAAAGTCGGGAGTTTGAATTTCGCCAGCACCATGACCTGATATCCCACTCAGTCACATTATCCTGATACTGAGCTAACCAGTCCTTGCCATATCCTAATAGTGCCGAGCGCCTGGCTAGGACGCAACAAGTATCAATTTTTAAGCCATTGGTTTGACTCAAGCAGGGTTCGAACCCACGATCCCATGGTCTACCAACACGGGAGACGGACGCTCTAACTCATTCGGCCATCCCGTCTGCCCCCGCTGGTATCTGACGAAAATGATACTCCGTCCAAAATACAGTGCATAGTTCCCTATCTGCACACCTGGCTATGGGAATCTCTAGGACCCTCTCCCGAAACTGTATGGTTTTAGACCTATGTGCATTGAGTCCGAAGCAGTCACCTGCAACTTCCTCGTAAGGCCCCTGAACGAGCACAATATGGCCGCCCACCATGCTACATGCGCTCTGTTACATGTGAGTTCAGGAAAGAATTGCCCTTAACATCTCCAGGATAGGCCTAGACCTCCGCAGCTAGTCCCCTTTAGACCATCTAATCCCCTTTAAAGTCGATGATACATTGATAGTACAAAATGTACTCGCCCTCAAGAAATAGTTCAGCCCACTAACATAATTCTGCACTAACCCATACTTCAGTGTGTGCGATAACCAAGTGGCATATAATGCCACCTGCTCCTCAGAGCAAGAAAAAGGAGAGCGGGACCCCACGTGCAGTAAAACAAATTCTAAATACTTCTTGGTCTGTACCCCCCTGGACACCTTCAAATTCTTTGAGTAGCACTGGGCCTGGAATGCCTTCTGTTCTGCTTCCAGCATCGCCTGCCCTGTAAGAAAAGAATGATTTTCCAAGAGACGCACAGCATAAGCCTGTCCCCCGCGTCTATTCCCCTGATCCTTTCCTCACTCCTGCATTCAGTAAGCCTTGAAAGGGCATCACATATGCCATTTACCTCACTCCTGAGTCCGAAGCAGTCACCTGCGACTTCCTCATAAGGCCCCTGAACGAGCACAATATGGCGCCCACCATGCTACATGCCCTCTGTTACATGTGAGTTCGGGAAAAACTCATTGATCCAAATACACAATTATGTTCAACTGCTAACCACAATAGCCTCCTTAAGTAGAACATTATCTCCTTACTTCTAGAGCGCCTTGTGTTCAGGGCCGCTTGCACCACCGCACTATCGGTGATGATTATAACTGTACTGTCGCACGCCCCACATTTCTTGCACATTTCTTGCACATTGATGTGGATCCCCCCAAACCTTATCTGGTGGATAATAGTGACGGCCTGAGTATCCATCTAGCTTGGCATTCTCCCTCGCGTCAAACGCCCCGACAACCCCCCCCCCCCCCCATGGAACTCACCTTAGCCCCATTTAGAAGGATCACTATAGGTGCTAATCTCAGGGGCAAACTTGCCTAGCATCTTAGCCATCCCATTGAATTTGGGCGCAAATGAGAGCCACCAGGCCAAAATCAGGGCCAACACTGGGGTAATACGACGCCCAGGCGGCGGAACCAGGTGCTGGTGCCACTATCGAGTAGTCCCTGTGCTCGCAGGCACCGGCCAGCGATTGGACATTATTAGATATTACCAAAATATATCAAAGCTCGCCGAAAATATGCATAATATATAAGTCACTGTCATTATGCATCTGATGCATAATGACCATGGATATAGTTTTTCTTGCTGATTAATATTATTTCATTTATATTTTATTTGTTTAATTTTGTATTAGTACTTTTCATTTGTATTCCTATTATTGGGGGGGGGGGGGGGGGGCAGGGGTGGGGGTGGGGCGAGGCCGGGATTCCCGGTGCCGGATCACATAAATGTATAAATATACATATATACATATAAACATATATACACATGAATATACATATATATTTACATGTATATATATATATGTGCAAGCATGTATGCTTGTATATATGTATATACACATATCCATGTACATGTATATGTATTTATACATGTATATATATGTATTTATACATGTATTTATACATGCATATGTATATGTATATATACATGTATATGTAGTTATACATGTATATGTATATGTAGTTATACATGTTATATATGTTGAGGTATGCAGGTATAGCAATACCTCAGGGAGTTTGACGCCCTGCCTTGCAGAGTTCTAAACCACTGCCTTGTGGTACAGGTCCTTGACAGAACCGAAGGCTAAGGGAGCAAACCCTAAACAGAAAACCATGTCACTGTGGCAGCATTAAGGGCGGTTGATGTATGGAACTCCCAACATCTCCCGACCAGCCACTGCAGGGACAAATAGTTTTGCGCCTGTCTTGACATGTTCTTGCCGGTGTGAAACCTCTATTTGCTCCCCGAGAGAGTGCCGCTGGTAACTTGCAAAAGCCAGCAGCACTTCAACACTTTTGCAGGCAGCTTTCATGAAATGTAGAAAAAGATGCATGCCTTCATGATGCGACATCTGCGTTCAATCATGAGGCTAACCTGGAAGGACAAAGTGACGAATAAGGAAATACTCGAACGGATGGGGCTGCCCTCTATGGAAGATCTTCTGATCAAAAAGAATCTCCGGTGGACTGGACACCTCATGAGGATGTCATCAGACAGGCTACCAAAGCAGATCCTCTATTCTCAACTGTCTTCTGGCTACAGAAAGAGAGGGCGCCCCCGTCTCCGGTTCAAAGATACCATCAAGAGAAACCTGAAGCTGAGAGACATTAAGACCGACTCATGGACGCAACTCTCACAGCAGAGAGCTAAATGGAGAGCGGCAGTCAAGTAATGAAAGCAGTCTTTGTCGCATCGCGACCGACAGCATGTTGTTGTTGTTGTTGAGTTATACATGTATATATACAGTTATTGACGTATACACATGTATGTATACGTTTATATATGAATATACATATCAACATACACATACAAATACTATGGAACGCCATTTCTTGTTTTATTCAGACATTAAATATGTTAATGATATGTTTAAATCGATTTTATCATATCATTAAATGTATTTAATGATCTGTTCAAAGAAGTTATGATACGTTTAAATATTTTATATTTGATGAGATCAGAACATCGATTTAATGATATCATGAAATGCATTTGAAGAGATCATCAAATTCATTTGATGATCTCTAATTGGTACATCATTTAAACATATTGTAGGGCCGGTGTTCGTGTCTGTAGCTATGTAGGTAGGCGAAAGTGAAAAACAATACAGGCGGAGAGAAAGAGAAAGTAAAGCAAAAGTAGGAGTGCAAGAGAGTCCAAACCCCTCTCGTTTATTATATATAGTAGTAAATAGTACATGGATTCTTGGTATAGGATCATGCCATTCATTCAACCAATTGGGAAGCAGCATTCCCAGTTCCTCCAATCAGGACTCCGCATTCCTGATTACCATGACCACCAGTGGTTTGCCCACCACCAGAGCTGGTTGATCTGTGGCCACCACCAACCTTGACCCCTGAGTGCTTTGACCCCTACCTCAGCAGAGAGCCAGGCCTTGAGTGCACTCACCCAGACCTGCCAATCATCCCTAATTATATAATTACCTGCCATCAAGCATGGGCTAAGCCATATATATAGATATAGATACAATATACACAATATACACAACATACAACATATACACACTCTTGGCCGGCCAAGCAGAATAATAGAGGATTTCCATCTCCCCCCTCTGCCGATTATCGAAATATTTTACAATATGTAAAATTATATTTGATCATCTCTTTAAATCGATTTAATGATTGAGGAAATAGACATATGATCAAATCGATTTAAACATATCATTAAATACCTCTGGAACTTTGAATAGATAAGAGGGAGAGGTAGGGAGAGAGGGAGAGAGGGAGAGGAAGGGGGGAGAGGGGAAGGGGGAGAGGGGGAGAAGGAGAGAGAGAGGGTGGAAGGGGGGAGAAGGCGAAAAGGGAGAGACGAGAGTGGGCGATACGGGAGAGTGCGGGAGAGGGGAGAGGTGGACGGGTGACGAGGGAGAGGGAGGGGCACGGAGAGGGAGAGGGAGGTAGGGACGGGGAGGGGATAGGGGGAGGGAGGGAGGGAGAGAGAGAGGGCGAGGGGGAGAGGGGAGGGGGGGAGGGGAGGAGGAGAGGGACAGAAGAGGGTGCGGGCGGTACAGAGAAGGAGAGGACGAGACAACGAGACAACGAGACGGGGAGACGGGGAGACGGGGAGAGGGGGAGACGGGGAGACGGGGAGACGAGGAGAGAAGGGGAGAATGGGAGAAGGGGAGACGGCAGATACAGTGATAGAGCAGAGAGGGGGATACAACAGATAGGGCAGAGAGGGGGATACGGCAGAGAGGCGATGCGGCAGAGAGGGGGATACGCCAGAGAGGGGGATACGCCAGAGAGGGGGATACGCCAGAGAGCGGAATACGGCAGAGAGGGGGGGGGATGTGGGATGGGAGAGGGAGGGGGAGGGGGGGAGGGGAGGGGGACGGGGAGGGGGAGAGGGAGGGGAGGGGAGGGGGGAGGGGGAGGGGGGAAGGGGGAGGGGGTGGAGGGGGAGGGGGAGGGGGAGGGGGGGGGGGGGAGGGGAGGTGGGGAGGGAGGGGAGGGGGGGGGGGGAGGGGGGAGGGGAGGGGGAGGGGGAGGGGGACGAGGATTCTGTGTCTGTAGGCACACAATATGTAGTCATCCCTCAATCTTTTCTTGGGTATGTTTTACTACCATGTTTGTGTCCCTGTTTCTTGACAGGACTTATGTTCTTATGTACAGACGCAATGTTTCTTATGTACAGATGTGATGTGTGCACCTCTTTGCATCAAACCATCATATTTGTGCTCATATGTAGAGAAAGCGCGTTTGAATTTCATGTGCAGCAAGAACCCTGCTATACTACTCGCATTGGCCAGCGGTATCTATCACCTTAACAGATACTGCAACTAGGTGTATTACCAGAACTGTGTGCACCTATGGTTATTTTTGTAGCTCATGTCACCCATGGTTTGCCTATAGGCACCCGTGGTCTAGGCTTACTTCAATTTATGGCCTTGTCTAAAATTTCTAAAGGAAATCTAATTCCCATTTTTGCCTGACATGAGTGAAGGCAAATTTATCTCCTCCAATGAGCTAAAGACTGGTTATGACAAGTTCTCTTAAGGCTACAATAAGCAACAACTGAAGCCGCTATGAATGCCTTCAAAATTGATTGAGCCACGACAGCTCCTTCGTATGTTATAGGGCATTGTGTAACTTATGACTTATTTATTATTAGCCATTGATCTAAATGTATGTGTGAAGCGGTAGCTGAACCATACTGGTCATAGAAATGTTATATTGTATGGATTGATTGAGTAATCTGTAATAAGTAACTACTAATCCCAATAAGTCTGTTTGTTGTTTTACGTCCTAGCAACATCTAAGATCATATCAGGACGGGTATCAACGTGTGACAGTGCGCACTCATGGCGACTTTATAGTGCTGCCCCACTGGGAGACCAGGCCACCAGCACCATGACCTCCTATCCCACTCAGTCACATTATCCTGACACTGAGCCAACCAGTCCTTGCCCTAACCTCATAATGTGTCTGGCTAGGAAGTGACAAGTATCAATGTTTAAGTCATTAGTTTGACTCGACCAAGGTCCGAACCCACGATCCCACGGTCTACCAACACGGGAGACAAACACTCCAACTCATTCGGCCATCCCGTCTGGTCCCAATATAATGAGCACGTGACATTTTAACCACGTGAAGGGGGCGGGGGGGGGGGGGGGGTTCCCAGCCTTCCACGTGTATGTAGATTATACAACTATCACACCACTCCCACTGTTCTAAATAATTCTCATGTATCATTTACATATATACATATATATATATCCATGTGTATATAATTGGTCGTAATGCTCGCATTGCGGTTGATGCGAGGCAGCGAAGAACCCCC
Source organism: Branchipolynoe longqiensis (assembly GCA_030323885.1). NCBI lineage: Eukaryota > Metazoa > Annelida > Polychaeta > Phyllodocida > Polynoidae > Branchipolynoe > Branchipolynoe longqiensis. The sequence continues at coordinate 29,208,395 of CM059193.1, forward strand.
CCCCCCCCCCTACACCCTCCCAAGCCTTTGGCCCTTACGCAATCTCCCGCCCTTTCTTCTCTTATAGCCAGCCCCCGCGGCCCATCAAGCCACTCGCCTGCCCGCCTCCAGCCACGCTACTCCTCCGGCACCTTTCCTTTGGCTGCACCTCCCGCACCCTTGACGACGGCGCCCTCCGGGACCTCAGGTTGTTTGCCCTCTACGGCCGTGACTCTAACGGCCTCCACCTCCTCCGGGCCCCGGAGGGTCACTTCTTTGTCATCGAGTGCGACTCTTGCCTCTCGGGCGGGGGTTCCTACTCCACCACCCACTGCTACGCCCAAGGGCTTCCGGGTGCGCTTCCCCGACATACACAAGCTGGAGGCGGTCAACCTCTTCGTCGCCCTCCATGCACTCCTCCCCGAGGACGTAGCGGGGGCGACGGTCGTCATAAACACTGACAACATGGCCTCGGCCGCCTCGCTCGACTCGGGCCACGCCCGGGACCCTACCCTCGGAACTCTGGCTCCTGGCTGCTTCCCGCTGCTTCACCCTCGCCGTCGTCCACAAGCCCGGGGTGGATCTGGTCCTCGCAGATGCCCTCAGCCGCGCCCACCTCGCCGGACCCTGGGCCAAGGTGGCTCGCGCCGGGGCGGCCCACCTCGGGCTCAGCCATGTGTATCCCTATCACGACGCCTTCCCCTTTAACCCGGGGCTGTGATTCAGGCTTCCTCTGCCCAGGTCGCCGACGTCGCTCGCCGCCGCCTCACCTCCCTCGCCCCCGCGACCTGGAGGAACCGCCGACGGCAGGCCCAAGACTATGTGACCTACTGTGTCGCCCGAGGCCTCGACCCCCTCGCCCCCACCGACTTCAGCGTAGCCGCCTACACTGCCTCCCTCTATGCCCGAGGGCCCGCCCCCGCCTCCATCAAGAACTCCATCTCGGGGGCGCGCTCCTTGGTCGAGGGGGCAGGGGGCGGCCCCTCGGCATTCGACTCCACCCTCGCCAAGGAAGTCTCCCGGGGCGGCGAGCGCGCTTTGGACCACGTCCGCCGCCAGGCACCAGCTGGCCCTCGTGGTGCCCCACCTCGCCCAGGCGGGCGCCGCCTCGCTCGTCCCCCGAGCCGCCCTCCTCCTCGGGTATTTCGCCATGCTGAGGCAATCAAACCTGCTCTCGCCGAGTCCTGAGGGCTGGAGCGGCCCGCACACCATAGCCCGCGGCGACATCCGCCTCGTCCCCGGGGGCCTCCGGATAACCATCAGGACCTCCAAAACCATCTGTGGGCCCTCGGGGGCCGTCGCCCTCTTCGTCCACGCCTGCTCTCGGCTGGGCCTCTGACCAGTCGCCGGTTGGAATGCCGCCATCCTCCAGCACCCGGCTCCGCCGCAGGCCCCGGCCTTCATCATGCCCTTGGGTCGCCCCCTCGACCCGCGCTCCCTCACCACGCTCCTCCAAGGCGCGCTTCGCGCCCGAGGTGTCCCCGGTGGTGAGGCATTTACACTCCACAGCCTACGCCTCCCGGCGCCTCCATACCATAGACTCACACCGAGTCCCTACTGCACCTCTACTTACCTTGACATTATAATTGACCCTATTGACATTTATCATTACTATGCTGAGATTCACTTATCACATTTGACTCTCAACCTCTTACTATTGACATTGTACCTATTGTTGATATCCTCATTACGATTAACATTGTACCTTATTGTTGATATGCTCTCATATATATTATTCGGCATTTCTGAATAAAATGCCTCTTTTTTTCTCCACCCCTGCCTCTTCGTTCTTCCTTGTCGCGCATCGGTCATAATGCTTGCATTGCGGTTGATGCGAGGCAGGGAAGAACCCCCCCTACGCCCTCCCTAGACATTGGCCCTTACGCAATCTCCCGCCCTTTCTTCCCTTATAGCCAGCCCCCGCGGCCGATCAAGCCACTCGCCTGCCCGCCTCCAGCCACGCTACTCCTCCGGCACCCCCTTTTTTCCCCCACCCACCATCCCTATACACCAACACTCCCTTCATAGGGTGGAGGGCTCTTCGGACCCACCTCCCGGCGCCTCCACACCATAGACTCACACCGAGTCCCTACTGCGCCTCTACTTACCTTGACATTATAATTGACCCTATTGACATTTATCATTACTATGCTGAGATTCACTTATCACATTTGACTCTCAACCTCTTACTATTGACATTGTACCTATTGTTGATATCCTCATTACTATTAACATTGTACCTTATTGTTGATATGCTCTCATATATATTACTCGGCATTTCTGAATAAAATGCCTCTTTTTTTCTCCACCCCTGCCTCTTCGTTCTTCCTTGTCGCGCATCGGTCATAATGCTTGCATTGCGGTTGATGCGAGGCAGGGAAGAACCCCCCCCTACGCCCTCCCTAGCCATTGGCCCTTACGCAATCTCCCGCCCTTTCTTCCCTTATAGCCAGCCCCCGCGGCCGATCAAGCCACTCGCCTGCCCGCCTCCAGCCACGCTACTCCTCCGGCACCCCCTTTTTTCCCCCCACCCACCATCCCTATACACCAACACTCCCTTCATAGGGTGGAGGGCTCTTCGGACCCACCTCCCGGCGCCTCCACACCATAGACTCACACCGAGTCCCTACTGCGCCTCTACTTGCCTTGACATTATAATTGACCCTATTTACAAAGTATGCATGGTTACAAGCCAACCAAGCCAACCAAGCCAACCAAGCCAACCAAGCCAACCAAGCCAACCAAGCCAACCAAGCCAACCAAGCCAACCAAGCCAACCAAGCCAACCAAGCCAACCAAGCCAACCAAGCCAACTTCTCTCAGAAGCATGTCAGTCAGTCACTACGCCCGATTGCAATGCCTGCACAGTGCGCATTCTGGTTATGTGGTAGCACCTATGACAAAACCTAGGATTTGATTTAACCAGGGATTAATTAGCCCCCTCATTCAAAACAAATCTGACCCGTTCATAGCACACGCTGTGCTAAACCATAAAGGAAGATGGGTCCCGGGACCCCATCCTAAAAACAGTCCACTCATTCAAAACACTGGAAGAGGAGTACCAAACAGAAATGGCTCCAAGCGAAACAGACAAAATGCCTAACTAACACAGACAACGAAAGTTAAACAAACAACGCTAGCACACATAGAACAACCGGTACGAACACAACCAGAACGAACACGAGAATGAACACAACCAGAACGAACAGAAAAACCAGAACGGACAGAAAAACCAGAACGGACACAAGAACCAGAAGGAGCACAAGAACGAACACAAGAACCAAAACGAACACAAGAACCAGCACATCGCAAATTAGATAAAGGATTCACCCTGTACTCAGTACAGGGGTGAATACCAGCTGTATATAAAAGCGGTCGAAAAAGCGGGGAAATGAAATGAGCCTAAATTCACAATCTAAGAAGCAACAATTATTCTTTTTATGTCTTCATATTTCCCCGCTACCTTTGAGTTGAAAAATACAATAAAACACAGTTTAATAGAATTTAAAAGTGAAATCAACGGCGTTCTATCGCCGCCATATTGTCTTTTGCATTCTCTCCCATTTCACCAAATCTGTGCCGATATAAGTAGCCATTTGATATTGAAAGCGGGCATTCTACTTCCTGTTCCATACTAAAGCTATTTTTGCCCGTATTTAGACTACGTTGTCATCCATCCGTGTACTACAAGTACAGGGTGAATCTTTTATCTAATCGCAAATATGAACGGGCGAGATTGCAGTTTGATTTACCGCCTAATGGTTATATCTTTATTGGAACCTCAATCCCGCCTTGATGTATCACAGTTGATATATCACAGGTGATATCACAATGAATATCAGTTAAACTAGACTCACCTGTAAGTTTTAAGTGTGAAGACTCACCTTTAAATGGGGAAGTATTAAGATTGGTAAGAATCTTAGTAATGCATAGACTTCCATATGTAGTATCCTATCCTTACTACGCTAGCTAACTAAGGGTCGCCCTGCTGCCAATTTATACTCTCCCCGGATACTTCCGGTGAAGGAAGATGAAGTAAGAATATCACCTACCACAGTCCATGGTGCAGATCCCCTCCCTGTCCTGCCCTCCCCTCCACCCATTGCTATGGCAACAGAGGAGGGGAGGGATGGCCAGATGTAGGACATTAACATGCAGATGCCCAGAGAAGCCTACACTTGGTGATTGCCACAGCAGATGGCCGAATGGGTTGAGTACCAGCTTCCCATTTTACAGGTCATGGACTCAAAAACCCCGCCAAGTCAAACCAATGACTTACCAAGATCCATACTTGTCAGTACCTAGTGAGGTACCTGACATTACTAGGATAGGGCAAGGAGTAGTCGAATGAGGATGACCCGAGCAATGTTCATCAGTGCCAGAACCATGGCACACTGTCAGCGATTGACAAACAGGATTATTATAAATCACATGACCAGAGGAATGTTTGTCAGTGCCAGAACAATGGCACACTGTCAGTGATTGACAAAGATGGTTATTATAAATCACATGACCAGGGCAATGTTTGTCAGTGCCAGAACCATGGCACACTGTCAGCGATTGACAAACATGGTTATTATAAATCACATGACCAGAGGAATGTTTGTCAGTGCCAGAACCATGGCACACTATCAGCGATTGACAAACATAGTTATTATAAATCTCATGACCAGAGGAATGTTTGTCAGTGCCAGAACCATGGCACACTGTCAGCGATTGACAAAGATGGTTATTATAAATCACATGACCAGAGGAATGTTTGTCAGTGCCAGAACCATGGCACACTGTCAGCGATTGACAAAGATGGTTATTATAAATCACATGACCAGAGGAATGTTTGTCAGTGCCAGAACCATGGCACACTGTCAGCGATTGACAAACATGGTTATTATAAATCACATGACCTTCCTGTCCCCATCACTGGTGAACCATCAATGTATCAACACCACAGTGATTGATGAACATGATAACAGTGAATAACTGTTGATGTGGCTGTCATCAACCTCATTGAAAATATGAATGTCTATCATTGCCACATCGTCAGTGATTGACACACGGTCATTACGAATCACTTGCCACCCACATCAGTTGTAACATCAACATCTATCATCGCCAAAGTGATTGGCGAACATTCACTAGAAATCATCTGATTTTGCTGTCCCAAACACTGTTGAACCATCACCACCATCCTCCTGTTTGCCAAGTGTTGTTGTATGACCTGAGCAAGGTCTATCAGTTTCACACCATGGCACACTGTCAGTGATTGACGAACATGGTCATTAAAATATATCACATGACCTGGCTGTCCTGTCCCTATCACTGGTGAACCATCAATGTATCATCACCACAGTCAATAATTGTCGAACAAGGTCATTATAAATCATTGTTGATGTAGCGGGCATCCACGTCACTTGAAGCAGCAATGTTGATCACAACAGTCAGTGATCGATGAACACGATCAGTCTAAATCACTTTACCTTGCTGCCCATATCATTGGTGATCAATCAGTGTCTCATCACCACAGTGATTGTCAAATATGGTCATAACGAATCACCGTTGATTTTGTGTTCACCTACATCACTAAGAATATCACTGTCTATCATCCAGGTCACTTGAAACAGCAATGTCTATCACTCAGTCAATAGATCAGCATGGTCGCTATAAATCAATTGTCCTTGCTGTCCCTATCACTGGTGAAATATCAATGTATCAAGACCACAGTGAAGGACGAACATGGTCATTATAAATCACTGCTGATGTCGATGTAATCTACATCACTTGAAACTGCGAACGGGGTCACTATGAAGTCTCTTGACCTTGCTGTCCCTATCACTTGTGAACCATCACCATCTCATCACCACAGTGATTGACGAACATGGTCATAGCGAATCACTGTTGATTTCGCTGTCATTCACATCACTAAAAATATCAATGTCTATCATGGCAACATCATTAGTGATTAACAAATGGTCATTATGAATCACTTGATTTTGCCGTCATCCACATCAGTTGAAGCATCAATATCCATTATCGCCAAAGTGATCGCGAACATTGTCACTAGGAATGATTTGACCTCATTCTCCCCATCACTGGTGAAACATCGATGTCTTTCAAGGCCACAGTCGGTGATTGACGAACATGGTCATAACAAATCACTGTTGATGTCAGTTACCCGCATCACTAAAAATATCAATGTCTATCATTGCCACATCGTCACTGATTGACAAAGGGTATTCATTACCAATCAGTTGATGTCGCTGTCATCCACAGGTGAAACAATATCTATCATCGGCAAAGTGATCGGCGAACATTGTCACTACAAATCATTTGACCTTGCTGTCCCTATTACTTCTGAAACATTATGCATCATCAGCACATTGTCAAACATGGTCACTATAAACCCACATCAGTGATTGCCAAAAGGTCGTTATGAATCACTTATTTTGCTATCATCCTCAGTTAAAACATCAATGTCTATCATCGTCAAAGTGATTATCAAACATTGTCATTACGAATCGTTTGCCCTTTCTCTCCCTATCAGTGCTGAAACAGCAATATATATCACCACAGTCAATTGATCAGAATGGTCACTATACATCACTTGACCTTGCTTTCCCCATCACTGATGAAACAATGTATATCATGGCCCAGCGAGTGATTGACAAACATGGTCATAATAAAACTGTTGATGTCACTGTCATCCAGATCATTAAAAATATCAATGCATATCATCGCCACATCGTCAGTGATTGGCAAAAGGGCATTACGAATCCCTTGATGTTGCTAGCATCCTCATTGGTTACATCAATGTCATCACCACAGTCATTGACGAACAGGGTATATAAATCACTTTAGCTTGCTGCCGCTATCACTGGCAAAACAGCAATTTCTATCATCGGTCAGTGATTGACGAACACAATCATCCACGGTACTTGAAACAGCAATATCTGTCACCAGAGTCAGTGATTGACAAACAGGGTATATAAATCATTTTAGCTTGCTGGCCCCATCACTGGTGAAACAGCAATATCTATCATCAGTCAGTTATTGACGAACAGTCACTATAGATCACTTGATATTGCTGTCATCCACGTCACTTGAAACAGCAATATATATCACCACAATCAGTGATTGATGAACAGAGTCACTATAAATTAATGTACCTTGCTGCCGATATCACTTGTGAAGCTTCAATGTCTCATCACCACAGTCAGTGATCGACGAACAAGGTCACTATAAATCACTGTACCTTGCTGCCGCTATCACTGGTGAAGCTTCAATGTCTCATCACCACAGTCAGTGATTGATGAACAAGGTCACTATAAATCACTGTACCTTGCTGCCACTATCACTGGTTAAGCTTCAATGTCTCATCACCACAGTCAGTGATCGACAAACAAGGTCACTATAAATCACTGTACCTTGCGGCCGCTATCACTGGTGAAGCTTCAATGTCTCATCACCACAGTCAGTGATCGATGAACAAGGTCACTATAAATCACTTTACCTTGCGGCCGCTATCACTGGTGAAGCTTCAATGTCTCATCACCACAGTCAGTGATCGACGAACAAGGTCACTATAAATCACTGTACCTTGCTGCCGCTATCACTGGTGAAGCTTCAATGTCTCATCACCACAGTCAGTGATCGATGAACAAGGTCACTATAAATCACTTTACCTTGCTGCCGCTATCACTGGTGAAGCTTCAATGTCTCATCACCACAGTCAGTGATCGACGAACAAGGTCACTATAAATCACTGTACCTTGCTGCCGCTATCACTGGTGAAGCTTCAATGTCTCATCACCACAGTCAGTGATCGACGAACAAGGTCACTATGAATCACTTTACCTTGCTGCCGCTATCACTGGTGAAGCTTCAATGTCTCATCACCACAGTCAGTGATCGATGAACAAGGTCACTATAAATCACTTTACCTTGAGGCCGCTATCACTGGTGAAGCTTCAATGTCTCATCACCACAGTCAGTGATCGACGAACAAGGTCACTATAAATCACTGTACCTTGCTGCCGCTATCACTGGTGAAGCTTCAATGTCTTATCACCACAGTCAGTGATCGACGAACAAGGTCACTATGAATCACCATCCATGTCGCCGTCGTCCCACATCTTTGTTTCACCAATGTGAAATTTGATGGTGAAGCCTGGAAGTAAACAATCATATTAAATAGTGTGTCCTATGCTCATTGACGGATCAAGTTCCACTTACAGGGACCACGTAATGTCTAATCACCTAATGTGCATTTACAAACTACTGAGGGGGACGGAAGGGGTAGTTGCCCTGATTGGCATGTGAATTATTAGCCCTAATTGATTAGAGTGGATTGCATTTTAAATATCCCAGGTATTCATAAAAACGTGGAGCTAATCTAAAAATTAGACAATTCCAGAATGTTCAATAAATAAAAATGCATCCGGGCTTGGTACAGCTGTGAATGCATATATATTTATTTCGAAGCAGGGAAAAAATCTAATCTCGATTAAATATACCATTTAAACAATATTGGTTGTAACAACTGAGCAATTATTGGTGTAGAAAAACATTCACATTTCATCGTACATATGCAACTCATCCTGGCTAACTTTATTCAGTAACAACAAGGGGATACTAAAACTTAATTGAACCCGTTACTCCTGAACCGCTATGGTCTCACAATGTTGCTCGTGCATTCCAAAATTAGTTATGTATGAATGCACTCAATATCTCCCAAAGTTATCCGAAACGAAAGTCAGGTAGGTTGTAATAAAATTTAAATATGAAGAGGAGTTCAGGCACAAAAACCAATAAATGCTATTCAATTCTAAATGAATGCATGATGATCAGGTTTGAGCTGAAGATGCCATCATTCCCATAAAAGCCATTATTCTTTCGCACAAACTAACACACCCGTGTAATGCATTACCCAATAGAAAGGTTTATAGACTTTCCCTGCAAAGAACAAGAAATTCCATTTTACATAGATTTGTTTGTTTGTTGTTTTACGTCCTAGCAACATCTAAGGTCATATCAGGACGGGTACCGACTTGTGACAGTGCGCACTCATGGCGACTTTCCATTTTACAGAGAAGTAATCAAATTGATTTGTAGATTTTGCACCTGAACTCAACAAATTAAAAAAAAAAATAATAACATCGATTATGAAAACAAGGTGTATACTTACTGAGTCTACTAGGACTCATGGTTGTCGTTTTCCAAGTCACAGTTGAAATGGCCTGAGTTGCGCGGAAGCTAGCACGGATTCCAGTAAACTAACTCCCACCCCCCGCCCCTCACCCTGCAAGTACCCTATGTGCGTAATAAATCTACCCCACTTTACTGTTTGTTGATTTATGTCCTAGCAACATCTAAGGTCATATTAAGACGGGTACCGACTTGTGACAGTACGCAATCATGGTGAGAATAGTGCTGCCCCACTGGGAAACCAGGCCGTCATCACTATGAGATGATATCCCACTCAGTCACATTATCCTGACACTGAGATAAGCAGTCATTGCCCTATCCTAATAATGCTGAGCGCCAGACTAGGAAACAACAAGTTTCAATTTGTAAGTCATTGGTTTGACTCGACCAGGATTCGAACCCACAAGCTCATCGGTTCGGATGCCCCGATCTTCGAAAACAGGAGACGGATGCTCTACTCATTCGGCCACCCCGTCTGCTGCATCACTTTACTTCAACATAACTAGTTATAAAAGGATAAAATTGGATATATTTTAAGTGAAAACATGGCCCAATCAGTTGGGCACCCACATGAAAATGTTTGCACCGGGGGAATTATTAGCATAGCAACACTCACAGCAGCAATATCACTTAATATTCCGTCTATGCAGCAACAAATGTTTTAATAAGTGCACTAGTATCAAATTAGATATCTAGCATCAAATCTGGAATATAATTCATGTTGATAATTCAAATATATCTAATGTAAAATGTATCAAATAAAAGTTACTTCAAACTAAAGTAAGGTATATTATTATGACCAACCTAACATATTTATTTAAGAAAATGAACATCTTAAAACGATCGGTCTATGCAACTGAAAGTGTCATGATGCGCGAAAAGGAAGAAGGGAAGGTGGGGTTGGAAGTAAGGCGTTTATTTACGCCTCAAACAAACAGAGCATACAGAGGGAGAGGCTCAGGAGGAGCAGGTAAAGAACTCATAAGGAGCAATGTAAGGTAAATCAAACAAAGGAGAAAGGTAGAAGGGGCTCATGAGGAGCAGTGTAATGAGGAGCAATATAAGGAACTCATAAGGAGCAATGTAAGGTAAATCAATAAATGGAGATAAGGTAGAAAGGGCTCATGAGGAGCAAAGTACAGGTGAATGAAGGTTATAGTTGAGTGTCAGTAGATGAGGGAGGGGGTGCCGAGGAGCCCCCCACCCTGCTGGAAGAGAGAGTATAGGAAGAAGATGGGTGGGTGGGTGGAGAAAAATGGTAGAGAGCTGGAAGGCGGCAGGAGGGCGAGTGCCTGAGGGAGGCCGGCGGGCGACCTTATAAGGGGAAGGGATGGGCGGCAGCGGGTGAGGTGTGAATGCTGCCGGCCCGGGGGAGGGCGAGAGGTGGCGAGCAGCGGGCGTCGGGTGAGGCGCGAGTGCTGCGCGGCAGGGGGGCAGGGGGAGGAGGCGGCGGGCGGGCGTCGGCCGAGGTGGGAAAGCAGCGCGACAGCGGGGGCGGGGGAGGGTCTCTTCCTCTCCTCGCATCAAACGTAATGCTACGCATTACGACCAAAGCTGCAAAATACGATGAAAATATCTTAATTTTCAAAACCAGAACATGTAGATTTGATCATTACATATCTGGTGCACTTATTAACTGGTGCACTTATTAAGTAAGTAGTTCATGCTGCATGTACTGGAACACCAGTCAATTTAGTATAATCTCTCCTAGCTTCAAACTATGCTGACAGGATTTTGACATGCGGCCACAATTAATGTTGAATGTTTGCACATTATCTTTAAAGTTGGCCATTTAATATAAAGGTTACCGTAAACCAACAAAAAAGCGATACGGGAGACCATCCAAATGTGCAACCGGGGCCGCGTTCAGGGTCCGTCTCGGAGGCGCCTCGGCGACGTCTCGGCGATGCTTTTTGGCCTATTTCCGTTCAGGGTCTGTCTCGGCGACGTCTCGGAGACGCCTCCCTTTTCAGGTTGGAGACAAAAAGCGCCTCGAAAATGGCCGCCGCATGCAGTGGTTTCATCCAATCAGAGCGCAGCATTTCGATTGCAAATGGCCGCCGCCTATGGGGGCGGCCATTTTCGAGGCGACCAACTGCTATTGTTGTTCAGACTAGCCTGACGTCACGGGCGCCTCCGAGGCACCTCCGAGACGGAGCCTGAACGCGGCCCTGTTCACTCTCATAGAAAGTACTACTTTTACATGTTGATGGAGGGAGGGAAAGATTAAGCAGGCAGTCAGACATTCAAACAGACACGGACGCAAACAGTCAGACATTCATACACACACGCAAACAGTCAGACACACATGCGCACACATGCATAAATACATACACACATGCATAAATACATAGACACATGCGCACATGCATAAATACATACACACATGCATAAATACATACACACATGCACACACGCATAAATACATACACACATGCATAAATACATACACACATGCACACACGCATAAATACATACACACATGCATAAATACATACACACATGCACACACGCATAAATACATACACACATGCATAAATACATACATGCACACACGCATAAATACATACACACATGCGCACATGCATAAATATATACACAGATGTGCACATGCATAAATACATATGTAGTGGTCTGCACTGACCTCTTAGGCAAGTAACCACATAGACAGGTAGGCGTGGGGAGTCTGTTGATATCAGGGAGCCTAGGTGGTGTAATGGTTAGCACACTGGCCCGGAATGCAAAGAGATGTGGGTTCGAGTCCCACTCTAGGCACAGTATTTCCCATTTTCATCACCCCCATGACACTGGTTGCCGTGATCAGGATCCTGTACAAGCTTTGCGCTGTATGGTTGTTGAACCTACCCTGTGTATGTATGTGTTAGTGCATTGCCTGTATGTATGTAATTGTAAGCATTACAAGACTTACAATTCCAGGGGGACGAGTGTAGTGGTCTGCACTGACCTCTCAGGCAAGTAACCACATAGTCAGGTAGGCGTGGGGAGTGTGTTGATATCAGGGAGCCTAGGTGGTGTAATGGTTAGCACACTGGCCCGGAATGCAAAGAGATGTGGGTTCGAGTCCCGCTCTAGGCACAGTATTTCCCATTTTCATCACCCCCACGACACTGGTTGCCGTGATCAGGATCCTGTACAAGCTTTGCGCTGTATGGTTGTTGAACCTACCCTGTGTATGTATGTGTTAGTGCATTGCCTGTATGTATGTAATTGTAAGCATTACAAGACTTACAATTCCAGGGGGACGAGTGTAGTGGTCTGCACTGACCTCTCAGGCAAGTAACCACATAGACAGGTAGGCGTGGGGAGTGTGTTGATATCAGGGAGCCTAGGTGGTGTAATGGTTAGCACACTGGCCCGGAATGCAAAGAGATGTGGGTTCGAGTCCCGCTCTAGGCGCAGTATTTCCCATTTTCATCACCCCCACGACACTGGTTGCCGTGATCAGGATCCTGTACAAGCTTTGCGCTGTATGGTTGTTGAACCTACCCTGTGTATGTATGTGTTAGTGCATTGCCTGTATGTATGTAATTGTAAGCATTACAAGACTTACAATTCCAGGGGGACGAGTGTAGTGGTCTGCACTGACCTCTCAGGCAAGTAACCACATAGACAGGTAGGCGTGGGGAGTGTGTTGATATCAGGGAGCCTAGGTGGTGTAATGGTTAGCACACTGGCCCGGAATGCAAAGAGATGTGGGTTCGAGTCCCGCTCTAGGCGCAGTATTTCCCATTTTCATCACCCCCACGACACATACATACATGCGCACATGCATAAATACATACATACATGCACACATGCATAAATACATACACACATGCGCACACATGCATGAATACATACACACATACACACACGCATAAATACATACACACATGCGCACATACACTCACACATGCACACATACACTCACATGCACACATACACCCACACATGCACACATACACACATACACACACATACACACATACACTCACACATGCACACATACACTCACACCTGCACACATACCCTCACACATGCACACTATGCTCACACATGTACACATACACTCACACATGCACACACATGCACACACATGCACACATACACACATACACACATACACTCACACATGCGCACATACACTCACACATGCACATATACACTCACACATGCACACACACATGCACACATACACACACATACACACATGCACACACATACACACATACACACATACACACATACACACATGCACACATACACTCACACATACACTCACACATGTACACATACACTCACACATGCACACATACACTCACACATGCATAAATACTTACACACACACGCACACATAGATGCACACATAGATACACACATGCATAAATACATACACACACGCACACATGCATACACACATACACACGTACATGCAACATCAACATCGACAGACAGTACAAGGAATACAACATGACAAGTCCAATACCTGTAAAAGGAAGACACAATGTGTAACATCCACTTCCCTGAGAGGAGCCCTGTGTTCGGTCTAAAGGCAGCGGGGGGAAACAGCTCTTTAAATACCTGACAGGCAAGCATACTGGACTACGTCACGTGATCATCTACTTGCACCAATTTAGCAATCCAGAGGGGGCACAGGTAAAGTAGGAGACGGTCGTATTGAAGCCCCACAACCACCCCCACCTCCTCCAGCCGCCAATCCCAAGTCGTAGTTCTTACCTCCGATATACTTAGATGTAGGCCTTTCTTTTTTTTTCCCCTTTTCTTTTTTCTTTTTTTTTTTTTCTTGAAGATTTATACTGCCTATCATGGATAAGTCTGAATAGACTTGTTTTCACCATTAGACAGTTTGTCGATGGAAAGCCTGAGTCTACACTTTTACTGACCCAAGGGATTTTTAAGCTCCCACACCACATAGACATGATATGAGAGCAACTGGCCTTTGATGTCGCTGTAAGTTATACACAGCGGTGGGAATCCAAATTGGAAGAGGTGGGGGCACGGGGAATCGAACCACCGACCTTCAGATTAGGAGTCCGACCTAGAAAAAAGTCTGACACTCTAACCACTCTGCCACAGAGAACACCTTTTTTTTTGGTAGAAAGGGGCCCCCCCCCCTTCGTCTGACTAAATTATTCTCTTGTTTAGAGGTTTGCTTAGATCCTATAAATATAATTTCATAATCCCATGATACGTTTTTATTATTTATATTCGGCAAACAATATTATCGGGGTCGGGGGAGTGTGGTGGAGGGTTGGGGGGGGGTGAGTGGGGCAAGGTAGGGCTGGGAGCTGTGAAAGGTGAAGGGAGGGTGATTGGTCGGGGAGGGTGGATCGTGGAGTCGGTGGGGGGGGGGGGGGGGGGGGGGTGGAGGTGGAGTTTTGGGGTGGGGGGGGGGATGGAGTGAGTGATGGGGGAGGGTGGAGCGTGGAGTGGGGGGGTGGAGGGTGGAGGTGGAGTAGGCGGGGGAGGGTGGGGGTGGGGGTTGCTGGGCGTGAGTGGCCCCTGAACCAGAAGGCCAAAGAACGGCCCAAGTCGTGACTGTCGGCTACCGGACCGGCCAAGGCCCGCCACGGCCGAGTACCAATCGGCAAACACGGAGGTCCACAACAAAGTGATTCAATTCCGCCAATGGATTGGTCGGTTGTTGGGAGTTTTTCCTCTTGGAAACATCTAAGGTCATATAAAATTCTACCATACCGACTTCTGACAGTGTGCTTGCACATGATAAATGATAGTAGTTTTCCAGGTCGCCGAAAAAAGTTTGGATGATTTATCCAAGGTTGGCTTAATGGGCTTAAGCCGTATATACATAAAAAACAATAATCATAGCGTGCACATACATTGTACATTCATAATGCACCCCCGTTTTTGCCAAAGCCAAGTCAAAGTCAAAGTTCGGTTAAACCAATGATCGGTTAATCCAAACAAATTTCTAGGGTCCCTTCAAGTTTGGATTTAACAGGGTTATACTGAATATATGAAGAATATAGACGATCCATCAACTGATATTTACATATCCTTTAGGGTAAGGTTTATTGAGGATTTGCCCCCTAGCAAGGTCATATCAGGATAGGTACCGACTTCTGATAGTGCACAATAATGGCGACCTTATAATGTTGCCCCACCGCAATAGCTTAAGGCCCAGTCAGACCTTACCGGACTGAGTACCGGACACCACAGGACAAATAATTGTCTAGTCCAGTGGTGTCCAGTGTCAAACTGTTGCAACGGCAGCCAGACGAAACGGACGCTAAACGGACGTTAAACGGACATTAACAAATAGTTAAAGGTACAGACGTCAAACAGACGGACCGGACACCAACCGGAAACCAACCGGACACCAACCGGACACCAACCGGACACCAACCAGACACCTCCCGGACACCTACCGGACTGTTCACGGACACGGCAAGAACCGATGGACCGAATTTCCACAGCAGCATCAACGGACTCTTCAGGATACAAAACGGACACCTAACGGATGAGTAATGGACATGAAATGGATCAAACGGACCAAACGGACCAAACGGACTTAAAACAGACACCAACCGTACACTTCAGTCCGGTGGTGTGCAGTACAAGTTTTGTGCATGTTAAAAACTTGTACCGGACACCGCCGGACACCACCGGACAGATAACGGACAAGCCGATGCAAACCGTATATAAACTGTACATTGCCGTATTTCACCAGACAGTGCCCTTTTTCTATCCGGTTCCTCAATCCGGTGAGGTCTGACTGGGGCTTGACAGTCACAAGTTGTCTTCAGACTATTTGCCCGGTGGTGGGTCAGGAAGGCCCTCCTCTGCCAGCACCAGTTTGGTGTTACGGGTCACTAGGTGCACATATATATATATATCGAGATATGTTTTGTTTGTTGGAGTTTTACGTCCTGCCTACATGGTCATATCAGGACGGTTAGAATGTATGTAGTTGTACAAACACCCCTAGAATAATGCCACGTAACACACCAGCGAAGTCCTGGGTACGTTCTAAATAAGGTCAGTTGCAAATTAGAACTTACAAGTTTCAGTGTCGAAATCAATATGACATCAACAAACTTCCGAGCGAATGGCGTGTTGCGCCCCGCGCAGGGGCCCAGCAAGAGCAGTCGGACCCCCCACCCCACCCCTCCCCATGCGCGGGTGGGGGCAGGCGGGGGGGGGGGGGCAGGGACTCCAGATCTATAATTTGTTTTGTTTGTTTGTTGTTTTACGTCCTAGCAACATCTAAGCTCATATCAGGAGGGGTACCGACTTGTGACAGTGCGCACTCATGGCAACTTTATAGTGCTGCCCCACTGGAAGACCAGGCCATCAGCACCATGACCTGATATCCCACTCAGTCACATTATCCTGACACTGAGCCAACCAGTCCTTGCCCTATCCTAATAATGCTGAGTGCCAGGCTAGGAAGCGACAAGTATCAATGTTTAAGTCATTGGTTTGACTCGACCAGGGTTCGAACCCACGACCCCACGATCTATAAACACGGGAGATGGACGCTCTAACTCATTCGGACATCCAGTCTGGTCCCAGAGCTATAAGATAATGGGATTATCACTATCCATATATATATATGACTACACCATAAACATTTACATTTTTATATCCACATAAGTCATATTCATAAATATATATATATATATATATGTTATTCTTTATGCTATCTTTACATGTATATGTAAATATAGCATATATGTGTCTATGGCATTAAACATAGCATATATATACATGTAATGAACAGCTTATTCACTACTGACATACCGGACGCGGTATCCAAATCGGTAGAGCGCAGTCCTCCCGTGCGGAAGGAAATGCTGAACTGGAATTGCATGCAGTTACTATTACGAAAAATAGTCAATTTATATTATGCTTCTATTATCGAACAGGTTTTTAATGTGATTATTATTGCAACTGATATTGTCATTTATGTACCAACAAATTGTAATGAACGGCCGGAAGACCAGTGCTCTGGCGCTGACAAAAGACATTAGTCGCTGAATAAAATACATTTAGTAAAAAAAAAAAAAAGATCGGGAGATCAATTCCCAGTCGAGTCAAACCAATGACTTACAACATTGATGCTTGTTGCTTCCTAGTCAGGTGCTCGGCATTATTCGGATAAGGCAATAACTGGCAGTTGTTGGGTCAGTGTCAGGATATTGTGACTAAGTGGGATATCAGGCCATGGTACTGGCAGCCTGGTCTCCCAGTGGGGTAGCACAATAAAATCACCATGGGTGCACACTGTCACAAGTCGGTACCTGTCCTGATATGACCTTAGATTGTTTGTTTGTTTGTTTGTTTGTTGTTGTTTTACGTCATTGCAACATCTAAGGTCATAGCAGGAGGGGGTATGACCTTAGATGCTGCCAGGACGCAAAACTCCATCAACCGACCACGACTGACATTTATATATATATTTAACTCGATGAAGTAAGTATCATTCTGGACGGGATGGCCGAATTAGAAGAGCTCTCGTTTACTAGGTGGCAAGTCGATGCCAACCCATTTTGTCAGATTGAATTATATATTATGCACATATTTTAGTAAGTGGATGAGGCGCCTCCTGGAGGAAAGGAGGGGAATTAGGGGAGCTGCTTGGAAGCAGGCCTCCCGGTCTCCAGGCCGCACCCCAACCTCCCGAAACCCATAGAAGCAAGAAACATATCAAAAGGAAGGTTTACAGGAGCAATATCGGAATAAGTACAATAAAAGAGAGGAGCATTACAAATATAATAATATTTGCATAATTACTTTATACCTCACGTATCGGTATATATATACAAAAATATCTAACTTATATACAACGGTCCCCAGAGGCCTACCCCAGTGCCCCCCCCCCCCCCACAGTGGCAAGTAGAAGTATGTGAGTGGGCCACAGACCAGCATAAACCCCATGGCTTTCTGGAGGTGCCCCCTATTGTTCTTGATGTATGGCTATACCAATACAGTAGTAGGATGGCAAGTTCTGGCCTGAAGCTTGTTTGTTGTTATGTTACGTCCTAGCAACATCTAAGGTCATATCAGGACAGGTACCGACTTGTGACAGTGCACTCATTGTGACTTTATAGTCCTTCCCCACTGGGAAACCAGGCTGCCAGCACCATGACATTAAATCCCACTCAGTCACATTATTCTGACATTGAGCCAACCAGTCCTTGCCTCTATCCTAATAATGCCGAGCGCCAGGCTAGGAAGCGACAAGTATCAATTTTTAAGTCAGTGGTTTGACTCGACCAGGATTCGAACCCACGAACTCCTGGGTTCGGATCTCCCGATCTCCCAAAACAGGAGACGGACGCTCTACTCATTAGGCCACCCCGTCTGGTCCGCCTGTAGCCATTTGTTGTAACTAATTAATTATTTCCTAATATTAATTGTTAATTTAGTTACTACTACCCAAACTAAATGGGTTGTATATATTCAGATAATTAGATATAATTGTGTGTGCTTTCTAGTGATGTATTCCATTATTAAAACTTCCAAAACCTCAATGTACCACAACCAGATATATATGCAAATATATATATATTTATATATTTTTGCATATATATATATATACATAGATATATAAAGTGGTGTATTGTTGTGGGAAGGGCGTTCCAGCACTTCTTTCTGCACCACTACTCCACTACCATCAATATACCTTTTCCGTGGAGCATGCGCAGTGGGTGGGGTACCCACGGCAGTTCTTGCCACTGCCAACAGACACAAAGTTGGTGGTGGAAATCGCCTATAAGACCTTTTTCGCAGCACAGGCTACACCGTGAGAGCTGCTGGGCACATCATTAGTTCGTCGACAACCGCCAGAGGGCAGGCTGGAGGGTGGTGCACATTGTCTATTGCAATACCGTAATGTAAAATATTCCGATTTACTGCATTGGTGGGGGAATGCAAATGTTCTATTACTGATCAGGTATACGTGACCAGGTGCATGTATGTGTATATGTAGGTGCTGGTGGTGCCTGAGTGAGATGTAAATAGACATAGTGGTGCTGGCAGGGCTGTGTGTGATACCCCTGTCACACTACGACGTAACGAGCCAATGTGAGCCTACCGTGGGCATTTTTCGTCATTACATTGACGTACCTTGGGTTACGTTATGATGACATCAGAATGACGTTAGAATGACGTCGGGCTATGTCACAGTACGTCGTGTTACATCAAGTTACGTCGAGGTTTTGGACATGTTCAAAACTTTCGACGTAGCTCGAGAGTAAGGGTTTATGTTTGGCGTACATTCTGTTCATGTTCAGTGAACGTCAATGATGTTAAACGGACGTTAGTCCAATGCTGCTCACTACGTTCAACTACGTTCCACTATGTTGACCCACATTAAACTGGGTGGAAATGCCCACATGGCGTAATGGGAACGTCAGGAGAACGTCAGGAGAATGTCAGGAGAACATACATTCAACATATGTTCAATGTTTTGCCACTGTCTCATGACGTATGTAACGTAAAGCAACATAGTTTTGGCAATGGAATAACGTACATAACGTTCCCTGAGCGTAATTACGTTGTCCTCTCTCGTTGAATGACGGTATCACTACGCTTTACCGACGTTACGCTCTCGTCCACTACGCTGCATCCACGTTCAACTTGTGCCCAAATTTGCATACTACGCCGAGAAGTTCAACGTTTTTCACGTTCTCCCTATGTTGACGTCGTTACGTCGTAGTGTGACAGGGCCTTTAGGAGCACTCAGAGCCTACCCCCTCCCCCCTCTGCTAGTCAGGATCACCACACTCAGGCTCAAGGCAGGTGGTGGCCAGGGAAGCCACACAGCTTGGTGGTGGTGGGCAGATCACTGGTAACCATGGGGACCAGGAATGCTGGATCCCTATTGGTAGATCTAAGAATGCTTGTTTCCTATTGGGGGAAAAGGGTGGGGTGATACTCTACAATGAACCCTTGTACCATATAAATAATAAACCAGAGGGCTTGACTCTCTCTTCTTTCACACTTTATACTCTTCCTTTCTCTTTGTCTGTATTGATTTCACTATAGCCTGCCTACACAACCACAGATTCGAGCCATAGACTTTACAGTAAGTTAATCTGTGGCGATTTTCTGGTAACACGTAAAGTGGGTGTTTGTTAGTAGAACAGACCGCAGGTGTCACAGTTTTATTGGACGGGGATCCTATGTACTGCCCGAAGCTCTCCTTCCTGCTTGTCCGCCCACAAGTTTTATGTATGTGAACAGCCACTTTGTAAGCACTTACAGCCAGTGACATTTTATTATGGACTGCGCCTGAGAGATTTGCACAATATTCCGGTAGCTGAACTTCTAGGAATATAATGAAGACTAGCTTTACTTTAACCCGTGCTGTGCATGGGTTAAACTTTAAGATGTGCTCCACATCAATCCCTGGACCAATGTTGTATTGAACTGTCATTATATATATTATATATATATTCATAGTCTCTGACTATATTGAGAGAGAATGTATATATCTACGTTCCTTGCTATATTCCGGATTTTTACATGGCCCATTTCAATATAGTGGCACCATCTGCTGGAAACCATCTGTACCATTATCTGGTAATCCATATTGGTGGTGCTATCTAATGGTGGAGTTAACTACACTCACGGTTACGTGACTCCAAATGGATGCCACTCTTGTAGAAGTGACCAAAGTTAGTAAATAAATCATAAAAATTAATATGAAATGTGTATGGTAGTCACAAGAAAATATGCTATTAACAACCCATACATGGTGATGCATCAGTGGAGTACGATGATGTGCATTTGCAGTGCCGATTAACAGAGGAGTAGTGATCAGAACAACACTAAAACTTAACCAGCATTAGCTAGTATACATAGATAGTGGAAGATAGTGTAGTGAGGTTCAATGAGCTCATCAGGTGAAAAGAGCCACACAAAGATGCATGCGATGTAAAGCGTACAAGAAGATTGACAATGCATTACCTAGATGCTACCAGCAGAATCATGTTGCTATCATTGTGATGCTCCTTGCCCGATCCTCGTAATTCATGATGAGGCAAAAGAGTGCCATAATAGTGCTTTTATATCAGATGAGAACTGCCTCACCCAACATGCTATTGGGTGTAAGTGTTTTGTTAAGCGGTTATTGCTCGATATGAGATTTGAGGCATGCATGTATGCCTCTGAATTTGGCATTGAGCCAGGCCGAGCTGTGGTGAATGTCCATTCCCAGAATCTCCTGGTCTCAAACATTATTTTATAAATGTTAAATATAACGCTCAGTAAATATATATTCAATCCTTTGTGACGAGCATAATAAAGTATTCATTGCCATATGAAATCTCACAGCAAATCTCATGTTTCTGATACTTACCACCTACGAAGATGCAAAGTTCAAAAGTAATATCTTCCTAAATTTCGAAATTCCATCTAGATGATATAGGCATGCGGGTATTCCACTTTCAATTGGTCCCTCAGGAAGGACTGAAACTGAAATCCAGCATGCCGGGTAACAGCGTCAGCTTCCACTCAGAAAGCTGGGTTTGATTCCCGACACAGGCCTATTCATCAATGTAGGCCTCATACATTAAACTCACTTTACACAATCACCACAATGCTCACTGATAACCAAAATGTGTTAGAATTCTTGCTATGCGTTTGTTTTGAATGTACATTGCAGTGAAATTCTATTTACAAATATTTTGATTCGATATCATATCCGGTATGATGGATCACTTCTGGTATAATGGTGTAGGTCTTCACCGTCCCGCCTTCCGCGGTGTCGGTTTTAATTGTCAGCTGATGCAAAATTCTCCGATTATAACTAAGGCAAAATACAAGAAAAGGTTATGAGGACCACAGGGACAGAGCAGGTATATGGCTATGGGAACCACAGGGATAGAGCAGGTATATGGCTATGGGGACCACAGGGACACAGCAGGTATATGGTTATGGGAACCACAGGGACACAGCAGGTATATGGCTATGGGAACCACAGGGCCACAGCAGGTAGATGGATATGGGAACCACAGGGCCACAGCAGGTAGATGGCTATGGGAACCACAGGGACACAGCAGGTATATGGCTATGGGAACCACAGGGACACAGCAGGTATATGGTTATGGGAACCACAGGGACACAGCAGGTATATGGCTATGGGAACCAGAGGGACACAGCAGGTATATGGCTATGGGAACCACAGGGACACAGCAGGTATATGGCTATGGGAACCACAGGGACACAGCATGTAGATGGCTATGGGAACCACAGGGACACAGCAGGTAGATGGCTATGGGAACCACAGGGACACAGCAGGTAGATGGCTATGGGAACCACAGGGACACAGCAGGTATATGGCTATGGGAACCACAGGGACACAGCAGGTAGATGGCTATGGGAACCACAGGGACACAGCAGGTAGATGGCTATGGGAACCACAGGGACACAGCAGGTATATGGCTGTGGGAACCTCAGGGACACAGCAGGCATAGGGTTAACACAGCCACATATACAAGTAGGCATGGGTATGGCGATTGCATCAGGGAACCTAGGTGATGTAGCGGTGAGCACAATAGTCATGAAATGGCAAAGAATTGTGGGTTTGAAGAAACCCTGCTCTAGGCGCAATATTTCCCATTTTCATCAGCCTACACGACATATGCATGGCTACACACTCTGGTGCCCAAAACCCATATCGCACAATTAATTTTTATTATTGGTGTTATCTGTGGCGGAGTGGTTAGAGTGTCTGACTTTTTTCTAGGTCAGACTCCTAATCTGAGGTTTGGCTGTTCGATTCTCCGTGCCCCCAGCTCTGCCAATTTGGATTTCCACTGCTGTGTATAACTTACAGCGTCATCAAATGCCGGTTGCTCTTATACCATGTCTATGTGGTGTGGGAGGTTAAAAATCCCTTGGGTCAGTAAAAGTGTAGGCTCAGGCTTTCTATCGACCAGCAGTGGAGTGGGGAAGACCAGTCCTCTGTGACTGGGATTTCCCCTGCTTGGGACAACTAATGTACCAACAACAAAAAAGAAGAAAAAAAAGAGAGACAAATAAGTGTTCACACTTCCTGTCTACCATTCGCTATATTACCCCTTCCCAGTAAGGATGTCAGTAGCAGCCTCCTGTACCCATCACTACACTGGTCCCAAGACTCGTAGCTGTTCCCCTATATCTGTTAGTACGCAGGAGTCGGACAGGTTCACATGCTGTTCTAACCACTCATGTCACACAAGGGCTTAGGCAATGTGTGTTAATTGCATTAACGTTTGTTTGTTGTGTGTTGGGGTTTAACATCCTGGCAACACCTAAGGTAATATCAGGATGGGTATTGACTAATGATAGTGCGCACTCATGGCGAGTTTATAGTGCTGCTACACTGGGAAACCAGGCCACCAGCACCATGACCCAATTTTCCTCTTAGTCACATTATCCTGATACATAGCTAATCAGTTCTTGCCCTATCCTAGTAAAGCTGAGTATCAGGCGAGGTAGCCACAAGTATTTAATTTGGTCAGTCATTGGTTTGACTTAGCCATGTTTTTCGAACACTTCACCTTCCGAACAGGAAGCCTGCACTCTTATCAATTTGGCCACAGCATCCATTGGATTAACACTGGTTTCAATGGGAATTGCATCAGGCGCTCATTAGGCGACTTAACTGGGATTCACCTATGCTAATCTGATGACGCACAATCTGATTGGATAAATGAATGTCCATCACTTAAGGGAACAATCGCTTTCAGAACAGACACAACCCGTGTGGTAATCCCAATTTTCACAGAGAGTGGTCAAACAGAGAAATCAAACCGATCTGCCTAAATAGAGTGATCCTCAGCCTGTGGCCGAAGCACTTCCGGTCTGGTCACCGCTGTCCTTGGACATGGTCAGGGGACTCTGGAGAGTTGAGGTGGAACGATTTGATTTTCTGGATGAATTGGTCGCCTAGGCGACCTGAATCACAGCTAGAGTCCCTTCGGAGCTCGACCTAAGCTCAACATGAGTGTGTGGATGTGGTATTGTGCCAGGATTCGAAGTTGAAGGGGGGGGGGGGGGGGGGGGGGGGGGGGAAGGTGGGGGTTGAGTGGGATGGGGAACAATGTGAGAAGATCCAGGCAGGAACAACAGTTATAACGTGACATAAACGGCTTGTGCAATAGTCCAATGAACTTTTTGCAAGCATTTTTATTAGATATAATTAAAGGGGCACTAACATGACCAACACAACTTTAGAGAGCCAGTGTTAGTATCACCGAATAGCCTTATTCATGAGACCAGACGGGATGGTCGAATTAGTTGACCATCCGTCTCCTGTTTTGGGAGATCGGGATATCCGAACCCATGAGTTTGTCGGTTCGAACCCTGATCGAGTCAAACCAATAACTTACAAATTGATATGTGTCTCTTCATAGCCAGGTGTTCGGCATTAATAGGATAGACGAAGGACTGCTGGGCTAAGGTTCAGGATAACGTGATCGAGTGGGATATCAGGCAGGTCCTGGTGGCCTGATATCTCAGTGGGGCAGCACTATAAACTTGCCATCAGTGCGCACTGTCACAAGTTAGTACCCGTCCTGATATGACCTTAGATGTTGCTAGGATGTAAAACAGCAACAAACAAACGAACAAACCTTATTCATGATTGTTGGTATATCTTGAAACAACGTATTGTCTGTCAGTTACTGGATTCAGGGTGCAGAATCAAGGCTGAGAGCTGATATCGTCAAGCTGTTAATATTGGTGTCGTTCAACCCCATACCCGCTGTTAGAACTATTCTTTGTAGTTCTAAATACTTTGTGAAAACATACTGAATATCCAATATGACCAGGGTGTTGTAAAGCTACAAGGTGTATGGTTGTTGAACCTACCCGGTCGGTGTATGTGCATGTAAGTGCAATTGTCTGTATGCATGTCATCGTAAATATTAAACAACTTATGGACATAGCCCATTTAAAAGACTTACAATTCCAGGGGGACGAGTGTAGTAGTTTGCACTGACCTAACAGGCAAGGAGCCACATAGACAGATGGTTATTGATAGCGTGATGATATCAAGGAGCCTATTTGGTGAAATGGTTAGCATGCTATCCTGGAATACAAGAGGTATGGGTTCGAATCCTGCTCTCAATGCAATATTTCCCATTTTCATCACCCCCACTGATATTATATATGGGTCTTATATGGAGGCATTCACACAGGTGCTGCCCTCTAGTGAGTAAATATGAATACAGGTGCCCTCCAGTGGGTAAGTATGGATGCAGGTGAAGCCCTCTAGTGGTTAAGTATGGATGCAGGTGAAACCCTCTAGTGGGTATGTATAAAAGCAGGTGCTGCCCTCTTTCTGCAAACATAAAAGATAGAAGGAACCCCTTAATATATTTGTTTTATTTGGCTTTTTATTGGGTTTGGTTTGTTTAGCTGGAAAAGAAGTAGAAGTAAAAGAAGCTTAGATGGATGTGACATTGCTATAAAGGTGTCATTTACAAGGACAGTGGGGGACGCTTAATGCCGGGAGCGGATAGAACAGGAAGCAGGTGACTTAAGTATGAGACTGAGGGTGGGAGTGAGGGGTTAGTGGGAGTGAGGGTAGTGAGTGAGTGAGCAGGGGACAGGGGTAAAGGGGGGTGAGAGATGGAGGGGGGAAAGCCGTATCCATGACACGGGATTACCGAAGCAGACATGAGTTGGCGTTACCACCGTCAGATTTAAGGGTTTACAACAAGGGGGACAGGGCAGCCCGACTGCTTCATGTGGCAATAACTCACGGCAACCAGCACCACCTGCACTTCCGGTTCTCCCGGGACTGGACGGCGTCCCGGGAGAGGCCGTTTTATTTCCACCCAGTGGAGAAGCCAGAGAAGCAAAGGAGACCCTGGAAAGCACCCAGGTGTAAGGCACAATGTAAAGGCCCAGTCACATACACGATAGTGGACCTAGTTGAATGTAGTTGAACGTAGTTGAACGTAGTTGAATGTAGTTGGACGTAGTTGAACGTAATTGAACGTAGTTGAACGTAAATGAATGTAGTTGGACCTAGTTGAATGTAGTTGAACGTAGTTGAACGTAGTTGAATGTAGTTGGACGTAGTTGAACGTAGTTGAACGTAGTTGAGCGTAAATGAACGTAAATGAACGTAAATGAACGTAGTTGAACATACCAGAGAAGTATGGATGCTGATGCGTTCAACTATGTTCAACTACATTCAACTATGTTCAACTATGTTCAACTATGTCCAACTACATACAACTACATTCAACTACGTTCAACTATGTTCAACTACATTAGCCTCCACTACATTCAACTACGTTCAACTATGTTCATATATGTTCAACTATGTTCAACTATGTTCAACTACATTCAACTATGTTCAACTATGCTAGCCTCCACTACGTTCAACTACATCCACTAACGTTCATGTGACCGGGCCTTAAATTAGATTGGACTGAAACTGAAAAAGGGAAGTTTGCCTACTGCTTACCACTTAGCATGTACAGCATGGTATCGTCATGAACTAGGTCTCATGAATTAGATAGATATATATATATATATATAGAAAGTAGGTCCCATGTAGTAAGTACCCACGAACTAGGTGCCCATGAACTAAGTCCCATACACTAAGTCCCTACCAACTAGATAATCACTAAATAAGTCTTATATACTAAGTCCCTACCGATTAGGTCGTAATGAACCAAGTGCCATGCACTAAGTCGTCACCAACTAGGTTGCCAGGACCTAAGTCAGATATATTAAGTCCTGATCAACTAGGTCTACATGAATTAAGTCCTATATGCTAAGTCCCTACCAACTATGTCGTAACAAACCAAGTCAAACATACTAACTCGTCATCAACTAGGTTGCCAGGAACTAAGTCCCATATACTAAGTTCCCACCAAGTAGGTATCCATGAATTAAGTCTATATACTAAGTGCCTACAAACTAGGTCTCTTTATAGTAAGTCCCTATAAACTAGGTCGTAATGAACCCAGTCCCACATAGTATGTCCCCATCAAGTAGGTTGCCAGGAACTAAGTCCCATAGACTAAGTCCCCAGCAACTAGTTCTCCATGAATTAAGTCCTATTTACAAAATATCCACCAACTAGATATCCGTGAACTAAGTCCCATAACCTAAGTCTCACCTTCAACTAAGTCCGTATTAATTGGTCCTCTTCAACTACCTCCCATACACTTAACTCCGATTAACTAGATCCCCATAAACTAATTTGTTTTGTTTTTAGATAATTCCCTTCAACAAGCTCTTGCTAACACACATTGACTCGGGTGAAACAAGAAAACAGAGGAGAAGGTTTGGGCGTAGCTTTATTAAAAAAAGGGGGGTAGTATAGAACAAAGGTAGTAAACATCAGGCACTAGGACTGTAAGTAGTAGTAGACGACCGCGAGTTGGGAATTTTACTCGGGCGATAGGGAAATAAGTCGCCGTTGGTGGATTGGTTGGTTGTTGGAGTTTTACGTCCTGGCAACATATAAGGTCACATCAGGACTGGTACCAGCTTGTGACAGTACGCACTCATGGCGACTTCATAGTGCTGCCCCACTGGAAAATCAGGGCTCTGCCACCATGACCCTATATCCCACTCCGTCACATTATCCTGACACTGAGCTACCCAGTCGTTGTCCTATCCTATTAATGCCGACTCCCAGGCTACGATGCGACAAGAATCAATTTTTAAAGTCATTGGTGTGATTCGACCGAGAACTGAATTCCCGACCTTTCACAAGTGAGGCCCGCGCTCTATCGATTAGGCCACCGCACCCGGAGGTGGAAAGGATGCGAGCAGAAGCTGAGGGAGGCGGGGAGATAGGAAATGGGAGCGGCTCGGAAGGGGAAGGGGGAGGGGGGGAGGTGAGAGGGGATGGTGGAGAGGGCCCCTGAGGCTCCTGGCGGCCACTTGGAGTGGAAAGAGGGTGGGTGGAAGTGGAGAAGAAAGGCGGGTAAGGTGAGCTGGAGCTGACTGTATATGGGTCATTCTCTGAAACTGTGTACCACATCTTTGGGTTCCATGTGACATTGTGAATGATTTTCCTTAGTTTTGGGGGCGTAGTAAGTCAAGTGGTTATGCTTGAGCCTGTGTATTAATTATGTTAGTAAAACTACATGTATTTAATCTATCCCACAAAATGTATCCAAAATATGCTTATATCATCCTGTGCAAAAGTGAAAATATGAAAATTTGCATAATTATCGACACCATACATCTACCCAAATGTTTTGTTCCACTTGTTTTTATTGTAGGAAATAATTCTTTTAAATTAACTGTGTAGTGGTCTGCACTGACCTCTCAGGCAAGTAACCACATAGACAGGTAGGCGTGGGGAGTGTGTTGATATCAGGGAGCCTAGGTGGTGTAATGGTTAGCACACTGGCCCGGAATGCAAAGAGATGTGGGTTCGAGTCCCGCTCTAGGCGCAGTATTTCCCATTTTCATCACCCCCACGACACTGGTTGCCGTGATCAGGATCCTGTACAAGCGTTGCGCTGTATGGTTGTTGAACCTACCCTGTGTATGTATGTGTTAGTGCATTGCCTGTATGTATGTAATTGTAAGCATTACAAGACTTACAATTCCAGGGGGACGAGTGCAGTGGTCTGCACTGATCTCTCAGGCAAGTAACCACATAGACAGGTAGGCGTGGGGAGTGTGTTGATATCAGGGAGCCTAGGTGGTATAATGGTTAGCACACTGGCCCGGAGTGCAAAGAGATGTGGGTTCGAGTCCCGCTCTAGGCGCAGTATTTCCCATTTGCATCACCCCCACGACAACTGTAATCAATCAAATCTTGTTCAAAGTTGTTGTGTGTTATTAAATGATATTGTGGATGTGTGTAAAAATGATGTCGTGGATGGATGTTACATCGTTAATTTTACCGGCTTTCTCAATTTGCATAACATCGAAATCAAAAAGTGAAACAATTTTGTTTTCAACTCTGCAGAAAATGTAGAAAATGTAAACCTATATATGCAGAAAATGTAAACCTATATATGATCATGGATTGTGCTATTGTTTGGAATGTTTTCTGCTATAGAGAAGTTCAAGTTGACTGTGTAGCACTTGCGACTGTCACGCACCAAGCGGAGCTTATTGAACAAACCTTTCACTCCTTGGCGGTTACGCTGGGAAAATGACATCTGATCAACATCAGAACATGACTTATCTAAAACCCAATAGAGAAATATATTTGAAATTGACCAGCATATTTTTATTTACTAAGGCTTTTGTTATTACCAAGTTATTTTCAAAGTGTAAATGTGAAATAAAAATACCACATTAAGCAATGCCTGTGGCAATGGAAATAATGGTATTGGTAATAATAATAATAATAAAACATTTATATAGCGCCCAATCCAGCAAGCCGTTCTCAGGTGCTTTACATAACAAACAAATAGACAGGAAAATAAATTTCACCTAGTTAAAAGCAGATTTAAAGAAATGTGTCTTAAGACCTTTTTAAAAAGCACCAACAGATTTACAATCTGTGATATATCCTGTCAGAGCATTCCACAGTCTTGGGGCAGCAATACTAAAAGCATGATCCCCAAAGCCTTTGAGTCTGCTCCGAGGAACTGCTAACTGGCTGGAGACTGAGGAGTGCAGTGTTCGAAGATTTGTTCTCTCCTGGAGCATATCTCTCATATATTCTGGAGCCTGATCATGCAAGGCACGATATACAAGAAGCAGCACCTTGAAATCAATTCTCTTCTCCACTAATAGCTGTGCTGCATCAAATAGTGATTTAAAAATGACATATCCCTGACCACACCACAACCCAGTTAGATATGCTCCAAAAATCTTCTGGAAAAAAGCAAGAACCCATACTAGTAGTGCATTCCAACATTTATATTGTCAATCCGCGATTGGTTCGATTCTTTTGGGAGTATTTACAGAATTTCATTGTGTTACATGCTGCAAATTGTGAATTCAACAGTTATTGTATACCTTAGTATATATACTTTTTATGTAAATAACCCTGAATTGAAAAATGGTTGGAAGACCAGTCCTTCGGCACTGACAAAGGACTTATTCAGCAGAATATACATATTTACCAAAAAATAACAAATACATTGTAATTGTTTGTAGTTCAGTTTGGTTTAGGGTTTAATGTTCTATTTTTAAATATCTATATTCTCAATGTTTTGGAATTAAGGGAAAAGCACACAGCATTTCACAAAGAACATCTTGTCATAATATATGACATGACAAATATTTTTACTTTTTCAACAACGACCGCGAGAGGCGCCACCAGCATCTGCGTTGCCATGTTCACAGTCTCTGCTACAGGGGAGGGAGGAGTGGGGGAGAGATTGATTGATTGATTGATTGGTGGTTGCTTTATGCCGTGTCGGCAGCATAGGCCATATTCACGGCGAGAAATGTTTGTTTTTTGTTCAAACCATCGCTTTTACATGTAAAAGCAGACAATCAATTATGTGCCAATGGACACTAATTAAATTAGAAAGCTCACAATCATATATCTGTGGTCAAGGGAAACAAATTCCCATAGAAAAAGAAAAGTTTCATTAATAATTAATAGAATCCATTTAGTAAACTATATAAGGTGGTACAGTCCAGCTGCCCTCAAAAAGGCTAAAATGTTTTCCTGTTTTACCTTAGTAAAAAGGTCATGCATACTGCCTGCAGTGTAGAACCGTTGGCGCAGGGCCAAAAAATCAACGCAACTTAGTAAAATGTGTTTGAGTGTCAGTGGGGACTGACACCCAATACATTCAGGGGGAGGTTCCCCCTTGAGCAGAAAAGCATGTGTAAGCCACGAGTGGCCAACACGGCAGCGGCTAAGGACCACTTGGTCCCGCCGACCTCCCGCATGAGTCTGTGGTGGCTTTCCCACAGATGGTTCAATTTCTTTAAGTTTATTGATGTTTTCATCCCACTCATGTTGCCATTTGGATTTTATGTGGGTGGCTATTAGTGGTTTCAGATCAGAGTGAGGGATCAGACACGGTTCAAGATCACAGTTCAGGGCCTTCTTCGCAGCCCGATCAGCTCGTTCGTTTCCTTGTATGCCGGCATGGCCAGGCACCCAGCACAGGTGGATGTCATACCCATCCGTTGTCAGTTGGTTCATTTTATAAATGACCGTTGCTAGAATAGGGTGATTCGTTTTCAGTCCAGCAACAGCCAGGAGGCAAGAGAACGAATCACTGTATATAACATAGTTAGTGTGGTTGGATACCTCGATACACTCCAAAGCGAGAAGGAGTGCTCGGGCCTTTGCAGTGAAAATCGAGCTCTGATCGGGCAAACGTACACCAAATTTTCCCCGTCGGCAGACTGCCGCAGCAGCTACCCGGCTTTGGTCTTTCGAACCATCAGTGTATATGGAGAGGTGGTCTGCAAATTGGCCTTGAATCTCTACATGCAGTCCTTGGTACTCGAGTGGATGTGTCCCAGATTTCCTCAGTTCCGTGAGTCGGAGGATAACCGATGGCTTTCTCAACGACCACGGGGGATGTTCTGGGACTTTGGAGAGAGGGAGTGGGGGAGAGAAGGAGGTTTAGAAGGAGGTTTATACTGGGTGGGAGTGAATGGGAAAGCAGAGGGAGGGCGGCAGGAGAGGATGAGTCGGTGGGGGCAGGGGGAGGGTGGGAGTGGGGTGTACGGGGGGGGGGGGGGGGGGGGGCTGCCCCTCCATAATCAAACATAATTAAAAAAGAATTACCAGTGCTACCAGTAAGAACGCCAAACCACCAGAGGTTGCCGCGTGGGCTTCTTTCTTTTTTTTAAATTCTGAATAATAAATCTGTGAACAAAGGAAATGAAGACATAAATAAATAAATAAATGAATAAATAAGCAATTTCCACGGAATGTCGGCAGCTGTCACTGTCACCATAACAACCAGGAGTTAGTGCTTAGGGATGCTGGTATGGGACTGTTGCACATAACATGAGTGGATGTAATATTCTAGTTGTATAATCAGTGAAATCTACAAATGTAGCTCTCTAGCAAAGGCTCAAGGACCTGTCTCAACTCCAGACGCAAGATCACAGACATGGGGCCAACAGAATGGATATGAAAAACCCTAAGATGTATGTGTGAAGGAGTTAATTTGTATCGTCGGCCATGGCGCAGAGAATATCCTAATTGTCGTCCTTGTAGCGAAACCATAAACTGCATTTTTCGGGAAATTATTTCCAAAGCAACCGTAGATTTCCAACTGATTTAGGTATTGCACTTTTGTTTTATTATTTATTATTATTTCAACTGGACTTGGCAGAATGCCATCCCGCTTGTACCTGCATTACCGGTGTTGCAGTTTCAGTGGCACACCAGGTTGCGAGAGACACATCACTTCTGCACATGCATCAAAATCGAACAGCATCTTCACTAACCTTATAAATTTAATATAATGTTTTTGGTAAAGATGTTTTCTATATGTGTACCAAGCAATTTGTTTCTAGGTGGTGTGGTTTTAGAGATATTTCACTTTTGCTGTATTTTCTGTATGAAGATTGCTCACGACCATTGACAATGCCTTGAGTTTGACGGTACGCGCAGTGCAAAACATTAGTTTTATTCAAAATTAATAGAAATCCAGAACCCTACCCTTATCAATTTAATATGATTTGTTTCTAGGTGGTGTGGTTGTAGAGATATTTCACTTCTTCTGTATGAAGATTTGCTCACGGCCATTGACAATGCATTTGAATGGATGAGTCCCTCGCAAACTGGTGTGCCGCGGAAACCGCAACACTGGCACTGGTGATACAGCTACTGGGACTTTCCATGGACCAGCATTGAGGACACGTTGTCCGTGTTTGTCACTAACAAATTCGTAATAGAACTAGCGTGAATGTCGAAGATCCATGGTTGGGGTATAACATTAATATGGCAAAGTCAACATTGTCCGTGATGCTCAGCAACACTGGTAATTTGGCACGCGGACACAGCCATAGCCTGCCCAGTAACTAAGGACGCCATGCATGCTGCAACCTATCGAGAAACGATTGTATTAGTCTACTCCTTGTACGCCAGCACCGCCTATCTTCACTTTTTAAGATACAAAACCTGATCAGCCTATGTAAACATCGATCGCACTGCCATCTGAGGAGAGTTTTGGAACTAATTGTATTCACCGCCTATCGATAACTTAGATGTTCCCATGACGTGAAAGCCCAGCAACCAACCAACATGAACAGGTATGTGTGGATACTGTGATTGCACTAGGGAGCCTAGATGGTCTAATGCTTAGCATGTATGGGTTCAAATCCTGCTC
Organism: Branchipolynoe longqiensis; assembly: GCA_030323885.1. Classification (NCBI taxonomy): domain Eukaryota; kingdom Metazoa; phylum Annelida; class Polychaeta; order Phyllodocida; family Polynoidae; genus Branchipolynoe; species Branchipolynoe longqiensis. Next base: position 29,241,805 of record CM059193.1, read on the forward strand.
TAGGTGCAATTTTCCCATTGTTTGCATCACCCCCATAGCATGGCGTTTTCTGAGGCGGAGTGGTTAGAGTGTCTGACTTCTTTCTAGGTCAGACTCCTAATCTAAGGGTCGGCGGTTCGATTCTCCATGCCCCCAGCTCTGCCAATTTGGATTTCCACCGCTGTGTATAACTTACAGCGTCATCAAAGGCCGGTTGCTCTCATACCATGTCTATGTGGCGTGGGAGGTTAAAAATCCCTTGGGTCGGTAAAAGTGTAGGCTCGGGCTTTCTATTGACCAGCAGTGGAGTGGGGAAGACCAGTCATCTTTGACTGGGATTTCCCCTGCTTGGGACAACTAATGTACCAACAACAACAACAAAATGAGAGACAAATAAGTGTTCACACTTCCTGTCTACCATTCGCTATATCGCTATATCGCTATTTCAATGAGCTGTGTTTACAAATATGTCCAGATATATTCATTGACTCGCTTTGAAGTAAGTCTACATGCCCCGCTAGGGCTACTTGTGGAGATCTCAGTATGTAAGATAGAACTGACAGAAAGGAATTCGACTCAGATATTCATTGAATATGCAACAACTTGTATCGCACATATTTTATTTTGATACAGGAATAGTGAAGCCTACTGACCTCCCCAGGTGAAATGCCACAAATGCAGGGTAGCCTACACAGCCACACGGTTATTACGATATCACGGTTATCGGCCACACAGTTATTCCGATAGCATGGTTATCGCCCACACAGTTATTATGATAGCATGGTTATTGCCCACACAGTTATTATGATAGCATGGTTATTGCCCACCCGGTTATTATAGAAGCATGGTTATTGCCCACACAGTTATTATAGAAGCATGGTTATCGCCCACACAGTTATTATAGAAGCATGGTTATCACCTACACAGTTATTATAGAAGCATGGTTATTGCCCACACAGTTATTACAATAGCATGGTTATGGCCCACACAGTTATTACGATAGCATGGTTATCGCCCACACAGTTATTACGATAGCATGGTTATTGCCCACACAGTTATTATAGAAGCATGGTTATCACCTACACAGTTATTATAGAAGCATGGTTATCACCCACACAGTTATTATAGAAGCATGGTTATCACCCACACAGTTATTATAGAAGCATGGTTATCGCCTACACAGTTATTATAGAAGCATGGTTATCACCTACACAGTTATTATAGAAGCATGGTTATCACCTACACAGTTATTATAGAAGCATGGTTATCACCTACACAGTTATTATAGAAGCATGGTTATCACCCACACAGTTATTATAGAAGCATGGTTATCACCTACACAGTTATTATAGAAGCATGGTTATCACCCACACAGTTATTATAGAAGCATGGTTATCACCCACACAGTTATTATAGAAGCATGGTTATCACCTACACAGTTATTATAGAAGCATGGTTATCACCCACACAGTTATTATAGAAGCATGGTTATCACCCACACAGTTATTATAGAAGCATGGTTATCACCTACACAGTTATTATAGAAGCATGGTTATCACCTACACAGTTATTATAGAAGCATGGTTATCACCTACACAGTTATTATAGAAGCATGGTTATCACCTACACAGTTATTATAGAAGCATGGTTATCACCCACACAGTTATTATAGAAGCATGGTTATCACCTACACAGTTATTATAGAAGCATGGTTATCACCAACACAGTTATTATAGAAGCATGGTTATCGCCTACACATTATTATAGAAGCATGGTTATCACCTACACAGTTATTATAGAAGCATGGTTATCACCTACACAGTTATTATAGAAGCATGGTTATCACCTACACAGTTATTATAGAAGCATGGTTATCGCCAACACAGTTATTATAGAAGCATGGTTATCACCTACACAGTGATTATAGAAGCATGGTTATCACCTACACAGTTATTATAGAAGCATGGTTATTGCCCACACAGTTATTATAGAAGCATGGTTATCGCCTACACAGTTATTATAGAAGCATGGTTATCACCTACACAGTTATTATAGAAGCATGGTTATCACCTACACAGTTATTATAGAAGCATGGTTATCACCTACACAGTTATTATAGAAGCATGGTTATCGCCAACACAGTTAGTACGATAGCATGGTTATCACCCACACAGTTTATACTACAACATGGGTAGCCCCCACACAGTTATTCCGATATCATGGTTATCACCCACACAGTTATTCCGATATCATGGTTATCACCCACACAGTTATTCCGATATCATGGTTATCACCCACACAGTTATTCCGATATCATGGTTATCACCCACACAGTTATTACGATAGCATGGTTATCGCCCACACAGTTATTCCGATAGCATGGTTATTGCCCACACAGTTATTACAATAGCATGGTTATCGCCCACACAGTTATTCTGATAGCATGGTTATCGCCCACACAGTTATTCCGATAGCATGGTTATTGCCCACACAGTTATTACGATAGCATAGTTATCGCCCACACAGTTATTATGAAAGCATGGTTATCGCCCACACAATTATTACGATAGCACCTTCTATGTCTAGTCCAATTGGACCAGACTGCCATTCCCATTCTGCTCTTTATCCATTTCTATAATTCAGACATCCCATATTGCATCCGCGGCAACCTCCCCCCCCCCCCCCCACAGAGATGCTGACAGTAGTTCTGTTTTCACTCGCCGCCTGGGCATGACACCTCTAGTCATCTCAAGTCAAAACAATCCGATTGACAGATGCACCTTTGTGGGTGCCACCAAACCCATTCCCAGCGGGACGTATTTCCTTAGTTACTAACAAATCATCGACTGTGCCAATTACAAATGAAAAGAATTCAAATGAAAGTAAAAATCGAGATTACTAGGAATTGAATCTAAAGTCCTATAATAGACGATTTCCATCACCAACCCGCGCTCTAGCGGTAGTGTCAGGAACTACTATTCTTGTAGCAACATATTTTGCAGCAGATTGTCCATGGTAGTTCGCCAACATGGGTAATTTGCGCGCGAACAGGGAGCCCTACGGTGGCATGACCTGGGTTTGAATCCTCCCCACGGCCCCCTACCGGTCTCGTTCGGAACCAGCCCTCCCGAGACTCTGATGTCACGATCCCACTCTCGCGAGACTCTGACGTCATGGACCGACCCTCGGACATCTTGGAACCTCCACACATCACTTCCAATCCGGCAGCCCCACGAGCACCTCACCACCTCAACTCAGCCGCCCAGAATTAATGTTGCTAGTGGAAAAGGTCTATTATTGTTGCTTCATGTACTCATGAACTGAAACTCATCCTATTCCCTGTTTCTACGGTAATGAATCGTGCTTTGAATTGAACACCATTTGCTAAAGACCCTTTATTGTGTGATGTTCTCAGTATTGTTACTACACCAATGTCATGTACATCACATCAAACCAATGACTTAAAAATTGATATTTGTCACTTCCTAACCAGGCGCTCGGCATTATTAGGTCAGGGCAAGGACTGGTGTGCTCAGTGTCAGGATAATGTAACTGAGTGGGATACCAGGTCATTGTGCCCGTGGCCTGGTTTCCCAGTGGGACAGCACTATAAAGTTGCCATGAGTGCGCACTGTCACAAGTCGGTAGCCGTCCTGATATGACCTTAGATGTTGCTAGGACGTAAAACGACAACAGCTAGGGTGCTCACTCCGGGAATGGATAAAAATGTGGGTTTGATTCCTACTCTATCTGTTTTCAACAAGTCCTGACACTGGAGCCGTGACCAGGATGTTGTACATGCACAGTGCTGTGTGATGCTAAACCTGTCCGATGTATGTAATAAATACAACTGCCCTATCTGGGGTATTTGTAATTGACGCATAATGCGTAGCATTGCATTTGATTTGCGACATGGGAGAAATTGAAACCGCCGTTCTTGCCCCCTCCCACTGGACTCTCGCCTCGCTTTTCGATTGCTCCATCCGCCACCTGTCGCCTCCCACCAGAATCTGCCACCAAACTGCTGCTGAGTTCACCAATCCTCCTCCAGCAGCCGAGACATCATGCGACTTACAATTTCCTGGGGACGAGCATAGTGAAATGCCACATACACAGATAGATGTGGGCAGGGTGATTACATCAGACAGCCCAGATGGATTAATTGTTAGGAGGCTCACTCAAGAATGGCAGAAATATGGGTTCGAATTCCATGTCTAGGCAGTATATCTCATTGGTGGGTTTGGGGAACCTATAAGTGATTATATGAATAAAATAAAGTGTAAATAATTGCATTAACTATGAATTCATCGGCCTTTTCATCTAGCCTCACGTCGACCTACATATCAGCCATATCTGCCCGGCCTCTCCATCTAGTCTTTTCACTCAGCCCTTCCATTCAATCTTTTAGTTATTGGCCTTTCTATCCATCCATTCCAACCAGCCTTCCTGTTTAACCTTTCTATCCAATCTTTCGAATCTGATCTATGTATCTCAACTTTCCCTTTAGTATTCTTAGTCAGTCTTTTCTCCTCAGTTTCCATCCGACCTTTTACTCAAGGATTTCCCTGTGGCCTTTCCTTGTTGCCTTTCTCTGTGGACTTTCTATGTGGTATTTCTACCTGGCCTTTTCCGCGCAGTAGACTGTTATTTGAAGCCATTATTCATAGTCCAGCCCAAGCAGGCAGTCAGTCAGTTCAAAGTGGCACTAAAACATGTTTTAGCCGAAACTTATTTTACTCCTGTCCTTATTTTTACGGCTGCCAACAATGTAGGGATGCAAATAATAACGGCTACAGGAAGTGCTCTCCAGTTTAAGGTCCTGAAGTTGGGTCTGAGTTTTTTTTTTGCGGGTGTGGGGGTGGGGGGTTACTATCTACTACTACAGGACTTAGTTACAGCTTCTGCCACACCGGCGCCACCTGCAAGTGGCTCCTGACCACCCTGATACCAGCTGCGTCTGGTCACTCTCTACTAAGTCCACACCAGCATTCCAGACCCCAATTTCACGCACCCAATATTACGCATCCTGGTTTTTACGCAAATTTGGATATAACATGATTATTCATGGGACCCGGAATACTTTACACCAAATGTAATTAAGTAAACTGAATGAACGACCCTATAACACTAAGACAGCTCACTCCCTCTCTCTCCCATGGTAATGTAAATTTTGCAGTGCCACCTTGTGGTGTGTTTGATCAGCCCGGCTGCTGGTTGGTGTTTCACATGTAAACACATACAATTATATTATACATGATATAGGTAAGTATGAATACACATCAATATGAAATTACTATGAACATCATCAGCATCAGCATCATCATTGCCACCATCACACATCTTTCACATTCATATATACATTTATACATATAATATAGCAACTGTGTAATCAAGAGAACAGCCAGCGCACCAGGTGGTGGGTTTGATCATTGTTATTACACAGTACAAGCTGAGTGAGCCGTCTTAGTGTTATAGGGTCTTTGACTGAACTCTCATTTAGTCTGACCCCACTCTTTTTGCAATAATTTGTTTCATGGACCCCAATGATTGCGTTATAACCGTCAAGAACAAGTTATCTGATTGCTTGTCACAATAATATTACTGAGGTGGGCGGTGGAAATCAAGTAAGGATATTATGCCAACTACCTATGTTGTGATACACTGGTTTAACTGGGATTGGGATCGAACCCACGACCTGCATAGGAAGGCAATACGCTCAGTAGGCCACGCCGTCCTGTAGCATGCTGAGACTATTGTTCCAACGTCACTAGGTGGCGCTGTGGCTGCGGTACATCACTTCCGGTGTCCCTTCCCGCGCTGCCCAAAGTGGTCCTGTGGCGCCCCCTGATGGCTGAGTGAAGAAGTATGGCTGGGGGAGTGAGGTTCAGGGAGTGTCCACATTTCCAAGTGGTTTTCAAGCACTACATCTATTTAGCAGGCCACAGGACACGTTGGCCGAATCGGATAAAGCGCAGACTTCCCATGTGGAAGGTCAGGGGTTTAAATCCCAGCCGAGTTAAACTAATGACATATAAAATTGATAGATAGTCGCTACATACCCTGGCACTCAGCATTAATAGGATAGGGCAAGAACTAGTTAGCACAGTATCAGGATAATGTTATATTTGTAATAATGTGACGTCATATACTAGTCACACACTCTCGGGTATCTGTCCTTCCAGACTAATAAGCACTGAGTGCCAGCACAGTGAGCTCCGTACTCTCTCTGTGTATATATATATATATATATATATACATATATATATATATATATATATATATATATATATATATATGCGTGCATGTCTATATCCCACACCCCACTCACTTCTCGCCACCTCCCATCTCCCCCCTCCCTCCCATCCTTCCTCTCCCCTGCCCCCTCTCCCCTCCCCCTCCCATCCTCTCCTTCACGTCGCCTCCATCCTTCCTGCCCCTTCTCTCTCATTCTCATTCTCCCCTTCCCTCTCCCTATCTCCCCCCTCCCCTTCCCATCCATCCTACCCCCTCCCCTCCACTATTCCCCCCTTTCACCCTCCATCCCCTCTCGCTCCCATCCCTCTCACCCTCCCTCCCACCCTCCTCCCCCCACCTCTCCCCACCTATCCCTCCCTCTACGCCCTCCATCTACCCCATCCTAGAATCCTTCATGTCCTCCTCTCCACCCCTCCACTCTTCGCCCTCCCTCTCCCTCCCTCCACCCCTTCTCCCTGTCACCCTGCCCCGATCCCTCCTCCTCCTACCTCTACAACCCCTCAAACTAGCCCCCTAGCATCGTTCCTCCTCTCCCCCCCTCTTCAACAAACCCTCCCCTACCCCCACCCTCCCCTCTCACCCACATCACCCCTCATTCCCTCCCCCCCACCCCTCCCACCACCTTCCCCCTCTCCCCCCTCTCTCCACCCTCGTCCTGCCCACCTTCCCCTCCTCTCCCACCCGCCCTTCCCCACCCTCCCATCCCCCACTCTCCTCTTTCCACACTCTCCACCCACCACCCTCCCGTCCTCTCTCTACCCTCCCCTCCCCACCCTTCCCCACCCTCCTCCTGTCCCACTTTCCCCTCTCACACCCCCTCCCCTCCCCACCCTCCCCACCCTCCCCCACCCCCCTCCGTCCTCTCCTACCCTCCCCTCCCCACCCCTCCCCCACCCTCCTCCTGCCCCACCTTCCCCTCTCATTCCCTCCCCTCCCCCACCCTCCCGCACGCCCTCCCCCACCGCCTCCCACCTCCCTACCCTCCCCTCACCCACCCTCCCCCACCCTCCTCCTGTCCCACTTTCCCCTCTCACACCCCTCCCCTCCCCACCCTCCCCACGCCCTCCCCACCCTCCCATCCTCCTCCTACCCTCCCCTCCCCACCCTCCCCCACCCTCCTCTTCCCCACCTTCCCCTCTCCCTCCCTCCCTCTCCCACCCTCCCTTCCCCACCTTCCCATCCCCCACTCCCCCTCTTTTCCACACCCTTCCTTCCCCACCATCCCTCCCCCCTCTCCTCTCTGCTCCCCTCCCCTTCTCCCACTCATCCCTCCCCCCCCCTCCCTCCCTCCCTCCCAACCTTCCTCCCTCTCCCACCCTCCCTCCTCTCCCACCCCCCTCCCTCCTCCTCCCACCCCTCCCTCTTCCCACCCCCCCCTCCTCCCATCCCCACACTCTCCTCTTTCCACACCCTCCCTTCCACACCTCTCCTCTTTCACACCCTCCTTCCCACCCCCTCTCCCACCTCCCTCTCCCACCCTTCCTTCCCCACCCTCCCCTCTCCCCCTCCCTCCACCCTCCCCCCCACCCTCCCTCCCCACTCTCCTCTTTCCCTCCCTCCCCCACCCCTCCCCTCTCCCACCTCCCTCTCCCACCCTCCCTCCCCACCCTCCCCTCTCCCACCCTCCCTCCCCTCCCTCCCCTTCCCCACCCCCCACCCCAACCTCCCTCTTTCCACACCCTCCCTTCCCACCCTTCCCTTCCCCTCTCCCCACCCTCCCTCTCCCACCCTCCCCCCCCCCCCCACCCCCCCCTCTCCCACCCTCCCTCTCCCCACCCTACCTTCCCCACCCTCCCACCCTCCACTCTCCTCTTTCCACACCCTCCCCCCCCCACCCCTCCCCCTTTCCCCCCTCCCAGGCATATAGACTTGCCCACAGATGCATTCCGAAGTCTGGCGATGTGAATTACCTGACATGTCCCGCGTGTTACCCCAGACTACAATATGAAATCTCAGCGGGCAGTTTTACCACCAGTTTACCGTCCATGTTCTCCCACAATAGGTCGGGAGGTGATGTCTACGATGTCTACTCCATCTAGGTCCCTGACAAATCCACCGTAGAGTCCCTCCTCCTCCAGTGGTGTTTGTTCTCTGTGGCGGAGTGCTTAGAGTGTCTGACTTTATTCTAGGTCAGACTCCTAATCTGAAGGTCGGTGGTTTGATTCCCCGTGGCTCCACCTCTGCCAATTTGGATTTCCACCGCTGTGTATAACTTACAGCGGCATCAAATGCCAGTTGCTCTCATACCATGTATATGTGGTATGGGAGGTTAAAATTCCCTTGGGTCGGTAAAAGTGTAGGCTCAGGCTTTCTTTCGACAAACTGTCTAATGGTGAAAACAAGTCTATTCAGACTTATCCATAATAGGCAGTATAAATCTTCAAGAACAAAATATCTGTCCCCACTCACTCCCCTACCCCATCCATTACCCCGAACATCAATGTACTTATACTAGCTATAGTGACGGCAGGTAATATTGTTTCATTAGTACCAGACGGGATAGCCGAGTGAGTTGAGTGTCCGTCTCCCGTTTTGGTAAATCGTGGGATTCGAATGCTAGGGTTTGAACCCTGGTCGAATCAAACCAATGACTTAACAATTAATACTTGTCGCTTCCTAGTCAGGCACTCGGCATTATTAGGATATTGCAGGCACTGGTTGGATCGGTGACAGGATAATGTGACTGAGTCGGATACCAGGTCATGGTGCTGGCAGCCTGGTTTCCCAGTGGGGAAGCACTATGAAGTCGCCATGAGTGCGCACTATCACAAGTCGGTACCCTTCCTTATATGACCTTAGATGTTGTCAGGACATAAAACTCCAATACCCAACCAAATCTTTCATTATTTCCCCAATAAATATAAATATAGTAGATGCTGGAATATGGACTAGGATGAATATTCTGATAAATGCTCTCCAGCAGATCTCTGCTGTGATAGGTTCACTGTGTGTATATAAGCATGTGCTTGGAGAGTCACGTGAAGTACGCAGTACTCAGCTAGCGTTTCAGCTGCGTTCCTTTTGGGGTTGCTTAGAGTTGCATAGTCCGATGGTTTTTAGTTTCTGAAATTGTCTGAGATAAATACATTAGGTTGATCATTATTATGTACCTAACTTCAGCTTGAGGTAACTTCTATTTTAAGTAGATAACTTTTGAGATATTTGAAGTGGAACCATGCAAAATTAATGTTGGCAAGCACGCCAAAACTCTGATCCCATAGGCTTCTGCAGTAACAGGTTCTATTCAATTGCCTCAGTATATTCCCTTCTGTGTGGCTACAAATGTTTAATAAGTGCACCAGTATCTAAATTAGATGTGTAGAATCAAATTTAGATAATTGTTTTGGTTTTGAAAATTTGATATTTTCATCGGAGCATGCAGCGTTAATGTGCTTGCAATGTCGGATTCTAAGGGCACTTAGAAGAATTGTTGGCTGGTTGTTGGAGCTTGACATCCTGGCAACATATACGGTCATATCAGGACGGGTACCGACTTGTGACAGTTCGCACTCATGGTGACTTTATAGTGCTGCCCCCCAGTGCGAGACCAGACCACCAGCACCATTACCTGATATCCCACTCAGTCACATTATCATGACACTGAGCCAACCAGTTCTTTCCCTATCCTAATTATGCCGAGCATTTGGCTAGGAAGCAACAAGAGTCAAGCCAATTCATTGGCTTGACTCGACCAGGGTTCGAACCCGTTGGTTCGAATCTCACGACCTACCAAAAAGGGAGATGGACGCTTTGCTCATTCACCCATCCCATTCCATTCTCCCATCCCATTCTCCCATCACATTCACCCATTCAACTCTGATACCTCGACGAAATATTGATATCCAAAAGGGATGTCAAACAGAACACACACACAATAAAATACATACATTTTTGAGCGGTTAAAGCAGGTAAGTCTCGGTAGATTAGTATGGCGGATAGCTCTGTGAATGGGGAGGGATGGGGGAGGGGGGCGCCACTGGGCAGGCCAAGCAAGGGAGCAAGCGGGTTAGTAATAATAACTTCCGTGAATTTATACTCGCATAATTCTTATATATCACTTACAGAATTTCCTATGCGCCAAGAGAACTATAGCATATCCACGTACACTCGCGGGGAGGGTTTGCTGGGTACGTAACTAAGCAACACATTATTCTATATCCGGTGGTTTCAAAAGCAGACGACATTTCGCATGACTTCAGCTCTGCTATGCTATGTGTCAGACAGCGCCGACTGCCGTTCTCCTTACACACTAAAGTCACTCTCCTGCCACACCTCTATCTACTCCCTCCCCTGTGTCACCTTCATTCCCCCGCCCCTCCCCCTACCCCACTCCACCTCCACATTTCCCTCCCACTCCCCCTCAAACTCCCCCTCCCCGTCCCCTTTTCCCATTCCCCTCCACACTCCCCTCTCCGCTATCTCCTTTCCCCATCCTCCACTTCCCTCTCCCCTTCCCCCTCCCTCATATCCTCCCCCCACTTCCCTTTCCCTTTACCCTCACCCACTTCCCTCACTCCTCCCCCCATGCCCTTCCAACCCTTCTCCATCTCCCTCTCCCCTTTCCCCCATCCCCCACTTCCCCATCCCTCCCACTCCCCCTCTCCCCTCTCCCACCCTCCTCCCATCCCCTTCCCCACTCCATCTGCCACCCTTCTCCCGCCCCTGCCCCTCTCACCCCTCCCCCACTTCCGCTCCCTCCCACTTCCCCTTCCCCCATCCGCCTCTCTCCCCTCTCCCCTCCTCCCCCCTATCCCTCCCCCACTCCCCATCTTCCACCCTTCTCCCGCCTGCCCCTCTCACCCCTCGCCACTTCCCCTCCCACACTCCCCCTCTCCTCCTCTCCCCCCCCCTCCCCCTTCTCCCCTCTCCCATTCTCCCCCCTCTCCACCCTCCTCCCCATCCATTCCCCCACTACCCCACTCCCCCACTCCCCATCTTCCACCGTCCCAGTGTGCTAACCATTTCACCACCTAGGCCCCCTGATATCAACACACTACCCATGCCTACCTGTGTATATGGTTACTTGCCTGAGGTCAGTGCAGGCTACTACTACAATATCTTAATATGCTGTTCCGGTTGCATAATCCGATGGCTTCGATATTCTGTCATATTTTCAAAATAAATATATTTGAATGATCTTTATAACCGACATTACTTTAGTTTGGAGTAGCTGTCATTAGCGATTGATAAATTTTGAGATATTTGAAGTAAACACATCCTTAATGTATAGTGTCCACACCGAAATCCTGACCACCATAGACAAGTGCTGCCCCACTGGGATCCATGGTGGCAATGATAACAACAGCACCTCATCATTTGTTGTGAACTCGTCAATGACTGATGAGTCCAATTTGCACTTGGGATGTGCAGTGGCACATTGGACATGTGAGTAACTGCAGTCAGACTCAGAGAGTCCGTTGGGTGAAGGAGACAATCTTTCCTCGGCTGACACTTTTGTTTAGCTTGAGATATTCAGCACTGTGCTGCTAGCACCATGACCCGATATATCCCACTCAGTCACCTTATCCTGGCACTGAGTCAACCAACCAGTCCTTGCTGTCGCCTAGGATTCGGCAGCGTCAGGTGAAGTATAAATTATTGCAATTGCCTCCGGCGGATAACGGGATCCCAGGATGCCACACCGGAAGCAGACTCGTACTATTACTGAACTGTGCGGGTTCAATCCCTCTATCATTACGACACTCACCTCCCCAGTTCAAGCGCTACATGTACACGTGGGCGTGGCTACCCCCCTCCCGGAATGGCAGACCTGGGGGTTCAAGAGCCCGTTCTAATAGGCGCCGACCTAACTAGAGCGTCTGTCCGTCCCATTTGCTGCGAAATTTGCGATGGCGCCACCTTGCCGAGGAGGTGAAGGTCATTCGGGCGCTGGTTGAGTAGCTAGCTACCTGTCTGTTACATTATTACACAAGACCTAAGCTGGTCCCCCCCCCCCCGCACGCACCTGTGGAAACCTGCACACCTGCCTGACCCTGACCTTGACCTTGACACCCCCAAGCCCCAACCGCCATCCTCTTGGGAGCCCTGTACCCGCACACCCTCCAAATCCACCACTACCGTCCTCGGGTGACCTCTGACCCCGCCACGAGGATGGCAGCCTGAGACTACCCTCACTCTCAGACCCCGATGTGCCCCCCTCCCTCCCTCCTTCCCCCCCACCCTCTCCCCCTCCCCGCCCCAGCCCCACGCCCTCTGGTGGCATGTACTGATTAGGTTCCCGCTGTCAACATCGTCAGAAGTAGAGCCCAGCAGAAAATACAACACAAAACTCTCTCTTCGCTTTTTATTTTCTCTTTATTTTTTTTATTTTTTTTATTTATTTTTTCTTTCAGGAAAGTAAGGATTGGGAGGTTGGACCTATTTCATCATCATCATCATCATCATCATCATCATCAATATATAAGGTCATTGGGAGGCAACAGATGAATTTGCAACCAGTTTTCTCAAGTTAACCCTGTTCTCCACTGCTCTCTATGACATGCCAAACTCCAGGCCTGTCCAGTTCCTGATGTTGTCTTCACACATCTTCTTTTGCCTGGAAGAACTATTTACAAGCTTGCAATACCTTAACATGAGATGTCATCGGGATGGCTACCAACTTGTGACATTGTACACTCATGGTGGCTGCACAGTGCTCCTTTAGTCACTGGTACCAATGACTGGTACCAATATGGTGATGAATGACCGAGTGCTGATTCGGGATCATTGCGGGGCATGTGGGGCTGCGAGGCCCTCTCCTTCCCCACCCCCCCTTTCGCCAGCCGGTGAGGGGGGGGGGGGGGGGGGGGGACACACACATCCTGCCACGCACTCCGACCGGCCCCCCGCTCACCACTCTCTCCCCCCACCATCACTCATCAATCACAGCCCTCACAGCTCACAAGCACCAGCTCCACCACTACTATGGTCACTCCGCATCACCCATCCGGACTGACCACTCCTCACTTTTACCCACCCACCCGCACCACGAAGAAAATGTAAACCATTAACAATAATAATGAATGAATTGCATTACAATAATTAACGATTTATTAATTAATTAACCATAGACTCATTTATTTCATAATATATTACATAATTATACAACTACTGCTACCCGCTAGTTGCCATCTTCTCACCTCACCTCGCCTTGCTCATATGTCGCACTTCACTCATGCCACTCTCATCTCCTTGACTGTGATCACCACATGACACTGTTCCTTGCAGCTCTCGGATGGCCACAACCCCATAAAGCTGCGGGGGCTGCCCGGAATAAAGCCGTGTTATCACAACTCATGCCTCCTCGTCCTGTGTGCCATAGCCGCAATGACCTAATACCCCACAAGGTCCGAAACTAGCATAGGGCAATGAGCAATGGAATGAGGAAGACCGATTTTCAGCAATTGAAATTGTCGCCTACTTAATCAACAAATAAAATACGAGAGAAAACACATGTAGCTTTATCTACCATTAAGCACACATCAGGTGCTCTGGCCTCAAACCTCATATATCGAGCAATAACCGCTGAACACTGTGGCATGATTGTTGGGTGGTGATGGGGGGAAGCATTAAGCTCAGCATTTCCAGGAAGAGTTCATCAGGTTGAAGGTTGGTGATGTCATCAAGGGATTCGATGACGTCATCAGGGGAAGACGACAGTTACTCATCCGTGAGAAAACCACGTGCCGCAGTGTGCTTTGTAGGTGCCTTCCCGTTATGGTGATGATTCCCACCAGGGGGCGCCACTGGGACCTGCGGGCCGTGAGAGAGGTCAAGGCCACGCGAGTGGTGGTAGGGGAGGGAGAGGTGGTGGGGGATATGCGGAAGGTGGGAGTAATGGGGTGATGGGTGAAAGGGGGATGACGGGAGAGGGGCTGAGGAGAGCGGGATGAGGGAGAGGGGATGACGGCGAGGGGATGAGGGAGACTGTATGGTGGAGGCGGGGTGAGGGATATGGTGGGGGAGAGGGAGATGAGGGGGGAGGGAGACGGGGATGGTGGATGTGGGGATGAGGGAGATGGGTTGGGGGAGAGGGAGATGAGGGAGAGTGGGATGAGGGAGAGGGGGTGGGGGGAGGGAGATGAGGGAGAGTGGGACGAGGAAGAGGGTGGGGGAGAGGGGGATGAGGAAGAGGGGGAGGGTGGAGAGAGAGATGAGGGAGAGTGGGACGAGGAAGAGCGTGGGGGAGAGGGGGGTGAGGGGAAGGGGGTTGGGGGAGAGTGGAATGGGGAGATAGGTGAATGGGGAATGGGGTTAGAGAGGAGGCTGAGAGGATGTTACGTGACAGTGGAAGGTGGGGAAGTGAGGGGAATGGATGATATGGGATAGATGAGAGGGGGATTGGGTAGAGTGTAAGATTGGGGAATATGGGAATGTGTGAGTGGGTTTCTTGTTTGTTTGTTGTTGTTTTACGTCCTAGCAACATCTAAGGTCATATCAGGACGGGGTGTGAGAGGGAGTAGGGAAGAGGGGGGTGTGTAAGCGGCGAAGTTTGGAAATGATTGGAATGTGAGGGGAAATGTAGGGGTTGATGAGGTGGGAGACAGGTGCAGGTAGAGATGAGGGTGGATGATTGGGTGGGTGGGTGGGTGGGTGGGTGGGTGGGTGGGTGAGAGGATGGTGAGGAAGAAGTGAGGAAGGTGTGACTGGGAGCGGTGAAGGAAATAGGGGTGGATTTTTGGGAGTGGAGGATTGGTGATAGGGGGAGGTGGGGTGCTGCGATGGGTAAGAGGAGAAAATTGTGGGAGGGGGCTGGAGGAGATGAGAGGGGAGGGGAGTGGAGGGAAGGGGGAGGGGGGAAGTGAGGGGAGTGGAGAATGGAGGGAAGGGGATGCGGAGAGTGAAGGGGATGGAGGGGAGGGAGATGGATGGAAGGGAGGGGAGAGAAATCGAGAGTGGATGGGAAGGGAGGGAGGGGGGGGGAGTGGAGAATGGAAGGGAGGGGAAGGGAGTCAGGGGGGGGGGACAGGGGAGGGAGGGAAGGGAGGTGTGAATTGCAGGCCACTGAAGCCATGGCTGGCCGAAAGTCCTCAGGCTACTGAGTAGGTTTCGCATATTGGATACTGTATGTCTGAATGAACCAGCAAAAGGTCCAGTCCCTACTTCTAGCATTTGGTTCTGGTTTCCAATGCCAGCACTTGCACTTCTTGTGAGTTTGTCTACAATGCAGGAAAGTTTGTTTTGTGTGTGTTGTTGGGTATACATATATGGTCATGTCAGTACAGGTACCAACTCATGATAGTGCAGACTCATCGCGAATTAATAGTGCACACCCACTGGGAGATCAGGTTGCCAGGACCATTACCCGGTATCCCACTCAATAATAGTATCCTGATTTTGAGGTAGCCAATCATTGGCCTATCCTATTAATGTTCAGTACCAGGGTAGGTAGTGACATGTTTCAATTGTGTACGTCATTGTCTTGACTCGATGGGGATTTGAACTCCCAATCTTCCACCTTGTGCTCTAGCGATTCAGCCACCGCATCATGTATATATATATATATATATATAAATATATATATATATATATATGTGTGTATATGTGGTGTGTATATTTATATATGGCTGTTGTTTTAATGGTTCCTGTGGTAAATTGTTAAAAATCACTGAGCGTCGACAGTGGAAGTACCGGATGTCTGTCGTAGCTCACTCTGGTGACGTCACTTCCGGTTTGAGACACTTAGGCTGACAGGGTGGAGTAGGGGCGAGGGGAGCTAGGGGCATGCTTCTTAGGCGTCACAGTTTGTCAGTGTTTATATTCCGAATAAACAGGAATAAGGATAAGGCCTAGCACTCACTCACCCACCCACTCACTCACCCACCCACTCCCACTTCCTCCCACTCACTGACCCACCCACTCACCATCCACCCACTCATTCACCCACCACTCACTCACCCACTCACCCACTCCCACCCAATCACTCACTCATCCACTCACCACTCACCCGCCCACTCACTCACCCACCCACACCCACACACTCACCCATCCACTCACCACCCACCCACTCACTCACCCACTCACCACCCACTCACCACCCACTCACCACCCACCCACTCCCACCCACTCACTCACCCATCCACCCACCACTCACCCACTAACTCACCCACCCACTTACCACCCACTCACCACCCACCCACTCACCACCCACTCACCACTCACCACCCACTCACCACCCACTCACCACCCACCCACTCACCACCCACTCACCACCCACCCACTCACCACCCACTCACCACCCACCCACTCACCACCCACTCACCACCCACTCACCACCCACTCACCACCCACCCACTCACCACCCACTCACCACCCACTCACCACCCACTCACCACCCACCCACTCACCACCCACTCACCACTCACCACCCACTCACTCATCAACCCACTCCCACCCCATCCCTCTCTCCTCACCTTGGCACCGAACGGGTTAGCCCGTTGAATAGAGCCCTCCGCTTCCTGTGCGGTAAGGTGGTAGCGGCCATCGGTCATGTTGTGAGTCATGTTGTGAGTTCGATTCCCCGATCCAACTAGATCGAAGAAAAGTTGACCTAATTTGCCAGAGGTGGACTACCGAAGATAACTTATCTGCGATTGCAATACTTCGCATTTTAATCAGTATCAACTATCACCATCAACTCCTTCGCTACAGCGGTTCTTGGGGCACCACAGATGACCTTTCATTTCAACCAGTTTTGGTTTCCAATTTTCCCTCTTCTCCAATGACATCTAGGGTCTTGCCAAACAAACTCCACTCCTGTCCATTCCCTGACGTTGTCTTTTCCCACCTCTTCCTGTCTGCTTTTTTTGTACCCCCCCCCCCCCACCAGCTTTCACTGTGCCTTGCAAGATGGTTTTGGCCATACCACTGCAGTTGATGTCACTTTACAATCATCAGCGGAGCTTTGGGTGGTTTAAAATCGGATAGTCCGATGGTTTTGAATTTCTGTCATTTTTCTTAAATAAATATATTAGATAAATCATTAATATCTACTTTACATTAGTTTAAAGCTACTTTCATTTTAAATGGTAAACTTTTGAGATATTTAAAGTGCAAACATGGAAAATTAGTTTCGGCAAGCTTGCCAAAACTCAGACACCATAGACTTCTTCAGTAACAGGTTCTAAAACTTCTATTAAATTGACTCAATATTCCCTTCAATGCAGAGTAAATGTTCAATAATTGCATCAGTATCTAAGTTAGATATGTAAAATCAAATTTAGATAATTATATTAGTTTTTAAATTTTGATATTTCATCGGACTATGCAACTTTAATCAACGAAAATTAAGAAGAAGAAACAAAAAATAGGCATGCAGAAGTGGAGTGGGGGAAGACCAATTGTCTGTCCGCGGTTATAATTTATTCCGCTTTAATCAATTAATATAACAAACAAAACTAAAATGTTCACCACCAACGCCTATTCATTCAATCAATCAATCAATTAGCCGTCACCGTGCACCACACTCTCTAATCCGGCCTTCCACAGTGCTTCTCTCTCACACACACTCCATGTTGAAGTGAACTTTAGCGGGTGCTGCCCCCTGTCGGCTTCTCGCTGATATACAGCCCCATCACTAAGTGTGTAAAATCTAGACAGCTCCCCGGTCTCACATTCACGTAATCAAGTAGCGCTCGCCTCTCCCGGTGAATGATATCCAGGTGGTCCCGAGAGTCCAGAGGCGTGCCAGCCTACTACCCCCTCCCCCCAGACAGTCCGCGTATGGCATTAGGTGTGGCGAGGAGGCAAAACCCCGCGACATCCTTCCCTTAGGTGCCTGCTCCCCACTACGTCTAGCGTTTCTAATGGACTTAGGACCAGACGGGATGGCCGAATGAGTTGGGCGTCCGTCTCTCGTTTTTAAAAGATCGTGGGATTTGAACCTATGTGTTCCAAATCCTGATCGAGTGAAACCAATGACGTATTTACTCTCTCTCTCTCTTTCACACACAAACCAAACGGGATGGCCGAATGAGTTGAGCATCCGTCTCCTGTTTTTGGAGATCGGGGGATCCGAACCCGTCGGTTCATGGGTTCGAACCCTGATCGAGTCAAACCAATGAGTTAAAAATTGATGCTTGTCGATTCCTAGCCAGGCATTCGGCATTATTAGGATAGGGCAAGGACTGGTTGGCTCAATGTCAGGATAATGTGGCTGAGTGGGATAGCAAGTCATGGTGCTGATGGCCTGGTCTCCCAGTGGGACAGGCACTATAAAGCCACCATGAGTGCACACTGTCACAAGTCAGTACCCGTCCTGATATGATGTGCCAGGACGTGAAACCCCAACAACCAACCTAGTGGACTGCATTTAGCTGAGTGAGTCGGATATCTCAGTGACGGGGTTGGTGTGGTAGTGTATTCAATGTTCCAATCTGCGGCAGCACTATAAAGCCGCTATGAAATGGTGCACTGTTTTTTTGTTTTTTTGTAAATATAGTTTATTCATTGAATAAAGTCTTTTGTCAGCGCCGTGGCCCTGGTCTTCTAGACAATACAGTTATTTACAATATATGCATATGTAGTCTGATATTGTCATCAGCAGCTAGCTCAAGTCAGCGTAAATAACAATATTAATCATTCCAAGACTTACATAGGGTATAGTTTGACAATTCACATATAAAAATAGTGGTTATATGTTGTATTCATACATACTTAGATACATACATGCGTATTGATTAGACCTTTACATTACGGAGTGATTACTGTCACAAGTCGGTAGGGACTTGTCCTGAAATGACCTCAGATATTTGCTGGCGTGTAAAATTACAATCAGTTGTGTTATTCTCGCAGTGCCGTCCCTGGGAGATGCAAAATTTTGTTATTTACCTAAGGAAAAAAAAGCCACAAAAAACAACAACTAAATGTCTTCTTCATCTGAATGTATCATTTGTCAGTCTTGCCCAATCGGTCATCCCGTCTGGTTAGATGCTGGCATATTACTGACATGACACCACAGGGGTGATGTGCACACTATGTGACAGCTCAGAGGATGTCGTCTCGATAGACCAGAAAGACCACAGTCATGTACAGAAATTTTTTTTTTTTAAACAAGCAAAAAAACCTTCGCCGTCTCAGTTTACTTTTGAGAAATTACTTGACCTGTCACCCCATTTCCAGGTTCTCCACTAGTTTTCAAGCTCGAACTTGCGTTGGTTGTTGGGGTTTTACGTCCTGGAAACGCCTAAGGTCATACTAGGACGGGCGGAGCTAGTATGAGAATAGTGCCCAGTTTCCTGTGAGATATTATATGTATGCTAGTGTAGTGGTCTGCACTGACCTCACATAGACAGGTAGGCATGGGTAGTGTGTTGATATCAGAGAGCCTAGGTGGTGTAATGGTTTGCACACTGGCCCGGAATGCAAAGAGATGTGGGTTCGATTCCCGCTCTAGGCCAATATTTCCCATTTTCATCACCCCCATGACACTGGTGCCATGACCAGGATCCTGTACAAGTGAAATGCTGTATGGTTGTTGAACCTACCCTGTGTATGTATGTGTAAGTGCATTGCCTGTGTGTATGTAATTGTAAGCATTAAAAGACTTAAAATTCCAGGGGGACGAGTGTAGTGGTCTGCACTGACCTCTCAGGCAAGTAACCACATAGACAGGTAGGCTAGGGTAGTGTGTTGATATCGGGGAGCCTAGGTGGTGTAATGGTTAGCACACTGGCCTGGAATGTAAATAGATGTGGGTTCGAGTCTGGGCGCAATATTTCCCATTTTCATCACCGCCATGACACTAGCTTTAACCCATGTTGTGCATGGGTTAAAGCTAGGCCCCGCATCAATCCCTGGACCACTATTTTGTTGAGGTGGTCACAATGACAGTCTTGTTGAAGTGACCAAACTTAGTAAAGAGCCATCAAAATTAATATGAAATTCAATTTTGTTTTAATTCAACATTAATATGAAACATGTCTCGTATATATCCCAATAGAAGCACGCTACCAAATAGAAGCACACCCCCCATTTCAAGACTGAAAGCGTGCACAAATTTACGATCATATTCAGACTGAATGCACATAAAATAAGGCAATTCCACTTTATTTCAAAGGCACACCAAAAACAAATAAAAATATACGATCATATTCAGACTGAATGAACATAAAATAAAACAATCCCATTTTATTTCAGAGGCATGACAAAAACAAATCCATGAAATTCTTTAACTTTGAATAGACGCAAATCCATGTGTCTGCACTCGAGCAGTGCCCGTCTATTGGGACTTATACAGTACGTTAGGCCAAAATAAAACATGCTATTAACAACCCAGATATAGCGAAGCATCAGTGGAGTACGATGATGCATATTGGCAGCAGCAATTAACAGAGGAGTAGTGATCAGAACAACCATAAAAGTTAACCCCCGTTTGGCAAGCTTTTGAGATAGTTGAAGTACAGACATGTAAGATTAGTTTTGACAAGCACGCCAAAACGCTGACACCCCAGGGTTCTGCAGTAACAGGTTCTATTAAATTGCATCGGTATTCCCTTCTATGTGACAACAAATGCTTAATAAGTGCATCAGTATCTAAGTTAGATATGTAGAATCAATTGTAGATAATTGTTTTGGTTTTGAAAATGTGATGCTCCTCCATCGGACTATGCAGTTTTAATTAACTTATGAACCCCAAAAAGAACCCAACATAACAAAACAAGCAAAACAAAAAAACGTTGGAACAGTGTCCATTATTTCATAGTCACTCATATATGCCAACAGGAAGTCGTGTGTTCCATTCCTTGCCGAGTCGAACCAAAGACTTACAAAATTGATACTCGTCGCTACATTGTCTGGCACGTGACATTTTTTTTAATTTGATCAAATTGAGTTTGATTTGGCATGGAGCGGCAAGAGCCGCCACCAGCCACCCTATCCGGAAATGTCACGTCTGCTAACTTCTGATTGGCCACAACCTTTGCCATCTTTCCGGCAGTCGGCATGAGACTGGCGGCCATTCTCTCACTTCCTGGCGACCTGTCTCAACTAACCGCCCACCCCCGTGTCTTGTCCGTCGTCTCTTCAACCTTGTAGGTCTTGTATCGGGTCTCTCCAGTGTACATGTAGCAAATTGCTGTTTGCCTGCACTATCGCCTCATTTCAATGATATGAGCCCCCGTCCACAGAAGATGCTAGGATGTAAAACCCCATTAAAGAATCTGTGTATATGTAACAAAGTTCTGTTTACCTGCACTATCACTTCCTTTCACACGATATGACCCCCCTCCACAGAAGTTGCTAGGATTTAAAACCCCATGAAAGAACCAGTGTAATGTAACAAAGTTCTGTGTACGTGCACTATCACCTGCTTTCAACGATATGACCCCCCCTCCACAGAAGTTGCTAGGATATAAAACCCCATTAAAGCACCAGTGTATATGTAGCACACTTCTGTTTGCCTGCATTATCACCTCCTTTCACACAATATGACCCCCTTCCACAGAAGTTGCTAGGGTGTAAAAACCCATTAAAGAACCAGTGTACATGTAACAAACTTCCATACAGAAAATACAGGAAAAGTTAAATATCTCTAAAATGACAGCACCTAGAAACAAATCGTTCGGTACACATATAGAAAACATCTTTACCAAAAACATTATATTAAATTTATAAGGTTAGTGATGATGCTGTTCGATTTTGACGCATGCGCAGAAGCAATGTGTCCCTGGCAAACTGGTGTCCCTGGGAAACCGCAACACCGGCTCCCAGACGTCAGGCCGACGGGAGGCCGGGGCCTGCCGGATGGAGGTGGGTGGAGGCGGGTGCCTGTTTAGCGGCACGCCGCCCTCTAATTATCTGTCTGGGAGATCTTGTTACCTGCCCGGATCAATTTGTCCCGCGCTAAAAGGATCTACTCAGGGAACAAAGCCCGTCTCAGAATACGTGACACTGCGCTGATTGTGTGTGTGGGGGGGGGCTAATTGTAAGCCCGCCTCAGAATGTGCGATTATGTGGTTGGTGATTGGAGGGAATACTTGTCAGCTTGCCTCAGAATGTGCGATAATGTGGTTGGTGATACGGGGGAATAATTGTAAGGCTGCCTCAGAATGTGCGATAATGTGGTTGGTGATTGGATGGAATAATTGTAAGCCTGCCTCAGAATGTGCGATAATGTGGTTGGTCATTGGAGGGAATAATTGTAAGCCTGCCTCAGAATGTGCGATAATGCGATTGGTGATTGGAGGGAATAATTGTAAGCCTGCCTCAGAATGTGTGATAATGTGGTTGGTGATATGGGGGAATAGTTGCAAGCCTGCCTCAGAATGGGCCATAATGTGGGTGGTGATCAGAGGGAATAATTGTAAGCCTGCCTCAGAATGTGCGATAATGTGGTTGGTGATTGGAGTGAATAATTGTAAGGCTGCCTCAGAATTGTGATAATGTGGTTGGTGATCAGGGGGAATAATTGTAAGCCTGCCTCAGAATGTGCGATAATGCGGTTGGTGATTGGAGGGAATAATTGTAAGGCTGCCTCAGAATTGCGATAATGTGGTTGGTGATCAGGGGGAATAATTGTAAGCCTGCCTCAGAATGTGCAATAATGTGGTTGGTGATCAGGGGGAATAATTGTAAGCCTGCCTCTGAATATTCGATAATGTGGTTGGTGATTGGAGGGAATAATTGAAAGCCTGCCTCAGAATGTGCGATAATGTGGTTGGTGATTGGAGGGAATAATTGTAAGGCTTCCTCAGAATGGGCGATAATGTAGTTGGTGATTGGAGGAAATAATTGTAAGCCTGCCTCAGAATGTGTGATAATGTGGTTGGTGATTGGAGGGAATAATTGTAAGCCTGCCTCAGAATGTGCGATAATGTGGTTGGTGATACGGGGGAATAATTGTAAGGCTTCCTCAGAATGTGTGATAAGGTGGTTGGTGATCAGGGGAAATAATTGTAAGCCTGCCTCAGAATGTGCGATAGCGCGGTGATCAGGGGAATAATTGCCATCTGCCACAAGTCAATATCGGTTAAAATGACGCCTCCCCACCAAAAAGTATGTAAAACCCAATTAAAGAATTGCATATATGTAGATTGTACTCTACAAAGTTGGTGAGGCTGCCCCAGTATCACATAGTAAATACCTATATATCTCATCTTCCATATCCTTTATCCTGCATCATGTATCCTGTAACATCTATCCTATATGATTCTATGTGAATATCCTTACATCCACTACTTATGCATCAGAACTGAAGCCCTGGTCACATACACGTTAGTGAATGTAGTTGAACGTAGTTGAACATAGGATAGATTAATGTGGGTCAAACGTGGTGTAAGTAAGTTAAACGATGGTGAAAAACTTTAAGGTATGGCAGGTTTTGGTATGGATAAATACGTTACGGCATGGATGCCAGTATATTCAACTACATTCAACTATGTTCAACTATGTTCAACTACGTTCAACAATGTTAAACGTATGTTAGCCTCCACTATGGTCAACTACGTTCAACTACGTCCAAGTACGCTAAAGTATGCTAGAGTATGCTAGAGTATGCTAGAGTATGCTAGAGTATGATAGAGTACGCTAGAATATGTTGAGTACATTAAGAGTACAGAAACTTCATCACAGTACATTAGGCTCTAATGTAGCACTCTTTTGAACATGTCCAAAGATTAAATTGGAACTCACGGCCAACCAACGTTATTACCAAGTTAGCATGACGGAGAAGTATTGATGCCGGTACGTTCAACTACGATCAACTACGTTCAACTACGTTATACCCCTGTCACTCTACAACGTAATGAGCGAACGTGAGCCTAACGTGGTGATATTTCGTTATTACGTTGATGGACGTTGGATTACGTTATGATGACGTCATAATGACGTTAGAGTGACGTCGAGCTGCGTCACATTATGTCGTGTAACGTCGATTAACGTCGAGGTTTTGGACATGTTCAAAAGTTTTGACGTAGGACGAACGTAAGGGTTTACGTTCACCGTACGTTCTGTTCACGTTCAGCGAACGTCAATGACGTTAAACGGACGTTATTCCAACGCTCCTCACTCCGTTCAACTACGTTCCACTACGTTGACCCCCATCAAACCGAGTGCAAATGCCCTCGGGGCGTAATGGGAACGTCAGGAGAACGTCAGGAGAACGTCAGGAGAACGTCGGGAGAACGTCAGGAGAACGTCAGGAGAACGTCAGGAGAACGTCAGGAGAACGTCAGGAGAACGTCATGAGAACGTCAGGAGAACGTCAGGAGAACGTGCAGTCAACGTACGTTCAACGTCTCATGACATAGCTAACGTCACATAACGTTCTTCTGGCGATGGAATAACGTTCATAACGTTCCGTGAGCGTCATTACGTTGACCTCTCTCGTTGAATGACGGTATCACTACGCTTTACCGACGTTACGCTCTCGTCCACTACGCTGCATCCACGTTCAACTTCTGCCCAAATTTGCATACTACGCCGAGAAGTTCAACGTTCTTCACGTTCTCCCTACGTCGACGTCGTTACGTCGTAGTGTGACAGGGCCATAAGCCTCCACTACGTTCAACTACGTTAGCCTCCAATAGGTTCAACTTACCGGACTTGAAAGCTTGTATATGTATATATATGGAACAAGGCCCGGAGTACGTCCCGCAGAGGGTCACGTGACACCAATAATTGTGATATATTATGAAATGTGATATATTATGAAATAAAGTCAGTCGTTACACGAGACTCGAGGTGTCCGGGTTGTTGATACATACATCACAACGTCCACTAAGGTGTATGTGACCAGGCCTTTAGAGCGCCATACTTGGAAATGCCACACTTAAAACAGATGATTAGTGTCTCAGTGAAGGTTGTATAGTCTAATGGTTTTGATTTACTACTGGATGTTATATATATATATAGACTGTCTCAAATAGGTGCTAAGCAATATGGCACAAAACTTTGTCCATTGTAACGATCAGTATATTATCTGCTTATACATTTGCTCCGGATAAACTGATTTGTTTTTTACATGGTGTTTCATAATCCCAATCGAAAACATATTGATTTGAAGCAAATGTCCTTGTATTTTCAGTGTAACTGTTGCTGTGCTGTTTTGTGTCAATCGTTACAATGGAAACAAAAAAGTAGAGTTATCACCTTTTGAGACAGGCTCATGTATATGTTAGGGAATGAACAGGCCTGGAGTTTGAAGAAAAGTCCCAAAGGGCAGTGGAGAACATGGAAAACAGATGAAAGAAATGGTTATAAAGTGATGTGTGGCGCCCCAATGGACCTCCCGGTTAATGGATTGGAGATGATATCAAGTTGACCACTATAATCTTCCTTAATTTAATTTGAAGTAACTTGGATTATAAATTGCCAACATTAGAGATATTTTAAATGAAAATAATGTCAAATTAGCTGTTTTGGCATACATGTCGAAATAGTGGACGATGTATGCCTTAGCCGAAACAAGTTCTCTTAAATTGATGTAATATTCCCATCTATGAAACAATAAATGCTTAGTAAGTAACTAAGAATGGTGTTCACTGTGGCGGAGTGATTAGAGTATCTGACATTTTTCTAGGTCAGGGTCCTAATCTGAAGGTCGATGGTTCGATTCCTAATGTCATCACCTGTGCCAATTTGGATTTCCACTGTATAACTTACAGCATCATCAAAGGCCTGACACTGAGCACACCAGTCCTTGCCCTGTCCTAATAATGCCGAGCGCCTGGCTAGTAAGCGACAAGTATCAATTTTTAAGTCATTGGTTTGACTCTAAATACGCATGTGCCAGTTTTCTAATGCAATGCATGCATGCATTGCATGTAGAAGATGGAGCGTGTTATGGTCAAGTTGTTAATTGTAAGGATTTGCTCTTTCTTAAAGATCTTGTGTACTTCATTTTAATATGCATTATTTACATTAGTCATGTTATTATGCATAATAAAACGACTCCCCCTATCATGTTGTGACTCCCCACCCTAGTTTCTTTTTGTGGATGGATATCATGTGGATATCATTTCATGGTGCTGGCAGCCTGGTATCCCAGTGGGGCATCACTATAAAGTTGCCATGAGTGTGCACTGTCACAAGTTGGTCCTGATATGACCTTGGATGTTGCCACGATGTAAAACAACCAACCAACCAATGCATGCACACATATATATATAAGCATACATTTATTTTTTCTTGAAGATTTATACTGCCTATTATGGATAAGTCTGACTTGTTTTCACCATTAGAAAGTTTGTCGATAGAAAGCCCAAGTCTACACTTTTAACGACCCAAGGGATTTTTAACCTCCCACACCACATAGACATGGTATGAGAGCAACTGGCCTTTGATGACGCTGTAAGTTATACACAGTGGTGGAAATCCAAATTGGCAGAGGTGGGGGGCACGGGGTATCGAATCACCGACCTTCAGATTAGGAGTCCGACCTAGAAAAAAGTCAGACACTCTAACCACTCCGCCATAGAGAACACCACATGACATTGAGTAGCTATACATATCATATCTTTACAATAGTAAAAGAGTCGACATATCCCCTAACCCACCACACAGATCCATTGACCAACAGTCACATATGATAGGGGCAGAGTCAGCTTTATTATGCATAATAAAGTGACCATGGGACTCACTGATCGCTTCCTGGCCAGGCGCTCGGCAAGGACTGGTGTGCTCAGTGTCAGGATAATGTGACTGAGTGGGATACCAGGTCATGGTGATGGTGGCCTGGTTTCCCAGTGGGACAGCACTATAAAGTCACCATCAGTGCGCACTGTCACAAGCCGGTACCGGTCCTGATATGACCTTAGATGTTGCTAGGACATAAAACAACAACAAACTCACTTTAGTATGGGAGTCAGAATATTATCTCGCACTGGTGCGTTGCTGTGTGTGGGTCCAGTGTCAGAGGCGGAGAGAGAGAGAGGGAGAGAGAGGGCGAGAGGGGGCGAGAGAGAGCAGATTCCACATGTGCACAAAGCCCGGACCACGCGTTATCGACTCGGTCCTGGATGGAGCATGACCCACACATAGAACTGCTTTCTGCGTCCGTATTGATTAGCTGAGAGTGAGAGTTCATCTTCAACGGGTCGCCCCCCCCCCACCCTACCTCACCCCAACACACTCAACTGCCCCACCCCCCTCCCCACCAACACACACACCCTCCTCACCCACCGGGCGTGTTGGCTGAATTTGTAGAGCGCAGGCTCAGCGTGCAGGAGATCCGGAGTTCGGCTCCCGGTCGAGTCAAAGCGATGACTTATAAAATTGATGCTTGTCGCTTCCTAGCCTGGCTCATATCATTAATAGGATAGGACAAGGACTGGTTAGCACAGTGTCAGGATAATGTGCCTGAGTGGGAAATCGGGTCATGGTGGCAGCAGCCTGATTTCCTAGTGGGACAGCACTATAAAGTCATCATGAGTGCGCACTGTCACAAGTCGGTACCCGTCCTGATATGACCTTAGATGTTGCCAAGATGTAAAAACTCCGAACAACCAACCGACCATGCACAGCCCCTCACACCCACGCGCCCCCACACACACTCGTCCGTAGACCCTCACACCCACACTCTCACACCCACACACCCCGACATACACTCATTCTCCGCAAAGGACCCAGGAAACAGCAGGCGTTTTCCTGGCTATGTCCGCGCAAGTCACGGGACCTGTGTTCTGAAGAGCAGTAGACAAACGTGTTATTTCCCCAACGGAGCATGCGCAGTCGGTTGCTGCTCACAGTATTGGGTTGTGGTTGGTTCGAATCCACACCTATCGCCCTTCTGGGGGTAGCATGCTAGCCATTACACCACCTAGGCTCCCTGAGACAATCACCCTGTCCATATGTATCTGTCTCTGTGGCTCGTTGCCTGAGAAGTCAGTGCAGACTACTCCACACGCTCCCCCCCCTGGAATCGTAAGTCTGTGAAATGGTTTAGATCCATACATCGTTTAATGCTCATGATTATACCGGGCGTGGTGGTCGAGTCGGTAGAGCGCCGGCCTCGCTCGCGGGAGATTGGGAGTTCGGTTCCCGGTCAAGTCAAAGCAATGACTTATCAAATTGATACTTGTTGCTTCCTAGCCTGGCACGCTGCATTAATAGGAGAGGGCAAGGACTGGTTAGATCAGTGTCAGGATAATGTGACTGAGTGGGATATCGGGTCACAGTACCGGCGGCCTGATTTCCTAATGGACAGCACTATAAAGTTGCTATGAGTGCACACTTTCATCAGTTTGGTAGGAGGCCTGATATGACCTTCGATGTTGACAGGATGTAAAACTCCAACAACCTACCTCCTTGCTTATAATTACTTGCATACAAAAGCAAGGCACTCACATGTATACGCAGAGTAGGTTCAACAACCATATATGATGTAACATGGAACCAGTGTCATGTGGGTGTGTTGCAAATGAGAAAAACCAGACGGGATGGCCGAATGAGTTAGAGCGCCCGTCTCCCATGCTGGTAGATCGTGGGGGCGTGATTTCGAACCCTGGTCGAGTCAAACCAATTACTTAAAAATTGATACTTGTTGCTTCCTAGCCAGGCTCTCGGCATTATTAGGACAGGGCAAAGACTGGTGTGCTCAGTATCAGGATAATGTGACTGAGTGGGATACCAGGTCATGGTGCTGGCGGCCTGGTTTCCCAGTGGGGCAGCACTATAAAGTTGCCATGAGTGCGCACTGTCACAAGTCGGTACCCGTCCTGATATGACCTTAGATGCTGCTAGGACATAAAACAACAAAAACAAACAAGCAAATGAGAAACATCGCACCAACAGCAGGATTCAAGCCCAGATTGCTTGCGAAGGCAGGTTCCCAAACATTCAGCGCATAGTTTGTACATGATCCTGGTCACGATATCAGTGTCAAAAGTGGTGGTTCAAATGAAAGGAACATTATGTGGAACTCCATAATACTCCCACACAAAGACTACTGTTCACAACTGTGGACACCGACTTCTAAAGGACAGCTGACAAAGCTAGAGTCACTGCAACGCAGCTTCACATCATATATCGAAGACACCAAGAGCCTGGATTACTGGGCAGACTAAAATTCCTCAAGATCTACTCCATTGAACATCGATGTGAGAGATATCAAATTATATACACCTGGAAAATGATTGAAGGCAAAGTACCGAACTATGCCATAACAACGTATCATTCAAAAAGATATGGTAGACTTGGTAAGGTAGCAGCAATAAATACAAAAGCCTCACAATCAACAAGAACCCTGTGGGAAGGATGTCTCTCTGTTTGAGGAGTACAGCTCTTCAATACAATGCCAGCTTACATTAGAAATCAATCAAACTGCAGTCTACAATCATTCAAAAGGCAGCTTGACAAGGTGTTAACAACAATACCAGATGAACCACAGATTTCAGGATACACCCAGCTAACGCCAGCAGATTCAAACTCATTACTGCACATGACAAAACTGAACAGAGCATCCTCACCACATGTGATGGGCTCTGATGGTGGAGTCTCCGACTTGGCCTGAGCATATAGCTCAAACACTCTAATCTAATCTAATCTATATACCAGATGGGTCCTGATACGACCTTAATTGTTGCCAGGATGTAAAACTCCAACAAACAAACAAAAACAAAAAATCAACCAGACGGGATAGCCAAATGAGTTGAGCGCCCGCCAAACATGTTGGTAGGTTGCGGGATTCCAACCCCCATGTTCGAACCCTGATCGAGTCGAACCAATGACTTAAAAATGTATATTTGTCGCTACCCAGCCTGGCACCCAGCATTGTCAGGATAGGGCAAGGAGCAGGGCAATGATGAAGATAAATTGTTATTTATTGAAATTTACAGAATAGAAGTTTACAGAAATTATTGATGAAAGAAATCAATCCATGTGCATGATGAGCAGAATAAAAAACGATCACAACAGATGATTTACAACAAAATTTACCCTGCTTAATTAACCAATATACCCCCAAAAAGGAAAAAGCTTTTAGTGCAGGGCCCAAAACACACAGTACTGGCATTCCGGAACGAGCACGCAAACCATTATCCAATCAAGGCTCCCTGATGCAATCACCTTATGTACGTCTACCTGTCCCTTGTGACCCCGTTGCCTCTGAGTGAGGTCAGTCGGTGCTGACTGCTACAATACTCTTGGTACCAAGTTTTGGCCAGGTATGTCAATTATCCTGTGAAAGAAACCTTCAGTGATGACCCTAATTAAGTACATTGAAGGGCAAGTATAGGATGGTTATTTATTTGGTTGAATTAGTATTTTATTTTATTTTATTTTACCATAAAATATAGTAGTACAGAGTTTTTTGGTTGGCAACCCACAAGGGGAGTAATCTCCCTGCCTGTGCTGAGAATGGTGTAATTTTATTTTATTTTATTTTATTTATATTTTCCCATCAAATATGGCTCGGTGTTTATTGGTTGGCATCCCACAAAGGGAGTATAATCTCCCTGTATGTGATGGGCTACCTGCAATAACTGCATACTAGGGTATGCAGGTATAGCAGGTATAGCAATACCTGCAGAGTTGTAAACCACTGCCTTGTGGAACAGGTTCTTGACAGAACCGAAGGCTAAAGGAGCAAACCTTAAACAGAAAACCTTGTCACTGTGGCAGCATTAAGGGCGGTTGATGTATGGAACTCCCAACATCTCCTGACCAGCCACTGCAGGGACAAATAGTTTTGCGCCTGTCTTGACATGTTCTTGCCGGTGTGAAACCTCTATTTGCTCCCCGAGAGAGTGCCGCTGGTAACGTGCAAAAGCCAGCAACACTTCAACACTTTTGCAGGCAGCTTTCATGAAATGTGACATTAAGACCGACTCATGGACGCAACTCTCACAGCAGAGAACTAAATGGAGAGTGGCAGTCAAGTAATGAAAGCAGTCTTTGTCACATCGCGACTGACAGCATGATGATGATGATGATGATGATGTGATGAGAATGGTGTAAGTAAAATCAGTGGACCGTGGCGGCTATGTGTGTAAACAACATGGCGGGCGATATTATAAGAAAGATTAACCACACGCAGCGCGAGCTTTGTTGGCAGCAATCTCTATTGGTGACGTCGCACAGTTCACTGAGAGAGAGTGGGACAGTATGGATTATTTGACTATGTCAGTTGAGAGGTCAATAAAAGGGACGGCGGCGGACAGGTCACGTGACAATGTATGCCAGTTTTGTGGCGCGTTGGGTGGGAGTAGGAATGACACCTGTTAGCTGTGATGGTGTACGTGAAGATTCATATGTTTTCTCTGATAATGGGTGTGTTTATATGTGTGTCTTCATGTTTGAACAGGCCGGGATAGCCAAATGAGTTCAGCACCAACCTCTCATATTGGTAGGTCGTGGGATTCAAACCCGGATGTTCGAACACTGATCGAGTGACTCGGATAGGACATGGATCATAGCATTGGACCAGATGGGATTTGCGAATGAGTTGAGCATCCGTCTCCTGTTTTGGGAGATCGGGGGATCTGAAACCATGGGTTTGTAGATTCGAACCCTGGTTGAGTCAAAGCGGTGACTTAAAAATGCATACTTGTCGCTTCCTAGCCAGGAGCTTGGCATTATTACGATAGGGTGAGGACTGGTTGGCTCAGTGTCAGGATAATGTGACTGAGTGGGATATCAGGTCATGGTACTGGTGGTCTGGTCTCCCAGTGGGGCAGTACTATAAAGTTGCCATGAGTGCGCACTGTCACAAGTCGGTACCCGTCCTGATATGACCTTAGCCAGGATGTAAAGCAACAATAAACAAACAAACATCAGAACAAAAAGGAAGACCAAATGTTCATAATCGAAATTTCCTCTGCTTTATCAGCTAATATACCTAAAAAAAGAAAAACCATTTAGAGTATGGTCCCAAGCCCACACTTCTGCCATTCCGGTGTTGCAGTTTCCGCGGCACACCAGTTTGCGAGGGACACATACATTCAAATGCATTGTCAATGGCCGTGACAAATCTTCATACAGAAAAAGTCAAATATCTCTCAAATTACACCACCTAGAAGCAACCCACGTGGAACACATATAGAAAACATATCCAATGAATAGATTATATTAAATTCATATGGTTAGGCTTCTGCACTTCTATTAATTTTGAATAAAACTAATGTTTTGCACTACGCGTACCGTCAAACTCAAGGCATTGTCAATGGTTGTGAGCAATCTTCATACAGAAAATACAGAAAAAGTTAAATATCTCTAAAACCACACCACCTAGAAACAAATCGCTTGGTACACATATAGAAAACATCTGTAACAAAAACATTATATTAAATTCATAAGGTTAGTGACGATGCTGTTCAATTTTGACGCATGCGCAGAAGCGATGTGTCCCTCGCAAACTGGTGTGCCGCGGAAACTGCAACACCGAGACGACCATGCAAACCAGTATCTTATTTAGGTTATTTGATGCAATCATCCTATGCACACTTACCTGCCCCACGTGGCCCACCCTTGCCTGTGAATGCGATCGGTCCCGACTGCTACAATAGTCTGCTACCAGGTATTGGCCAGGTATTTCAATTCACCCATTACCCTTCAGCAATAACCTCAATTCAACAAATTGAAGGGAAAGATAGCATGGGTACTTCTTTGCTCCCGTGTCTACCATGGGAGTAGAGGAACTGAGGATAGCGCCAGTTCCTGTTAGTGATAACTCATGGAACTAATCAGGCAGCACCCGCCATTCCATTGGTAATCTATATATATATAAGATCAAATGGTGGTTAATTCTTAGGGTTGTTCTGATGACTGCTCCTTTGTTAATCGGCGCTGCCAACATGCATTATCATACTCCTCTTATGTTTCGCCATATATGGGCCCCCCCCCTCACCCCACGCTAACCCAAAGCATGTTTGTTTGTGCCTACCATACACATTTCATATTCATTTTTATGGGTTTTACTGACTTTGGTCACTTCGACCAAAGCAGCATTCATTTTGAGTTAAGTAACCATGAGTGCTGTTAACTCCGCTATTAGATAGTGTCACCGATATGGTTTACCACATAATGGTACATATGGATCCCACCAGATGGCGGCACTATATTGAATAGTACCATGCACAAGTCCGGAATATAGCAGAGAACGTAGATGGGTCATTCTCTGAAACTGGGCACAAAAGTGTGACATAGAAACCAAAAGTGAAAACCTTCCAAATAATAGTAAAAACCTTCCAAATAATAGCCTAATTCAATGTCCTATGAAGGGTGGCATGTTGTGCATATGTCAGAGTTGACAAAAAGGAATTTCACTTTTTGAATTAGATCTTATACAAATTTAGCAATACATTAATAACATGAAAATCAAAGACACACCCAGAACCTCATTTTAACATAGACAACATAGTCAAATAATATTTTATTGATTACTGTTAAGCAGACAAGGTTATGACTTACAAGAAAAATGTTGAGAAATAAGTTGAAACAAAGTTTGGCTACATGTATAGTGTCAATGTGTAAATTTTCACATTTTCACTCTAGTGCAAAATCATACAATTATAATTTTGATATCTTATGTGGGATAAATTCAATACATGTAAAACTGCTAACATACCTAATAGACAGAGGCTACAATAATTATTTCACTTGTTATCAATAAAACAAAGACTTAATTATCAGCATCATAACGTGGAGACCAAATATGTGGTGCCCAGTTTTGGAGAATAACCCAGATATTCACATTCACATTGATTGTGCATACATTTACTTCAAATATATCCAAAGTTAGCCATTTATAATACAAGTTACTCCAAACTAAAGTAATGTAGGTTATAATGATCAACATAATAAAGTTATTTTCAAATTAGGCAGAAGCTCAACACCATTGAATTATGCAACTTAAAGATTGAGCGCCGTTGGGCTGGAAATTAAAGCGCAAAAAAATTAACTGCGAATATTAGATTATTTAAGCTTTGCCAAACTTCGTTCTGCGCTTGTGCGAGAGTACCAACCCAACTAGAAAATCACCACTGAGAATCACAGAACAAAATGAAAACCTTTGCGAAACATATTATGCAAAGATACACCTCAAAGTGTCTTGCTAATTAAGAATTGTCTTTAATTCCGAAGAGTTATAGAAAGTGACATGTGGCTGGTAGTGGGGGAACTATGTACATTACTTAAAAAGGCTTAAAGGCTCAGTCACACCTTACTGGACTGGGAAACAGATCGAAAACTGACACTGTACCCGAAATACGGCAATGTATGGTTTATATACGGTACACATCCAGTGTGTCCATTCTCTCCGGTGGTGTCCGGTGTGTACAGTCTCAAGTTTTGAACATGCACAAAACTTGTATCGGACACTGCCGGACTGACGTGTATGGTTGGTGTCCGGTTTAAGTCCGTTTTGTCCGTTTCATGTGCGGTACCCATCCGTTATGTCTCCGGTTTGCTTCCTGCAGAGTCCGTTGATGGTGTTGCGGGAATTCGGTCAGTATATGTTTTCGGCGCGTCCGTGAACAGTCCGGTACATGTCCGTTTGATGTTTGGTCCATCCATTAGACATTCGGTTGTCGTCCGGTTATCGTCCGGTTATCGTCCGGTGGCTATTCGTTAATGTACATTCCTTGTCTGTTTAGCATCCGTTTCGTCCGGATCCCTTTGCAACATTTCGACACATTTCAGCACATTTTGATACCAAACACCAATGGACTTTTATTCTTTGTCCGGTTGTGTCCGTTTTTCAATCCGGTAAGGTGTGACAGGCACTTAACTGACAAATTCCTGACCCATTCATTACACCATATTGAGTGTGTAGATTGCATGGCCTTGCATCAACAATGTTTTAATACCAAAGGTGTGTGATACCTCATTATCAATATAAAGAATGAACAAATTTGAGAGTACCTAGGAATAACTGGACTGTTTGTCTCCTCTAACTTTAGCTATGGGTTCCGAGTTTAATTTTGCTGTCATTTGGCACGCATTTTGCCACTTAAATATTAAGGTGTCATTTGACACAAATCTGACCATTTCAGATTTTTATGTAAATTATACGATAGGCATGTAAATGTGATTAGCAAATGTTTGCCACTTAATTTTGTATTTCTTTTTCTCTCATTTGACCCAAATCTGACCATTTGAGATATTCATGTAAATGTTAACCTAGGCAAGTAAATGTGATTAACAAATCTGACCGACTAAACAGAATATGATCATGTATTGCTGCTGAAACGGAGGTAAGGCTTTCGGCAATGAGTCATCAATTACCATTTATATTTAGGTGGAAATGTTGGTGATTTGTTAGGGAGTTAGGACTAGTGGAGTGATTAGGTAAAAGTACTGGCCACAGTGGGCCACGAAGGGAGAGTATGAGGGAGATGAGAGGGGAGAGCAGTGTGTGTGGAAAGGGAGGGGGGTGTCTTGGAGGGGCGGGGGCGGAGGGGCGGTGGGTGGGGGCGGAGAGAGGCGCGATAGAGGGCGGAGAGGGGCGGGGGAGGGTGGGCAGACCGTTTATTTACACATTCATTATCCGATGATGACTTTTGGGAAATACTAATCTTTTGATCTTGGATGCGCAGAAGCAAAGTGAAGCTATGAACATTTTTGGATAATTAGGTGGAATTAGGAAGTGAAAACCCCGACTGAGGCGCCTTCGGTCATGTTCGGGTGTTGAGGATGTGTGAAGTAAATGCCTTTAATATTGGCGTTAGTCTTTGTTGATTAAATAAATTAAGATGGTTTTATTTCTGCCTTGTTTGGATTCCTGTTGGTGTGTTATTATTGTTTGTGCAACATCCCCCGCTTTCGTTTTCGACAGCACATAATTCCATTTCCATTGGATGGACTAGCCGGTACAATATCCCGTGTGGTGGTGGGAAGTTAGGAGTTCGATCCCCGACTGAGTCAAACCAGAGCGTTAAAGTGGCATGGTATAGGACGCTGGGACTGGACTCCGACAAATGCTCTCCAATCGCAATACGTGTAGGGAGAGTGGCCAGGTTATAAGTGGTCAGGTTGCACCTCGTGTGTTGTAGGTGGCTTGTAGATGTTGCTATGGTTACTGGAATTATCACAGTTGGAATTATATATATATACATATAGAGTAGCTAAGGATATTCAAAATTAGAATGATATATGCTGTATAAGAATTATACCAGTATAATAACCTGGAATGTCCCTCCTTTCCCTCATCACTCACTCAGCTCTATGGACTGATGGAGTCTGTCCTAGTCATCTACTGCTCCAGCCTCCCCAAACCCCAGCTACGATTTGTGGCGCCACCACCCCTGCACAGTGTAACCACCACTCGCTGTACCGCTGAAAATTTATAATATATAATAAAGCAAACTACTTAATATGTCAAGAAGATATGTATATTTACTCTATTTGCATTATAGTTTTTAAAAACACTGACACAGACTTATTCAGCACTGACAAAATGTTTATTCAGCAGAATAAACATATTTACCCCCCAAGAGAAAAGAATATATGAAGTATAATCTATTATAGTGATATAAACCAACATAGGAACTCATTTGTTCAATTATTTATTATTATTAAGACAGTGGGAGTCGC
Source organism: Branchipolynoe longqiensis (assembly GCA_030323885.1). Lineage (NCBI taxonomy): Eukaryota > Metazoa > Annelida > Polychaeta > Phyllodocida > Polynoidae > Branchipolynoe > Branchipolynoe longqiensis. The sequence goes on from CM059193.1 coordinate 29,278,504, forward strand.
GCGCCCACCTTGATATTGGGTTCGTTATTTAATTTGCCGTAGTGAACTTTATATATATATTTAATTGTGGAACCATTAAATCTCATATATTGCTTATTCACCTCATTTATAGTACCTTTATCACCCAACTGCAATTATGTGTTGTTTACTATTACAATTGATAGTTTCATTTCTGTTATTTATCAATCAATGTTACTGTACACCTGGAAGGCCAGTGTGGTGGTGCTGACGAAAGATATAATTCAGTGAATAAATTACATTTAATACCGACCCACCCATGGGGAGGCTTAGGACTAACGCGTGTAGATATATACACATAAATAATACTCCTACTCATGAAACCACCAAAATCCAGCAAACGGAAGTGGAAATAGCACTGTATGGGCGCCGCCATTTGTAAAATTGTGTTGAATAACATCCAAATCCAGCAAATGGAAACGGAAATCGCTCGTCGAACTTCGGTCCGCAGCAATCAGGGTGGATGACAGCTATTGGTTAATAATATATCAAAACAAATGCCCATTGCCATAGACTTTGCTGATACATGCAGTTCAAAACTTAGTTTCTTTAAAATTAAAAGAAATAAATAACAATTTGGCATAAACATGGATGCACAAATGAAATATTAATAGTTTACTCCGCGGAAACGACGGCCGTATTCGGGTCACCCGACTTGATAGAATTTCAAATCGAACACCGCGAGTGGAGTAAAACAAAAATCATCAAATACTTTGCTGTAGTTATATCAGTGGGTCGGTCCTAAGCATTTCTTATTCATATTAATTTTAAAACAACACATTAATACAGTAGTAACAATGTATAAATACTCACACTAAGCGAGATAAATAAGGATATGCATTTACCCTCATTATCATTATTCAACTGGTGGGACTGCACCAGTTGTTCTGCAGTGGTTACTCCCCTCCCGCCTGGGAGAGTTCCCACCGGAACCACGCGACACTGACACCCTTATGGAAATACACCTGAATGTGTGCATTTCCGGGATTGCTTTCCTGTCTCTCGCCTCTATTTACTGAAGAGCTTTACTAATGTCCTGTTGACACATACATTGAAGTGGACAACAGTAGGCAGCTCTAGGTGAGGTGTTGTCTACTTTCTCTCGGGCGTTCTTCAGGTATTATTATAAGATTGACATAGTGGTAATGTACCAATTCACCTTATGTGATGGATCACGATTCTATCAAATAATGACATTGTGCTATGTACAATTTCTCGATATTCAGGGATCGGAAATAAATGAGAATATTAAAGTTACATAGTCCGATGGTTTTGAATCTCTGCAATTTTCTGATCATTATAAATTATTATTTATTTCACTTTAGGTTTGAGTAACTTTCAGTTTAAATGGTTAACATTGGAGATATTTGAAGTGCCAACATGAACAATTAATATTGGCAAGCATGTGACAAGCATGCCAAAACTCTGACATCATAGGCTTATACAATAACCAGTTATATTAAATTGACTTACTATGCCCTTCTATGTGACAATAAATGTTTAATAAGCACACCAGTATTCAAGTTAGATATATAGAATCAAATGTAGGTGAGTCTTTTGGTTTTGGAAAGTTGATACTTCATCGGACTATGCAGCTTTAAAGAATAGGGATGAGAGGATAATTAAATAGATGTGTGGAGAAGGGGTTAAACTTACATTGTTACAATATAGAGGGCGCCACCCACACCCACGGCTAGTGCCACGCGCACAAGTGGGGGATGGGGGGCTAGCCAGTAAGGGAGTACAGTGGGGGGAGCACTGAAAGGTACATTTCACTCATTTGAATTTCAGTCATGTACATTAAGTTTATGCGCATTTCAGGCATGTGTATTTCAGTCATGTACATTTCAGCCATGTGCATTTCAGCCATGTGCATTTCAGCCATGTACATTTTGATTCTATGCATTTCAGTCATGTCCATTTCAGCCGTGTGTATTCAGTCATGTACATTCAGTCATGTCCATTTCAGGCATGTATATTTTGCATGTGTGCATTTCAGTCATGTGAATTTCAGTCATTTGCATCTCGGCCATGTGCATTTCAGCCATGTACATTTTGCTTCTGTGCATTTCAGTCATGTATGTTTTGCTCATGCACATTTCAGTTATGTATCTTTAAGTCATTTACATTTTGTTCATGTATATTTCACTCATGTACATTTTCCTTCTGTGCATGTCAGTCATTTACATTTCACTCATATGTATTTCAGTCATGTACATTTTACTTTGCATCATTTCAGTCATGTCCATTTTGTTCATGGGCATTTCACTCATGTATATTTCCTTTCATTGCAGTGCGACATGGCGGTAGGCACAAAGCTCTTCTTCGACATGATGCACTCCGCCCCACCCAAGGTGATGCTGTTCGGGGGTGCCTGCAGTCACGTGACCGCACCGATAGCTGAGTCCTCCATCTGGTGGCGTGTGTGGCAGGTAGGATTCACCGCGCAGTTTGAAGTCCATAATCGAATCGTTTTTAATTTGCCCTGTTTCATAGGGTTGATCAATAGAATCAATGTCCCTTTGCGTTGATGTCTTTTTCATATTTTAGAGTAGCATAATCCGATGATTTTGAGTTTTAGATAAATGTAAGAGGTAATCAGTCTAATTTACTTTAGTTTAGCTGGAACATATTTTATACTTTAAAGTTGCATGAACCAATATGATTTTTTTAATATCTGCCATATTTACTTTTGAGATAAATATGTTAGGTTAGTCAGCATAATCCACATTAGTTTAAAGACATTTACCTAAGCTTAGCTAAGTTGAACTAAGCTTACATAAGCTTTCTAAACTTACCTAATTTTACATGAGCATACCTAAGCCTAGCTAAGCTTGTCCAAGCTGACATAACCTTACCTATGTTTAGATAAGCCTACCCAAGCTTACATAGGCTCATCTAAGCTTAGCCAAGTCCACCTAATCTCAACTAAGCTTACCTAAGCTTATCTGAGGCAAAGTTCGCTCAGTTAAGATTGCATAAACTTACTTAAGCTACCTAATCTTAGCCATGCTTACCTAGGCTTGCTTAAGTTTACCTAAGATTGTGTCAGCTGATGTAGACTTACATAAGATTACCAAAGATTGTATAAGCTCGCCAAAGCTTACCAAAGCTTTCATGTTTACCAAGCTTACATAGTTAACAGCTAACATAATCTTGTCAGAGATTAACTAGGCTTACATGAGCTTATCTACGATAACCTAAGCCTACATATGATTACTTATGATCACCTAAGATTACCTAAGATTACCTAAGATTACCTAAGAGTACCTAAGAGTACCTAAGATTACCTAAGATTACCTAAGATTACCTAAGATAACCTTAGATTACCTAAGAGTATCTAAGATTACCTAAGATTACCTAACAGTACTAAGGGTACCTAAGATTACCCGGATTACCTAAGAGTACCTAAGAGTACCTAAGATTACCTCAAATTACCTAAGATTACCTGAGGTTACATTACTGGCCTAAGATTACACACAGTTACCTAACATTACCTAAAATACCTAAGATTACATCAAATTACCTAGGCTTGCCCAAACTGACCTAAGCTCCCTGGGGCAAGCCACCTACCCACCCTTACCCTGCGGGTTCACCCACATTCCACCTGTGACGCTAGCCCCCCCAACTCACCACACCCGCCATCTGCTCACCCACTGTTGCAGCTGTCCTACGCGGATACGAACCCGATCCTGTCCGACCGCACCGCCTACCCACACTTCTTCCGCACGGTGCCGAGCGACGCCGACTCGAACCCGGCCCGCATCCAGATATTGGACCACTTCAACTGGACCCGCGTCGGCACCCTCTTCCAGGATGCCTCCAAGGGATCGCGCTTCGCCTACGTGAGTACAGCTCACTTCCGCTTCCTGTCCAGTCCTGTGATTCAGTCCATTTTTGTTTGTATTTCGTTACCTATTATAGTTCCTTTTATTTGCGTGTGTTTGTGTTTGCTTGAATATACTTTAAGTATGGGGGAACGGGGGGTAATTGTGATCTTCGCCCGCCTCCGTCAATTGTTGTGGATGATTTATACTGCCCATCATGGATAAGTCTGAATAGACTTGTTTTCAGCATTAGACAGTTTGTCGATAGAAAGCCCGAGCCTACACTTTTACCGACCCAAGGGATTTTTAACCTCCCACACCACATAGACATGGTATGAGAGCAACCGGCCTTTGATGACGCTGTAAGTTATACACAGCGGTGGAAATCCAAATTGGCAGAGGTGAGGGGGCACTGGTATTGGATCAACAACTGTTGAGTTAATGTGGTGGAATACAAGCAGTGTGGACAGACAAAAACAGGATTGTGAAAAAAAGGCGGAAACAAGATTGTACTGTGGCACGCATGTGTAGATCCTATTTATAAATGGGAAGTAGGATGTAATTGCAACCATCTGAGATTGAAAGTAGCATAGTCTGGTAAAAGGATCATATTTTCAAAAGCCTTGCAGTTATTTAGATTTGTACCTACATTCCCAATTTCATAAGGAAGCCTAGGTAAACATAGGTAAGCTTAGGCGAGAATAGGTAAGCTTAGGTGAGCTTTGGTATGTATAGGTAGGCTTAGATAGGCTTGGTAAGCTTAGGCAGGATTTGGCAAGCTTGGCTAAGGTTACGTGAGCTTAGGTAATCTTAGGAATAGGACAAGTATTGACATGCACACTTGTCTACACTTTAAATATTTCCTTAGTTAGCCATTTTAAAGCAAAGTTATTTTAAACTTTAAATTGCATAGTCCAATGGTACGTCAATGCTCTGACACCATAGGCTTCTGCAGTAAAAGGTTCTATTAAATTGACTCAGCATTCCCCCTCTATTATATGTGGCAACAAATGCTTAATGCGTTTGTCAGTATCCAAGTTATATATGAGGAATCAAATCTAGATAATTGTCTTGATATTGAAAATCTGATGCTTCATCGGTCCACGCAGCTGTAAGTAAGGTAGATTATCTGATTCATATAATAAGGTTTTGATGAGATATGCTCTAACTGGAACTACAAAAAGGCCCTGCCCTGGCAGGCAATTAAAAGAACAAGACAGGATGGCCGAATGAGTTAGAGCATTTGTCTCCCGTGTTGGTAGATCGTGGGATCATGGATTTGAATCCTGGTCGTGTTAAACCAATGACTTAAAAATGTATACTTGTCGCTTCTGACCCAGGCACTCTGCATCACTAGGATAGGGCAAAGAGCAGTGGAATGAGGAAGACCAGTCGTTTGCAACTGAAATTTCCCCTGCTTAAACAACTAATGTACCAACAAAAACAAAAAAAAGTATTTAGCCTTTTTTTCACAGAAAGAGGCACAGACAAGAGCCCGTGGAGACATGTTAAGGCCCTGTCACATTACGGCGTATGGTGGGAGCGTATGGCGGCGTAGCCGCTTTACGTCATATACGTCGGCATACGCCGTATACGCTACTCATACGCTACTCATACGCTACTCATACGCCGTCAGGTGACGGCTTATGTGAAGCGTATGAGGCATACGCCGCCATACGCTTTCATAAATCCGTCCGTCCCCATTTTTTTGTGCATGCTCAAAAAATCTCGACCTACGGGGGCGTATGGGCCATACGCTACTCATACGCCGGCGTACGCTCCGCATACGCTCCTCGTACGCTGGGGGTACGCCGGCGTATGCTAGGGGTATGCCGGCGTACGCTACTTGTACGCTCAACTTGCGTCACGGGCGTATCAGGGGCGTATCTCGGGCGTATGCAGCGTACGCAGAACCTACGCGTTGCGTATGAGAGCGTATGAAAAGCGTATGGGAGGCGTATGCGAAGCGTATGGCGGCGTATGCCCGACCTATGGTCTCGGTATATAAAGGCGACCCACGCCATTCCTTCGGTCATTCCTGCTCTGCTGCTCATACAGGATTGATGCCCAGGCACTGCAAGTACAGTTCCAGCTTTTCTACAGAGTTGCCCTTTATCACCATGAGCTTACTCTACTCCTCATGGTTCTTCTGGCGTCCCGTATCGAGAGACGAAGGAGGAGGGAGCGGCGGCGACGATCAGTGTGGGTCAGACCCTGGATTTGGAGGCGGCCACAGTTTGGCTTGTTCGACAAGCTCATGGTCGAGCTCCGCAGCGAGGACACCGCGTCGTTTGTGAACTTCATGCGGCTGCCTCCCCAATTGTTTGACGAGATTGTGGCGCGAGTGGGACCCAGGATCACCAAAAAACGATCCACATTCAGGGTGCCGCTCGACCCGGCGCTGAAAATAGCACTTACTCTGCGGCACCTGGCATCTGGCACAAAATACTCCTCCATGAAGTTTGGGTGGAGGGTGCCCCACAACACACAGTCGCTGATAGTGCGTGAAGTCTGCAAGGCCATCGTCGACGAGTACATGGCCGAGGTCATGACGTGTCCGACGACACCAGAAGGGTGGCATGCCATCGCGGACCTCTTTGCAGAGAGGTGGAACTTCCCCCATACCTGTGGCGCTCTGGATGGGAAGCACATCGCCTGCCGGTGCCCTCCAAAGAGTGGGTCGCTCTACTACAACTACAAGGGCTTTTTCTCCGTGGTCCTGTTGGCGCTTGTAGATGCGGATTACAAATTTATCTGGGCAGATATTGGCGTATGGGCTCCGCGTCCGATGCCCAGATTTACAACCCCTCCGAGCTGAAGGCGTGCACAGAAGGTGGCACCATCGGCTTTCCGAACCCTGAACCGCTCGTCGACGGCCAGAAGGATGTGCCGTATTTTCTGATCGGTGACGACGCCTTTGCCCTGCGGCCGACCATGATGAAGCCGTATGGCAAGAGGGGCTTGACCAATGATGAGCGACTCTTCAACTACCGGCTTTCCCGAGCTAGGAGAGTGGTGGAGAATGCCTTTGGCATTCTAGCCAACCGCTTCCAAGTGCTCCTGACGACTATGCAGCACCACCCCTCCAATGTGAAGCTCATCGTCAAGGCATGCATGGTTGTGCACAACCTCATGAGGACACGCTACCCAGCGCTACAGAACATGCAGCTGGATCGTCCCGAGACAGCCAACAACAACTTTGTGCCTGGAGGTTGGCGAGAGGGCCACAACCTTCGTGACATTAACGTTGAACCTGTTAACCCCAACACCGCGTAGAGGCTAGGAAAGGAACAGCGCAATCTAATTAAAGACTGGGTCGTCTCACCTGCCGGAGCACTGTCATGGCAAGACAGGATGATCTGACAAAACATTTTATCAGTCTGTATGCGCTGTGTCTGTCTACTGTTTTTGCAAACATGTCTGGGATGTTGTGACATCTCTCCTGTTATATGAGATGCTAATGTTTATATGTCTAGTATAAAATAAACGATATCATTTTATAGATATGAAAACACAATTTTACATGTCTGTTACGTTCTTTCGCTCCTTAATTTAAAGTCATCTAGTTAATGTAAGTGTAATGAATCTCCTCTCTTTTTACATACATACTAAGAACACAGGAAAAAATTGAGTTTTAATTTTAATGTTAATTGTACTTTAATATATAACAATTAAATGATGGCATGCCTTTACTGAACACGGACACAAAAATTAAAATTGACAGTATATTTATTTATTTTAGCATCTTGACATATAAATGTATAAACAATATATATACATATATATACATATATACATACAAATGTACAAAGATAAATAAAAACTTAAGACTACATATATACACATATTTACAATCACTTCTCTCCCTTGCCATTAGAAGTGGCATCAGCTGGCGACTGTGTGGCTGACGAGGGGAATAAGTCCAAATTTGCACCCAACATGCCAGATATGCCGGACAGCCCCGACAAGTTCAATAGTCCTTCTGGGCTGGCCGACTCAGACAAGTTCACTGGGGTGGGGTCGACGTGTGTCGGAGTCACAATGTCTGCAGCAGCGCAAGTCCCCGGCCATGCCGCACCCACAGTGGGCGGAGCACCCGCACGCACCACGACTCCGGGAGAGCCCCTTGTGTGCCCCGCCATCCCTAATGTCCGTAGTTGTCCAGCAGTGTGTGACGGCCGTACCACCAGCGGAGCTGCGGGCGCCTCGTGACCTATGGAGGTTGGAGGTAGAGGCTGAGGGTGAGGCGGAAGACTTGGCAGAGGCGGCTGTGGCTGTGGCTGATGAGGAATCTGCGGCTGCCCCATATAGTGCTGCACATACTCGTGTGTCTGTGAAGCCCATGGTGATGCCGGTGGTGGCTGGTGAGTCCACTGGTGAGGTTGAGGCTGGTATGCCTCACTTGCAGACACACGAGCAGGTCCAGGAGCAGGTGCAGGAGCAGGTGCAGGAGCAGGAGCAGCCACACAAACCACTGGGGCCACGAAGGTTCCTTCCTCCTCCTCCAGATGGTGCGACGCCATGCGGTTGAGTCCACCGCAAACCGACACAAACCGCTCCTCCGGCATCGTGAGGATCATGTCCCGCATATAGTTGGCGAATGCCACTCGCTTCGTCACCGCCGGTGGATGTGGAGGTGGAGGAGGAGGCGGCTGCATCACCTTGAGGATGTCGGCAGACTCATCGAACCTCTTGTGGATGGCAGCGAGGAGGTTGTTGTCGACTGGGGCAGATCGCTTCCCTCTCCCCTTTCCCCGCTCTTGGGATGTAGCGGGGGGAGTGGGTCCATCCTCATCCATCGCCACCTCCACATCGGTCGGCACATTCTCCTCCAAGCTGAGATCAAGCTGCGGAGCCGTGACAGGACTGGCCAACTGCAAAACAAAATCATAACATAACATAAGTAACATGAATGCAAATCGATATTTCGACAAAAGACACGACAAGTCAACAGTAAATCAAAATTATATAAAGCAAAAATAATTAACGTTAAATGCAGACATGGATGTATAACGATTATATCATGATACATCTATTGTCAATAACATTAACAAATTACTAGAATATTAGATGTTGCTAGGACGTAAAACAACAACAAACAAACAAACATAAATACAACAAAAGCATAACATAACAAACTAGAATACGATACTAATGGCCGCACTTGTCAGAACGAAAAAAGATTATGTACTTACACTCCTGCAGGGCTCCGGTCGGTGACGGACGACGGACCGCAGGAACCCGAACTTGCGCAGGATCCACTGCTACCGCTCAGTCAGGTCAGCGGCTCCGTCCCCGCTCTTTTTTTTGTGGAGCCGCGTGTTGGTGTCCCTGAGCGACTTGAACCACTTCTGGAGATGGACTGTTGTGGTCCCCAGAAGTGTCGCCTGGTCCTCCCACATCTTGGCCTTTCTGTCTGAGCGGCGGTAATCTGTGAGCTTCATGTTCCAAATGATGGGGTTCTCCTCGAGGAAGTCCAACATTTGACCCTCCTTGAAGACCGACAGAGAACAGTCGCTCTTCTTGACCCTCCGTCTCTTTGACGTGCCGATGGCAGCGGTGCTGGTGGAGGCGGCGGAGGCGGCGGAGGCGGCGGAGGCAGCGGACGACGCCCGTGAGCTGCCCGCAGAGGCAGGAGATGGCGAGCTGGAGCGGGGACGCCAGCGTTGCGTCGTCGACCTCTCCACTTCCATCTCCAGCTCCTCCAGTGGAGAGTGGTGTTCTGGAGAGTAGTGTTGTGGAGAGTGGTGTTGTGGAGAGTGGTGTGGAGAGTGGTGAGGTGGCGAGGCAGGTGAGGAGGCTAGTGATGGAGAGCATTGTAACAAAGTCTGCCTCTTTCTGCCTCTCCCACGGCCTAGTCCTCCTCCTGTATTAACAGCAGCTCTGGAGGCTGGTGTAGTAGCAGTAGTACTGGTAGTAGTAGTAGTAGTAGCAGTAGCAGAAGCAGCAGCAGCAGTGGTGTTCCTCTTAGCAGGCATGGTGGCAGAGTGAGGGGAGCCTGTTGCTCCAGGCTTTATATACCCAGGAGACACCAAGCGGCGGACCGCGGAGAGATACCATAGGTCGCGCATAGGTTTCGCATACGCTCCTCATACGCTCCTCATACGCTCCTCATACGCTCCTAAAATATTCATACGCTCCTCATACGCTCCTCATACACTCCACATGCCAATCAAAACAGTCAAAAAATGTCGCAGCAAGCTCCCATACGCTCCTCATACGCTCCTCATAGGTCCCCCATACGCTCAAACCCACCCGAAAGTTCACCGAAGGTCATCATAGGCCGGCACCAGCACGGCGTACGTAGGTTTTCAATACGCTCCCGCCATACGCTGTAATGTGACAGGGCCTTTAGTCTGACTGCATATATGAGCAGATGTCTGTGTGGCTCAACAGGGCCTATTGTTAAACCCTATATGGAGCATAGACAACTGTCAAAAACAAACAGCAAATTAGTGCACGGGAATAGGTGGATGTTTGTTTGTTTTGGGGGATATAAACACGCACGCTCACCCACACACTCACCCACTCACTCACCCACACACTCACCGACCACCCATACACACGCTCACACTCAGCCACACTCATGCACACTTACCCACCACCCATACACACACTCACACTCAGCCACACTCATTGCCGCTCACCCATGACGCATTCACACACTCACACTCACAGACACACTCACCCACCACCCATACACACACTCACACTCAGACACAGACTCACCCACAATCACCCACCACCCATACACACTCACACTCATCCACACACTCACCCACGACCCATACACACACTCACACTCACCCACACACTCACCCACAATCACCCACCACCCATACACACTCACACTCACCCACACACTCACCCACACACTCACCCACACACTCACCCACACACTCACCCACCACCCATACACACACTCACACTCAGCAACACTCATGCACACTGACCCACCATGCATACACACACTCACACTCAGGCACATTCACCCACACACTCACCCACACACTCACCACCCATACACGCTCACACTCAGGCACACACTCATGCACACTCATCCACCACCCATACACACACTCACACTCACACACAGACTCACCCATACTCATCCACCATCCATACACCCACTCACCCACCGCCCACATACACACTCACACTCATCCACATACTCACCCACAATCATCCACCACCCATACACACACTCACACTCACCCACACACTCAACCACACTCGTCCACCACCCATACACACACTAACACTCACCCACACACTCATCCACCCCACTCACACACCTCCCGAACACACTTACCATCACCCACACACTTACCCACTACCCATACACACAATCACCCTCAGCCACATACTCACCCACCACCCAAACACACACTCACACTCACCCACACACTCACCCACCACCCATACCCACTCACACTCACCCATCAGCCATACCCACTCGCACTCACCAGCCACTCATGCACAGACTCACACTCACCCACATACATTCACTCCCACACACTCACCCATACACACATCTCACTCACCATCCACACGCACACAACCCCTTTTCCCCATACACCCACACACCCACGCCCTCACCCAAACCCTCCCCCCTGTGCACGGCCTGTAATGAGACTGTACGCTCAGGTAGCTGTCATGGATACTTCATTCGGACAGTAAATAGACAAACACCGTGTCCGTATTAAGACTGCCGTACAGCACACAACGATTTGACTACAAATAGACCAACACCGTGTCCGTTTGAAGGCCACCGTACACCACACAACGATTTGACTATAAATAAACCAACACCGTGTCCGTATTAAGGCCGCCGTACACCACACAACAATTTGACTACAAATAGACCAACACTGTGTCCGTATTAAGTCCGCCGTACACCACACAACAATTTGACTACAAATAAACCAACACCGTGTCTGTATTAAGGCCGCCGTACACCACACAACAATTTGACTACAAATAGACCAACCCCCTGTCCTTATTAAGGCCTCCGTACACCACACAACAATTTGACTACAAATAGACCAACACCGTGTCCGTATTAAGGCGGCCATACACCACACAACTATTTGACTACAAATAGACCAACACTGTGTCCGTATTAAGGCTGCCCTATCCCAAACGACAATTGAAATAACACAAGACCGACGTATTATATATTGGACTTTTATTACCGTGGTTCTTAATGTAACATAACAGATTTCAAGAGATGATTGAGTCTTTGAGAGAATTTGAGGCTTACAGAACTTGACCCATGAGCTATCTTACAGCTTGGGTGGGTGGGATGGTAAAAATGATCCCGTAGTATAGGTGTTGAAGGAACCGCAGCCAAGGTCGAAGTGCGCTGAGAGGTGGACCAGTCCGTTATTTAAATAGCCAAGCATCACACCTGTCTAGACGGCGTCTAGACGGTGTCTAGACAATCTATTAATAGAATCCTTCTGCTTCTTTGTATCGAAAGTCAGACATCGTTTGTGCATATTCAATTACCCATGTTCTCATAACATGTACAATTGAAATAACACAACACCGACGTATTATATATTGGACTTTTATTACTGTGGTTCTTAATGTAACATAACAGATTTCAAGAGATGATTGAGTCTTTGAGATAATTTGAGGCTTACAGAACTTGACCAAAATTGTATCTAGAGTTCTGGTAGCCGAAGATATAGTCTCTTAGCAGATATGTGTGTAGGGCCTCATAGGTCCAGTGACCAAATTCTTTGATAACATCAAACGTGAAGACCAGTAGAGCACCGGCTTGGGATCCACAATGGTGAAGACTGTGTAGATTGACAGCACCTGGTGCCGGTGGCCCTTCATGACTAGAGCAAGCCTCAGGTTGTCAAGGAATGCCCTCGAATGGAGTGGTAGTGAATCGGTGGTGATGAAAGCTGGGCCATCGATGTAGGACATAGTGGCACTTATCCTTGTTGTCAGATCTACATGTTGTAGATTAGAGTCAGTTTGATGTATGAGGTTCCCAGACCCTTAACAGAGATTGATGCCAGCATTCTGGGATCTGATGTGGCGGCCTTGGTATATAGGCAGATAGTGCATCTGAAGCTGAGTGGCGAGGTGTTATACGTCATCACGGTTAACCGAGTTGGCATTGGTTTGTGCACCGCCCCTTCGAAGGCAGTGCAGAGTGATGGCACCTAGTGCCTGGTGGCCCACCGAGGACAGGGCAAGTCATAGTGCATTGGCAGGTCTCGAGGTTGGAGGGGCAGGCCATCCATTGTTATTACGACCGATGCATCAAGATGTAGCTGTGTCCTGGACACATATGAAGCCATGCCTCGATGTTGAGGCCCAGTTTCGTGAAAGTTGTGACCTTAGGGATAAGTGTGACAGTAGGTTAAGTTGATCCTCTGAATGAGAACCCAGGTCTGGGTTCTGCCTATGGATTTCATGACCATGGAACGTGGTTTTTGGTCATGGAGATGTAAGATATAAGACATCAGATGGTATTGTGTAGTCATGACGGAATCAGCTTGGTGTGTCTTAAGATATCACAGGTATTCACGTGCCTGTGTTGTTTTATTCCTCCAGATACAGGGGACAGTCTTATTGCGATTGAATTAGTAGTCGCTTGTGGCGTTGGCGGAATAAATTGGGATTAGAGGCAAAGTATTAGTACGAGTCCCAGGTTAGTCACAAAGTCGTGGTGAGGGAGTCGTCATAGCCCACAACATTGGTTCTATTCCGCACTCTGGACGCCTATTCGTCGCCATCTTATTTGCAGTTTTTGTCAAGCACTTGTGACTGAGGCAATATCATTGCCTGGTTTGTGTCTCACCACAATGTTGTGTTGTGTTGTGTGGCATAGAGCCACGCCACGTGAGTTTGCATTTCAGATTATTGGGTCATGGCCCCCACTCTTGCTTGAAGGCTTATTGTGAGGTTGATTTGTGCTATCTATATAGATGGCAACTTTATGGTGGTTCTGTGTTGCCAAGTTCTTATATTTTTTTGTTAGGGCTATGGCTAGATTTAAGCCTCGATTTGTGCCATGGTGTGTCATTTTTTGATAATGCAACTTATCCGCTCAATGCCAACAGTATCTACTTGGTCTGCAATGATTAGTCTGTCCAGCGGCTATCGTCATGTTTGGGAGATGGCTGTGGTAACATTGTCTCGGGTGTGCCTCCAATTGGTATAGTTGGTTTCGCAGTTTCGCAGAACACGTTTCTTTTTGTAGCACAACTCAGTTGATGTTAAGTCAGTAGTTAATGCATTGTGGCTTCTATGCTGGGTCAGTGGTTAGATTGTATCCGGCACCACCAACGTCTGTGTTTGCGGTGTTAAAATGTGCAGTGTAAGCTTTTGTTACTTGAATTACTGTGTTTTCGTGGCATTGATCTGGGTCAGCAGCTGGTTCATAGCTGTAAGAGATGTACGAATCGTCCCAATTATTAATATTGTCCTCTGTACTTAGGTACATGACAGCGTGGTGAGCACGTTGGCAGGCATGACACAAAGCGTCTATGGCGTATGTTGCAAGAGGTGTTACATTCAGCACTGGTTGGCCAAGAGATTTTCTGATCTCAGCATTGAGATTAGGGTTTTAGACGTATGGAACGTAGTTTGACGTTTTATGTCATTAATCACGCCCGATGTACTGAGTGACCTCGGGGTTGTTGCATCATCTGCTGACTGTGCTTTTCAGGTTTGAATCGATGTATTATTTTTATGTGGATGCCGGGTGTCCCACCAGGACAGGGCAAGTGATAGTGCATCGAGCCGGGCTCGGGGTTGGAGGGCAGGCCATCCATCGTTATTAAGGCTGATACATCAATATGTAGCTGTGTCCTGGACACGTATGAAACCGTACCTTGATGTTAAGGCCTAGTTTCTTGAGAGTTGTGTCCTTATTCTTCCATTGTCACTGTCGTAGTTGCGTTTGGCTTGGGCTGCAGGAGATGGGGTTCGATTACGCATGTGTGTGCATGAGCGGCAGTGGCCTCAATCGTTGGTGCACTGTCACTGGCTGTGACAGCACGTGGTGTAGCATCTCGTCATCGTTGTAGTGGTGTAACAGAGTGTGATTTCGACCAACGGATTTCCGTCTTGCATTGGATGACTTCGATTCGTGCCTTAAAACGCTCCGACACGCTGGCGATTTGGTGTTATATGCCGGCTAGAGCAGATGTTATGTTGTCTTGCTTACTGTCATTTAGGCTGCGTATGATGGTTATATAGCCAGAGCTGTCGTACCGTTTCTCGCGCCGGTCCAGTGTACGGCTTGAACGAGCTTAGTGTTGGCGTTCGATGTTGAAAGGTACTTGTGGTTTCTTAGGCTGGTCTGGTGGTTGTTTGAGTGATGCTTCACATGCTTTCTTCTTGCAAGTGACTCTTGGTGGCGGCATGGTGTTGGCAGCTAGTACTGGAGGTAGTCGTAGTAGTAGTAGCGGTGACGGCGTTGTTGTCATTGTTGCCATTGTTGCAGCCGAGATCTCCGACCGAGGTACCCGTGCCCCTGTTACATGTGTATCGCGGCTTGGCATTCCTCCACTGGACTTCTTATACCTTTTGATGTGAATTAATACCTCCATAGCCATGGTGGAAGCATTATGACAGCGTCGACTTCTCCTCTGTTATAACTGCTGCTGCAATATATATAAAAATGATCCCATAGTATAGGTGTTGAAGGAACCGCAGCCAAGGTCGAAGTGCGCTGAGACGCGGGCCAGTCCGTTATTTAAATAGCCAAGCATCACACCTGTCTAGACGGCATCTAGACGGTGTCTAGACAATCTATTAATAGAATCCTTCTGCTTCTTTGTATCGAAAGTCAGACGTCGTTCATGCATATTCAATTACCCATGTTCTCAGAACATGTACAATTTAACTACATTTAGACCAACACTTTGCCATATTAAGGCTGATGTATCCCACACGACAATTTGACCACATTTAGACCAATACCTTGTCGAAATTAAGGCTGCCGTACACCACATGATAATTTGACTACATTTAGACCAACACTCTGTCCGTATTGAGGCCGATGTATCCTACACGACAATTTGACTACATTTAGACCAATGGCTGTATCCCACACGACAATTTGACAACATTTAGACCAGCATCGTGTCCATATTAAGGCCGATGTAAAACAAACGACAAATTGACTGCATTTACACCAACACCTTGTCCGTATTAAGGTCGCTGGACACCACACAACAATTTGACTACATTCAGACCAACACCGTGTCCGTATTAAGGCCGATGTATCCTACACGGCAATTTGACTACATTTAGACCAACACCGTCCGTATTAAGGCCGCTGTATCCCACATGACGATTTGACAACATTTAGACTAACACGTGTCCATATTAAGGCCGCTGTACACAAAATGACAATTTGACTACATTCCTAGACTGCCAACATTTCCCCATGCACATATATATGAGGAGAACTCATCATGTGCATTAGCATTTCTGGCAAACACTAAATGTCGTCTGCTGTAAACTTTCTTAATGCCCCAATCTCCTTTTTTTTGTCCAAATCGATGTAAATCTTTTCTTTGTCAGGATCTCTCACTTGGTCATTCACATAAATTGGCTGTAACATGACCAAAGTCCGCTTACAATTACATATTCACAATTAGTATGTTCAAATTTGTTTTTCTTGAAGATTTAAGCTGCCTATCATGAATAAGTCTGAATAGACTTGTTTTCACCATTAGATATTTGGTCGATAGAAAGCCCGAGCCTACACTTCTATCGACCCAAGGGCTTTTTAACCACCGACACCACACAGACATGGTATGAGAGCAACTGGCCTTTGATGACGCTGTAAGATATACACAGCAGTGGAAATCCAAATTGGCAGCGGTGATGGACTCGGTATAATTTATATAACTTGAAATAACCTATTCTCTATGGATTGTTTATGGTTCCATCTCTGTCGTCAAGCTGGGCTATATGTGTCAGTCATCCCTAAAGGCTCAGTCACACCTTACCGGATTGGGGAAACGGATAGAAACCAGACACTCTCTGATGAAATACGTCAATGTCCGGTTTATATATGGTTGGCATCCAGCGTTTCCATTATCTGTCCCGTGGTGTCCGGTGGCAAGTTTTGAACATGTACAAAACTTGTACCGGACACCGCCGGACTGACGTGTATGGTTGGTGTCTGTTTTAAGTCTGTTTAGTCCGTTTTGTCTGGTTCATGTCCGGTACCCATCCATTATGTCTCCGGTTAGTTTCCTGAAGAGTCCATGGATGGTGTTGTGAGAATTTGGTCCGTCGGTTTTTTATGTTTTTGGCGGGTCCGTGATCAATCCGCTACGTGTACGGTTGATGTTTGGTCCATCCGTTTGATATTTGGTTTTTGCCCGCCGGTTGACCATTGCTTGTCCATTGTTATCTGGTGTCGTCCAGTGTCGTCCGGTTATCGTCTGGTGGTTATTCGTTAAAGTACGTTCCTTGTCTGTTTAGCACACGTTTCGTCCAGCGGCCTTTGCAACATTTTGACACATTTCGGTACATTTTGATACCGAACACCACTGGACTAACAAATTCTGGTAAGGTGTGACAGGCACTTAATGTATGTCCTCAGTGACCGAGGACAGGGAATATTGCAGACTTAGATAGGAGTGCAAACCCTATTGTCATTTTTAAGCCTTTTGAGTATGCCTTATAAGTTATGTTAGCCCACACTTCCTTTCTTAGCCCTGTGTTATGTCACTTAACTACTAATAATAGCGATGGGTAGACCAATCCAGGCATACTGGGTTCAAGCACAAATAGCTCATTCCATGTGTGGTATTTCATTAAGAAATATTAAATATTCATGTTAGGAATACGTGGTAAAATCACTATTTGTTGTTGCTGTAAATATAGTTTATTCATTGAATATAGTATTTTGTCAGCGCCGTGGCACTGGTCTTCCAGCCATGTGACAATACAGTTATTTACAATATATGTATATGTAGTCTGATATTGTCACGACCCAGTGAATGTGTGGCATGGTTACAGTTCATCATCATCATGCTGTCTGTCGCGATGCGACAAAGACTGCTTTCATTACTTGACTGCCGCTCTGTTTTATGCGGTTGTACATTTCATGAAAGCTGCCTGCAAAAGTGTTGAAGTGCTGCTGGCTTTTGCAAATTACCAGCGGCACTCTCTCGGGGAGCAAATACAGGTTTCACACCGGCAAGAACATGTCGAGACAGGCGCAAAACTATTTGTCCCTGCAGTGGCTAGTCGGGAGATGTTGGGAGTTCCATACATCAACCACCCTTAATACTGCCACAGTGACATGGTTTTCTGTTTAGGGTTTACTCCCTTAGCCTTCGGTTCTGTCAAGAACCTGAACCACAAGGCAGTGGTTTACAACTCTGCAGGGCAGGGGCGTCAAACTCCCTGAGGTATTGCTATACCTGCAATACCTGCAATATGTGCATACCTGCAATACGTGCATACATTGTTACAGTTATATGACCATATATTAAAGCAACCCTCCTCCAAACCTTCAACCTTCCAACCCTCCAACCTTCCAACCCTACAACCACCAACCGCTACGTGACCAACCCTCAAGCACCAGCCGCCAATTATTCAGCCCTCCAAACCCATTCCATGATGACCCCCCCCCCCCACAAAACCACCTCTCCTACCCTCCAACTCCCAATCTCCCACCATCCACTTCTCCAACCCACTAACTCTCCAACCTAATGTCCTTCAGGCGATGATGGAAAATTATGGCACGCCATTATTGACATAATCATTCTGCACTGCTATGGCAGGCCGATCACACCGGGTGACACACACACGCAAAAAAAGATTGATCTGCGTATTATTCAGACGTGATTACAACCTGGCGCATAGTACAGGCGCATGCGCACGCTCTGAATGCCCGACTTACGGCGGGAAACCGAGCGTCTGTGCGCATGCGCGACGCGCACGCGATCGTCCAATCAGAACAGTGGGTGTGGAGTTGAGAGCTGCGCAGTGCAGAGGCGGTGATGAGCCGATGAGCAGTGTGTAATGGCCCTGTCACATTACGACGCTTCTCACCGGCAATGCACAAAATCTTTGAGACACGTCAAACTTGTTGACGCAGTGGGAAAAGTTTGACATCAGCGCAACGTAGTGGTAGCGTGCACCCGACATTGTGGTGATGGATATCGACGCGTCAGACAAAAGACAAAAAAAGGTGGGCACAACATGTGGAAACCAGCCTTATGCGTGCGCGGTGTGTGCCTAGCGTTCGCATAACGTTATTCCAGCGCTCCGCTAGCGACCGGCCAACGTGTTGCATGATGTATCAGAGCACGTGAACGATGCGTGATCGACGCATGACCAACGACACTCCAGCATGTTTCGGCGTGTGTCGGCATGGAGCCAGCATGCGCAATGTTGGCCTAACGAGTGGGTAACGCTTCCCGACAGTGGTACGTTACCAACGCACTGATGGAACGCTCGCCGTCATTGGAAAAAATATTCAACGTATGACAATGTCACACAACGTTCCTCCAACGCGTGTCTAACATATCTTGATGTGCCCCTAACATCGTCATAATGTTGGCCACGCGCGCCGTCGTACATCGAAAGTTTTGTGCAAGCACAAAACTTTTGACGTGCGACGATGCGCACCGCCGACCGTCGCCGTAGATCAACGAATACCAACGTGTGCGAGAAGCGTTGTGATGTGACAGCACCATTAGGCAGCGACCGCCGCAGTGAGGTCGGTGAGAGCCAGATGCGTTGGGTCGGACTGGAAGCAGGGTGGGGGTGGGGGAGGAGAGTGGCGGCGCCTGGTGTATTAGGGGGTGTTAGTTAGAAGGCTACGGGATGCAGTTAAAGTTGCATGGTCCGATGAAATATAATTTTGTCAAAATTAAAACAACTACTTACATTTGATGCTATATATCCAGCTTAGATATTGGTGTATTAGCTAATGATTTGCGACAGTATATACAGAATAACCAGTGAGTTTATAACCTCCCCCCTTTGAACACTCAGTTTGAAACACCCATTATGCAGGAAGGCCATTAACCAATTAGGCCAATCTCGTGACCCCATTAGCCCCCCCAACCAAGTAGGCCTGCTGTGCAGGGTCATAGAGGGGAGGTGGATGTGTGTGTATGTGGATGTGTGTTTCCTGACCTGACTTTACAGAGACAGACATACACACACAGACATACACACACAAGACATACACACAAGACATACACACACAAGACATAGACACACAGACAGACACCCATAGATAGGCACACACATGCAGACAGCACACACATACACAGAAACACACACACATGCACACACCCGACATACACAGACACACATACACCCAACCTGACTTTGCAGAGAGCCACACACACACAGACACCCCCAGACAGACACACACAGACATACACACAGACAGACATGCAGAGACATACACACATAGACATACACACAGCCACACACACATACAGACACACACTAACATACACACATGCATACACACATACATTACCACCCATATATATACACACAGACAGACATGCATAGACAGCACACACAGACACACAAACACACATACACACATACATGCACACACCCGACATACACAGAGACACATACACCCGACATGACTTTGCAGAGATAGACACACAGACACATAGACAGCCGCACACAGACAGAGGCAGACACACACATACATGCACACACATACATACACACAGCCACACACACATACAGACATACACACACAGACACACATACACCCGACCTGACTTTGCAGAGAGAGAGACACAGACACACACAGACAGAGGCAGCCACACACATACATACCCACAGATATACACACAGACACACATACACACACAGACATTACCACACATACATATACACATACATATACACACACACAGACACACATAGATAGACACACACAGACAGACATGCATAGACAGCACACACAGACATGCACACACCTGACATACACAGACACACATACACCCGACCTGACTTTGCAGAGAGAGACACACACAGACAGAGACACATAGACAGACGCACACAGATAGAGGCAGACACACACACATACATACACACACATACATACATACCCACACATACAGAGAAACACACAGATAGACACACACAGAAATACACACACAGATACATACAGACATACATAGACAGACACAAGCAGACAACAGACACACATTATATTTTGTTAAAAACCCTAGTGCCAGAAGGCCCCCCCAACCAGGAATACCTACCTACAGTCCTGTAAGGTTCCAGGTCATCTCACATCACGTGGTCACCGCGAGATGACCATCTGGGTCATAGCCACAGGACTTTTGACAAGCTTGTCGAAATTATTTTTGGTTCTTTCAGCTCATATTACTTCAAAACTAATCATCTTTAATCAAAATCACTCCGGACTAATGATTAGTAGCTTGTAACGATCAATTTGATATATTTATCTCAAAAATAAGACAAAAATTCAAGTGCCATCGGACCATGCAACTTTAACTTATATATGTTGGTCGAAAGTTTGGGGGGGGGTGTCTAGCATAAAATTCTTATATATCACATATATTGAATACATACATATAAAATCCATATATAAAATCATTTTAAAATCCGGCCGGAAGTGACCGTGGAGACGCTAGGTCAAGAATTACATCTGGACCTTCTCCGGCAAATACTTAAAATTGGAAAACAAAATAATGCGGCTATTCTTGGTCCCACAGCCACAAGTACTGCAACTGCGAGGGATAGTGTCCTAGTTTATATTCCCATACTAGATTGAGAAACAACTTTCGAGCGAGTGGAGTGTCACGCCCTGTGCAGGGGGGGGTGTCTAGCATGTACCTCTCCCCCCCCCCCTGCACAGGGCGTGACACTCCACTCGCTCGGAAGTTGTTTCTCAATCTAGTATGGGAATATAAACTAGGACACTATCCCTCGCAGTTGCAGTACTTGTGGCTGTGGGACCAAGAATAGCCGCATTATTTTGTTTTCCAATTTTAAGGTATTTGCCGGAGAAGGTCCAGATGTAATTCTTGACCTAGCGTCTCCACGGTCACTTCCGGCCGGATTTTAAAATGATTTTATATATGGATTTTATATGTATGTATTCAATATACGTGATATATAAGAATTATACAAGTATAGCTGCCGGAAGTTGTCTCTGTGTCATTTGCCATCGCATTGCCTGCATAACGAGGCTCAGCATCACCTGCAAATATGACTGGTGGCGCCACCGCCCTGTGCCCACCTCACTAACCACTCGCAACCATCTTTGACAGTCTCAGTGAAAAACAAGATTATGTAACAAGGAGTTCTTTGTTCCACCTATAGATGTTATGACGAGACGTTTGTATATTTGTGCGTGGTTGTTTTACGTCCTAGCAACATCTGAGGTTATATCAGGAAGGGTACCAAGTTGTGACAGTGGGCACTCATGGCACCTTTATAGTGCTGACCCACTGGGAGACCAGGCCACCAACACCATGACCTGATATCCCACTCGTCACATTATCCTGACACTGAGCCAAACTATTCCTTGCCCTATCCTAATAATGCCGAGCGCCAGGCTAAGAAGCCATAAGTATAGATTTTTAAGTCATTGGTTTGGCTTAACCACGATTCAAACCCACAAACTCATGGGTTCGGATCTCCCGATCTCCCAAAACAGGAGACAGACTCTCAACTCATTCGGCCGCCGCGTCTGGTATGACAAGACGTTGATGCTCTTCCGCTTCTAAAACGATTCACAATCCAGAATCTAGTTTTTCAATCGAATCAAGGGTTAACAAAATAGGAAAATAGAGTAAAGTAATAAACAAAAGTCCTAGAATAATTAGATACTTGGAATTGCCTTAAATTGTTTGACTTATCTGCTAAGTGTTAAAAGCTGCAGGCATAATTGATTCTGATCTTTAGTGCTTTGTTTAGACGCTGATGCCCCGGTAACATACATGTTAGTGGATGTAGTTGAACATAGTGGAGGCTAATGTAGTTGAACGTAGTTGAACATAGTTGAACGTACCGGCATCTGTACTTGTCCGTGATGTTAACTTGGTAATAACGTGTGTGAGCCGTGATGTCTGATTTAATTTTTGGACATGTAAAAAAAGAGCACTATGTTAGAGGCTGAATTTGCATCCGTGATGCTAATGTACTCTAGCGTGCTCTACCATACTCTAGCATGCTCGACATACTCTAGGGTACTCTAGCATGCTCTAGCATACTTGGACAAAGCCCTGGTCACATAGCCGTTAGTGGACATTGGTGAACGTAGTGGAGGCTAACGTGGTTGAACGTAGTTGAACATAGTTGAACGTACCGGCATCCGTACCGTAGCATATTTATCCTTATAGTAACATATTTATCCATACCATAAGATATTTATCTGTACCATAATGTATTTACCCGTACCAAAACCTGCCATACCTTAACATATTTCAGTGTAGTTTAACATACTTACACCATGTTTGACCCAGCTTAGCCTCCACTACGTTCACCTACGTTCAACTACGTCCACTAACGTGTATAGTGACCGGGGCATTATACTTCGTTCTCAAGTCCATTGTTTTCTGCAGCACATAGCCGCAGACCTGTCAGTGTATGCCAGTAGTATAAGGTTAGCCAGGTCCCGTTGCCTTTGTCACTGTGACAACATCTTTGAAAAATGCCAGGGTACCGTACTAATAAAATCTGGTCAAACTTGACGACCAATCAAAGGAGTTCTTATAAACTTATTAGGTTTTATATTACTAATCCAGAAGCCAAAATCATACTACTGTTTAATGGTCAGTTTGTTTCTGGTTTTGGTAATTTATTATGTGGTTTTCCCTGTGGTAGAGTGGTTTAGAGTGTCTGCCTTTTTTCTAGATCGGACTCCTAATCTGAAGGTTGGTGGTTCGATTCCCTGTGCCCCCACCTCTGCTAATTTCGATTTCCACTGCCACTAACTTACAGCATCATCAAAGGCCAGTTCCTCTCATACCATGTCTAGGTGGCTGTGGGATGCTAACAATCCCTTGGGTTGGTAAAAGTGTAGACTCGAGCTTTCTATCGATAAAATGTTTAATGGTGAAAACAAGTCTGTTCAGAATTATCCATAATAAGCAGTATAAATCTTCAAGAAAAAAAAAGAAGGAAAATGTGTATTTTTTAGTCAAGTTCCTAATGAGGAAAGTGAACTGTCAGTGAGCATTGCATGCAATTGTTCAGGACCGCACTTGTGTGCTGCCGGTACTTTGATTCACAGAACTAGTTACTCCAGCAGCACTGTCTCTCCGACAGAGCTGCTGAACACGCCATTAGAAAAAGCTTTGGAATGCTAGGTTATTGAAATTACCACATGATTTTGCAATCTAATAACTAAATATGTTGTTCAAAAACGTATCTTATCATAACCCGCTACGCGTAGGGTAAATAATTGATGAAATCGTGTAGATTAATTGACTTTAAAAGTTGAATTGAAAGCTTACCATGGCCGACATATTGTCTTATTTTTGCATCCTCTCCGAATTCCTCAACAACAGACCAATATAGGGACACATTTTATGCTGGAATCAGCGACTCCGTGGCTTGTTCCATACCAAAACAATTTTCCCTCTGATACATAGTCGTCGTTCACTCCTACTCCAGGTAGCGGTGAATCTTTAAAGTACCTGTCACACCTCGCCGGATTGAGCAACGGACAGAATTGTCTAGTCGGGTGGTGATAAGTATAAAAATTTATGAAAATGTGCCAAAGGTTGCGACATCAGGTCTATGAACGGACATGAAACGGACATGAAACAGACATGAAACAGACATGAAACGGACATGAAACGGCCATGAATGGATAGCCAACGGACGAAATGAAATCAAACTGGACAAGAACCGTAGACATCAGTCCGGCGGCATCCGTTCCTAGTTGTGTGCGTGTTCAAAACTTGTACGGACACAAACCGTACATTGTTCGTTTTCTGTCCATTTCCCCCAATCTGGTGAGGTGTGACAGGGCCTTTATCTATACCAACCACGTAGCCAAACCAACCAGACGGAATGGTCGAATGAGTTAGAGCGTCCGTCTCCCGTGTTGGTAGACCATGGGATCGTGGATTAGAACCCTGGTCGAGTCAAACCAATGACTTAAAAATGTATACTTGTCACTTCCAAGCCTGGCGCTCGGGATTATTAGGATATGACAAGGACTGTTTGGCTCAGTGTCAGGATAATGTGACTGAGTGGGATATCAGGCCATGGTGCTGGTGGCCTGGTCTTCCAGTGGGGCAGCACTATAAAGATGCAATAAGTTTGCACTGTCACAAGTCGGTACTCGTACTGATATGACCTTAGATGTTCCTAGGACGTAAAACAACAACAAACGTATCCAAATCCTTATGTGTTCCTCTAGATATGCATAGACCTACAATACTAAATGTTATTTAGGTTCTCACATTTGAAATATGTCACATTATCCTAGCACTGACCCAACCAGACCTTGTCTTATCCTGGTAGTGCCAAGTGCACGCAAGTTAACGGCAATTATTCAATATTCGAAAATTCTTGATTTGACTTGAATGGGATCGATCCCACGACCTCTCGAGTGAGAAGCTGCTAATCTAGCCACTAGACGATCCCCTCTGACCTTTTTTTTCTTCACCGAGGACAACATTTTGGGCTGATTTACTATAATAGTCGCAACCTAATCTGACCCGCAGCAGCCCCCCTAATTATATTTTTAACCCATATATTGTATTTATAAAGTGAAGAGTTCAAGCACAAAACCCCATGAACACCACTCCAAGAATTACATTGAAATCAAACCTTCAAAAAGGGTAATTTTATTACATTCCTATTTTTGTTGGTCGTTGCTCCATAGTCATGGCATCATAAAACAAAAATGAAATTAATGAGAATAGACGAGATCACTGTTCCGTCTGCGCATGCGCATGCGCTGAAAACGGCGTTGGCAGCAAAGCAAATCCGTCTGGCCATTGAGTTTGCCGATGACCAAAGGGCAAAACGTTTGATTTCATTCAAAATGAATAGAAATACATAGCAATTTGGCATAAACATGTATGCACACATGCAATATAATGATCTGATGAATATAGCTGAGCCATAATTAAACATTTTGAGCTAAGAAACGTACAATTCCACACAAAACAATCAGTCACTTCGATATCCACATCACCATTTTTAATTCTTGTTCTAAATATTAAAATGCCAAATGTGTCAACATACACTTGTTTCAGAGAAATTTAGAACCAATATCTGATTAACCCTACTCATTTTCTAGTTCTACATATGCCAGTAACCATAGGATATAAATAAAAACATGAATAAAATAAGTAAAACTGACTCTGGCTATGGCTCTAAGACTAGTCTGAGTGCCTAGATCTTTCTAAATCTAAATGCACATGGCATAAGATGTGTTGATTATATTGATGTAAATGCAATGCTGGATAAAAGATTAATATCTTAATTTATTATATATATTTATTTTAGTTGGTATTCTATGTTTCAAACAAGAGCTGAGATGAGCTGAAACTAGCACATTTCATAGCTGAACCCAGTGTATTAGCATGTGCCATGTGCTTCTCGCGGGTTTGTTTTTCTTCTACGCATCCCACGATGCTGGAATGCTGATATAGTCTATTAAAATGACCTCCGGGTAAAAATCTGTTATTTTACTTCAAATCTTGGATTGGCATTTACAGGATTTTGTGCCTGAACTCTTCATTTTTAAATTGCTTTCAAAGTAATCAAACAAAGCGAGACCCATCTTCATTCTTGACAATGTCTGAATATTTAAACATTGGGTCGTGTTGGTGGACCTTTAAAAAAAGGAAGCAAATCCAGAACGAGGCTGTGCCGGCTGATTCATATGAAGGCTGCATATGACATGACGCCACAGGTCGAGTGTGCCTTTCAACATACAATAATGCACATGATAGTGTGTTGGCACTGAACCCCCCCCCCCTCCCTACCCCCCCCCCCCCACCCACACTCCCAACCCCCTCATCGCACATGTGACCCACACAATCAATACGGTGTATTCTTATTGACGGCATTGTACCAAAATGTGTACTGGATGTGGTGGCACACTAGGTTATAGTGCTGGCTTCCTATATACGGAAGTTTGGGGATTCAAGTCCCGACTGAGTCAAACTAATTAGGACCTACTTAGAAAATGTACACGTGTTGCTATCTAGCCTGCACCTCAGCGTTAATGGGCATGGCCAATGTATGGTTAGTTCAGTACCCGTGTAATATCACGACTGAGTGGGATATTTTGTCACGGTTGCCTGATCTCCCGGTGAGGCAACACTATAAAGTTGCCATGAGTGGGCATTGTCACAAGTTGATACCTGTCCTGGTATAACCTCAGATGTTGCTAGGATGTGAAACCTCAACAAGCAAATTATAGGCCTATAGTATTGGAGTAGTCTGCACTGACCTCTCAGGCAAGGAGTAACATCGAGAGATGGACGTGGATTAGGTGATGTCATTAGGAGTCCTAGGTGGTGTAATGGTTAGCCCAGAGGCCCGGGATGTAAGAGATGTGGGTTCGAGTCCTGCTCTAGATGCAATATTTCCCACTTTCATCATCCTATGACAGTATTGAATAGCAAATCAAACCATGGCGTTCATATGACCTGTATATATGTATATGTAGCTAGGGTGGAGCATGTGATAGTTACTGTTATAAACTGACTAACGGACGCTAGACCAACGCCGACTCGATTCTGTCCCGACCTCACAGGCCGACATTGCTGAGAGTGAGAGGCTGGTGACATGGTGATACTTGACACCATACACACACTCACACACACCCACAGACTCACCCACACTCACCCACCACCAATACACACTCACCCACACACTCATGCACACTCACCCACCAACCATACACAGCTGTTGATGACGCCGATACTACTTGCGTGACAACAATAGATGTAACCGTAGAAATATAAGAAATGTAGATTTATGTATTCATCCACAGCGTTTGTTGTTGCTTGGTACATTATTTGATTAATCAGGGGAAATTTCAATGCCAGACAATTGGTCTTCCTCATTCCCCTTGTCCTTATACCCTATTCTAGTAATGCTCAGTGTCAGAGTAGGTAGCAACAACTATAACTCATTGGTTTAATTCGACCAGGGTTCGAATCCCACAATCTACCAAAAAGAGAGACGGACACTCAATTCATTTGTCTGGTTATGCTTTGGAAGCTTCAAACAAAAATCCAAATGATGGTGGTTGTTTGGGGGGGGTTCAAATTTGTATTGTATTCCAGTTGAATAACATCATTTTTCAGCACCGAGGTGCTGGTCTTCCGGCCTTAACAATTATAGTGCATATGAACTATTTATGGATGAGACAATGCGATGGTATTAACAATATAGACAATAGTAGGTTAAAATGAGGCATTACAAATATAGTGGGGATCTTATTTTGCACATGTAGACTGGAGAATAGCCATTTACCTTTAGATTATATCAGTGATTCACCTGAGTTTTACAACCAAATCGAAATAGAACAGATTTCAGAAAACACACAGGATTAACGAGACATGTGCGATGTTAACACATCTAACCACGCACATCCAGAAGACCTGTGCTGCAGCATTGACAAAATGACATTAATAAAATTAATTTACAAAAACAAAAGCATTTCTTTCGGTACAACAACAATGCTCCTCCGCAACAACAAGAACCTAACAGCCCATGCAAAGCGCCATACATTCAGTCTCACCAGTTCTGAATTTACCATGATTCACCACACTGAACGAGATGACATGAGAATAGATACTGAGTGTGTATGGAATATTAAACAAAGGTTTTCCCAGTGAATTTATGGCATGGTTACAGTTATCTTTGTCCCAGCAAATTGATGGGGGCGGAGTGGTGTTTTTGAACAGATGTATTTTGTGTTGTCCTTATTGTCCTCGTAATTGTAAAAAGATGGCGGCGAGTATTAGTGTTATTGGTCATGCAACAGGTGCATCAGTTTAATTTAGATACAATGAGTTCCCATTTTTATAGACCTCCACTACCCCATCTTCCTATTCACCGATATCAGAAATTATCTCTTTCTTTGTTGTTGTTGTTGTTTGTTGTTGTTTTACGTCCTATCAACATGTAAGGTCAGGACTGGTACCGACTTGTGACAGTGCGCACTCATGGTGACTTTATAGTGCTGCCCCACTGGAAGACCAGGCTGCCAGAACTATGACCTGATATCCCACTCAGTCACATTATCCTGACACTGAGCCAACCAGCCCTTGTCCTATCCTACTAATGCCGAGCGCCAGGCTAGGAAGTGACAAGTATCAATTTTTAAGTCATGTTTTGACTCGACCAGGGTTCGAACCCACGACCCCACAATCTACTAACACTCTCTTTCTTTCTGACAGCCTGTGTTGCTTCCCTCCCATAAAACAGGCTCCGTTTATAAATCAGCGAAGGCCGAATCGGTACCAGCGCAGGCTTCCCATGCGGAAGGTCATGAGGTCGATACCAGACGGGATGGCCGAATGAGTTAGAGCGTCCGTCTCCCGTGTTGGTAGACCATGGGATTGTCGGTTCGAATCCTGGTCGAGTCAAACCAATGACTTAAAAAGTTATGCTTGTCGCCTCCTAGCCTGGCGCTCGGCATTATTAGGATAGGGCAAGGACTGGTTGGCTCAGTGTCAGGATAATGTGACTGAGTGGGATATCAGGTCATGGTGCTGGTGGCCTGGTCTTCCAGTGGGGCTGCACTATAAAGTTGCCATGAGTGTGCACTGTCACAAGTCGATACCCGTCCTGATATGACCTTAGATGTTGGTAGGACGTAAAACAACAACAAACAAACAAAACAAACAAACATGAGCTCGAAATCCGGCCGAGTCAAACCGATGGGTTACATGATTTAAAATAATGTTTTTAAATTGTGTAAAAACGCAGACAAATGTAACACTTACGGCAGGAAGACCAGTGCTACGGCACTGACAAGAAACATATATGAATCAAATATTAATTGACCAAATAAATATATATATACTTGTAACTACCTAGTTGGGCACGCAGCATTACTAGGATAGGGAAAGAACTGGTTTAGTTCAATTTCAAGATAATGTGACTGAGTTGGAAATTTGGTCATGGTGCCAGTGGCCTAATCTCCCAGTGGGACGGCACTATAATGGTCTCCCAGTGGGACAGCACTATGAAGTCATTATGATTACACACTATTGCAAGTCGGTTCCCATCCTGATATGACCTTTATGACCTTATATGTTGCAGGAGGTATAACCAAACAAAATAAAATAAATGATTTGGTGTTCTCTGTGGCGGAGTGGTTAGAGTGTCTGACTTTTTTCTAGGTCGGACTCCTAATCTGAAGGTCGGTGGTTCGATTCCCCATGTCCCACCTCTACCAATTTGGATTTCCACCGCTGTGTATAACTTACAGCATCATCAAAGGCCAGTTGCTCTCATACCATGTCTATGTGGTGTGGGAGGTTAAAAATCCCTTGGGTCGGTAAAAGTGTAGGCTCGGGCTTTCTATCAACAAACTGTCTAATGGTGAAAAGAAGTCTATTCAGACTTATCCATGGTAGGCAGTATAAATCTTCAAGAAATTGTGGGGAAATATCTCAGGTTAGGTTTGGGATGCTT
Source organism: Branchipolynoe longqiensis (assembly GCA_030323885.1). Taxonomy (NCBI): domain Eukaryota; kingdom Metazoa; phylum Annelida; class Polychaeta; order Phyllodocida; family Polynoidae; genus Branchipolynoe; species Branchipolynoe longqiensis. The sequence goes on from CM059193.1 coordinate 29,308,986, forward strand.
GTAGTTGAATTTGTTTTGACATATTTCTAATTATATAGGGACTGGATGTGATCAGTAAAGCACTGGTTGCATGTCCGAGTCGGACCAGACTTTCACAAATTTATACAGTGAAACCCTGTTATAACGTCATAGGTGGGGGCCATTACAACGGCATTAAAGCTGCATAGTCCGATGAAGCATCAAATTTTCAAAATCAAGACAATTATCTAGATTTGATTGTACATATCCAACTTAGAAAATGGTGGATTTATTAAGCATTTATTGGAAATAGAAGGGAATACTGAGCAGAAGCCTATGGTGTCAGAGTTCTGGCGCGCTTGCCAAAATTAATTTGGCGTGTTTGCACTTCAAATATCTCATAAGGTGGTCATTTAAAATCAAAGTTACTTCAAACTAAACTAAGGTAGATAATAGCAATCAATTTAATATGTTTATCGCAGAAAAATGACAGAAACTCAAAACCATCGGAATATGCAACTTTAAAAACTGCAGGATCCTGCGAAATCGGAGTTCAGTTTACTGAATTACCATTGTATTAAAGAATTCTTGGCCCAATGAATCATTGGGTTATATCTGAATTCGCATTAAATTTGGGCTATAACAGGGTTTCGGTGTACTTTTCGTTAGCTCGCCTCGTGTTCGGTATTACGATACTGTACTGTACTGTGGTATGCATGTATTGCAGGTATAGCAATACCTCAGGGAGTTTGACGCCCCTGCCCTGCAGAGTTGTAAACCACTGCCTTGTGCTACAGGTTCTTGACAGAACCGAAGGCTAAGGGAGCAAACCCTAAACAGAAAACCATGTCACTGTGGCAGCATTAAGGGCGGTTGATGTATGGAACTCCCAACATCTCCCGACCAGCCACTGCAGGGACAAATAGTTTTGCGCCTGTCTTGACATGTTCTTGCCGGTGTGAAACCTCTATTTGCTCCCCGAGAGAGTGCCGCTGGTAACTTGCAAAGGCCAGCAGCACTTCAACACTTTTGCAGGCAGCTTTCATGAATGTAGCAAGGACTGACTGGTCGGTTGGTTGGCTCATTGCCAGGATAATGTGACTGAGTGTGATATCGCATCATGGTGCCACTCTCGCCAAGAGATCAACACTATAAAGTCCCCATTACGTAAGCACTGTCACAAGCCAGTACCTGTCCAGTACCTGTCCAGTACCTGTCCAGATATATGAGCTTAGCTGTTGCTAGGATGTAAATCCAAACAAACACCATCTTACCGAGAGGTTCACACTGGATGTGTTAGTTTGCTGTTGGGGGTTTTTCATCCTGGCAATATCTAGGGTCATATATGTGGCTGGGTACTGGCCGCACACCACATCAATTGTCACCCAGCCACGTTAATGCATACCCGTCCTGATATGACCTTAGATGTTGCCAGGACGTAAAACTCCAACAACCAACCAACCTTAATACATATTTTTAATTTTCTATGGTCGAATGGCTTTTTTAAAGTAAGCCCATAATAGACACACAAAGATTATTATTGAAATGACATGTTTACATTTATTGATGTTATCACTATTACTAATTTACGAAGGCGGAGTCATCAGGTGATAGTGGTTATTCTTTATTTCAGAAACAGAGAGGATCAGTACGTTCAATCTAAATGGTCATTTCAGGTCAATTATCAGTCAATCAGTACGTTCAAATCTACAATGTTATATCAGGTCAGATGTTAGTCTCCTCATTCACAGGTCAAGTGGCGGTTGGGACCCGAACCCTCAACCCTACCCGTTACCTATTTTATCAGCGGTGGGGTGGGTGGGGGAAGTTAGACCAGTGTTCCGTTGACTGCGGCAGGAATGGTTGTGATGGTTTGAACCTGGAGGAGGGTGGTTATGTGACCGTTTGGCGGGAAATTCAAAGTCTGGTCCGGTCGGGTCAGCGGGCCCTGGAGGTGGTCAGTGGAGTTACTCCGGTTAATCTTCTAGACGGTGTGCGCGGTGGCCGCCAGATCAGTTCAGGTTTTTTAGACGAGGCGGCACCACCAGTGTCATATTGTTTGTGTGACTCTCCGCCCCGTAAATTACCCATGTTACGAATAACATGCACAATTGATTTGTGATGTTATTTGCAATGATGCACAGTTTGTGCCACTAACAGTAACATCGTCATACTTCCTGAAGTTTGCAAGTCAAAGGGTTACACCATCAACAAAACAAAAGATGAACTTCTGCACTAACAGGCCTGCGACCTTAGCTATATTGCTGATATTGGAATAAATTGTGCCGTTCCCAAATTTATGTGTGTGGCTGTTGTAATACACGTCTGAGCTGTCTGTTGTCGGTAAGTAATGAATACTCTATGGTGGTTTTGCTCCTTTTTGCAGGCACACAATAAGCTGGTTGACCTGCTGGACAAAGCAGGCATCGACAGAGAGATGGAGAGTTTCTCAACTGACCCAAAGCCAGCGCTCACAAATCTCAGGGTGAGTAATAAAGCACATAGCAGAAAGATGGTGCATGTTTGATTCAATGGGTACAAATATTGCAACGTTTTGGTTCAAACCGTTCAAACCGGTTCAAACCAGTTCAAACCGGTTCAAACCGGTTCAAACCAGTTTAAACTGGTTCAAGCCAGTTCAAACCAGTTCAAACCGGTTCAAGACAGTTCAAACCAGTTCTGACCGGTTCTGACCGGTTCTGACCGGTTCTGACCAGTTCTGACCGGTTCTGACCGGTTCTGACTGGTTAAATCCGGTTCTGGCCGGTTCAGACCGGTTCAGACCGGTTATGACTAGTTCAAACTGGTAGTGGCCAGTACTGATTGGTTCTGACCAGTTCTGACTGGTTCTAACCGGGTCTAACTGGTTCCAACTGGATGAAACCAGTTCTCTCTCGTCTTGACTTGTTCAAACCGGTTCAAACCGGTTCTGACTGGTCAAACTGGTTCAAACCGGTTCAAACTGGTTCTGGCCGGTTCTAACTAGTTCAAGCCGGTTCTGGCCAGTTCAAAACAGTGCTGACCTATTCTGACTGGTTCAAACCGGTTCCAACTGGTTCTGACTGGTTCACAGCTGTTCTGAATTGTTTCAAACCGGTTCTGACTGGTACTGATTGGTTCTTACCAGGTCTCACTGGTTCAAACCAGTTCTGACCAGTCAGGACCGGTTCAAACGGACTGGTATGGATGGGGATGTGTGCTTCCGTGGGTGGGTTGGTGGGTGGGTAGGGAGGTCGGTACTGTAAGGTAAGTCACCAAAGGACGGGCAACTGATTTTCTAATTCGGTGATCTTCAAAATTGGTGATGTCTGTACACACACGCACACACGCACGTACACACCCACACGCACACGCACACGCGCGCACACACGCACGCACACACACTCTATGACAGAGAGAAAGGGAAGAGAGATATGCACACGCGTACAGGCCCAAACGTACACAGTTCATGTGTTGTATCGTGTATCTAGTGAGTGAGAGCAAGGCTTTCCCGCGTCTACGGCAATATCACGTTGAAACCACCGGTTCTCGTCCGATCACCGAAGTTAAGCAATGTTGAGCCTTGTCAGTACTTGGATGGGTGACCGCCTGGGAATATGGAGTGCCGTAGACTTGAATTATGTTGATGCCAGCTGAGCCGGCAGCCATATCACATTGAAAAAGCCCCTTCTCGTCCAATCACTGAAAGCTGCATAGTCCGATGAAGCATCAAATTTTCAAAACCAAAGCAATTATCTAGATTTGATCCTACATATCTAACTTAGATACTGATGCAGCTATTAAGCATTTGTTGCCACATAGAAAGGAACACTGAATCCATTTAATAGAACCTGTTACTGCTGAAGCTTATGGTGTCAGAGTTTTGGCGTGCTTGCCAAAACTAATTTTACACATCTATAATTCAAATATCTCAAAAGTTTAAAATATATAATTACTTCAAACTAAAGTAAGGTGGATTAAAATGATCATTTTAATATATTTATCTCAGAAAAATGGCCAAAACTCAGGGCCATCGGACTATGCAACTTTAAGTTGAGCCCTGTTATGACTTGGATGGGCGTAAGCGACTGCCTGGGAATACGGGGTCATGTGCATTTTCAATGTTTGTCCCTGCCCCCATCCACCCAGTGCAAACTGGTTCGAACCGGTTCAAACTGGTTCAAGCCGAGTCCGGTTCCGGTTAAACTTGTTTAAATCGGTTATGACTGGTACTGACCAGTTGATACTGGTTTTAAACTTGTTCTGACCAGTCCTGAATGGTTCTAACCAGCTCTTACTGGTTCAAACCGTTTTCAAACCGGTTCTGACTGATTCAAACTGGTTCAAACCGGTTCTGGTGCGAGTTAAGCTGGTTCTGACTGGTTTAAATGGGTTCTGCCTAGATCTGATTGGTTTAAACCAGTTCAAACAGGTTCTGCCTAGTTTGAAACAGGTTCTAACTGGTTCAAACTGGTTAATATCGGTTCTACCTAGTTCTGACTAGCTCAAACCAGTTCTAACCAATTTTGACCGGTTCTGACCGGTTCAAACCAGTGCTGATAGGTTCTGATAGGTTTAAACTGGTTCAAATCTGTTCTGACTGGCTCAAATTGGATCAAATTGGTTCGGACCGATTCTGACTGATCATTATTTGTTATGACTGGTTCAACCCACTTTGACTGGTTCAACCCAGTTTGACTGGTTCAAACCGGTTCAAACCGGTGCTGACAGGTTCTGATTGGTCCAAATTGGTTCAAATCAGTAAATATCAGTTCTGACCAGTTCTGACTCATTCAAACTTGTTCCAACCAGTTTAACGTGGTTCAACCTGTTCTGACCTGTTCAAACTGGTTCTGACAGGTTCTGACTGGGTCAAACCAGTTCTAACTGGTTCAAATCAGTTCTGAGCAGTTCCAACTAGTTAAAACCGGTTCTGACTGGTTCAGACCTGTTCAATGTGGTTCGAACTGGTTTTCCCCGGTTCAAACCAGATCAAGCTTGTTCAAACCGGTTCTGACTGGTTCTGACCGGTTCTGACCGGTTTTGACCCCTTCTGACCAGTTCAACCCGGTTCTGACCTGTTCCGACTAGTTCTACCTAGTTCTGACTAGCTCAAACCAGTTCTAACCAATTTTGACCGGTTCTGACCGGTTCAAACCAGTGCTGATAGGTTCTGATAGGTTTAAACTGGTTCAAATCTGTTCTGACTGGTTCAAATTGGATCAAATTGGTTCGGACCGATTCTGACTGATCATTATTTGTTATGACTGGTTCAACCCACTTTGACTGGTCCAACCCAGTTTGACTGGTTCAAACCGGTTCAAACCGGTGCTGACAGGTTCTGATTGGTCCAAACTGGTTAAAATCAGTAAATATCAGTTCTGACCAGTTCTGACTCATTCAAATTTGTTCCAACCAGTTTAACGTGGTTCAACCTGTTCTGACCTGTTCAAACCGGTTCTGACAGGTTCTGACTGGGTCAAACCAGTTCTAACTGGTTCAAATCAGTTCTGAGCAGTTCCAACTAGTTAAAACCGGTTCTGACTGGTTCAGACCTGTTCAATGTGGTTCGAACTGGTTTTCACCAGTTCAAACCAGATCAAGCTTGTTCAAACCGGTTCTGACTGGTTCTGACCGGTTCTGACCGGTTTTGACCCGTTCTGACCAGTTCAACCCGGTTCTGACCTGTTCTGACTAGTTCAAACCGGTTCTGACTTGTTTTGACTGGTTCGAACCGGTTCTGATTGTTTCTGACTGGTTCTGACTGGTTCAAACCAGTTGTGAAACCAGTCAGACTGGGTCATACTAGTTCAAACTGATTCAAATCGGTTCTGACCGGTTCAAACTGGTTCTGACTGGGTCAAACCAGTTCTGACTGGTTCCCACCTGTTCAATCCGGTTCAAACTCGTTCTCACCGGTTCTGACTGATTCAAACCGGTTCTTACTGGTTCAAAACAGTTAAGACCAGTTATGATGGGTTCAAAATGGTTCAAACCGGTTCAGACCGGTTCTGACCGGTTGTGGCCGGTTCTGAGAGGTTCTGTCCAATTCTGACCAGTTCTGACTGGTTCAACCCAGTCAGACTGGGTCATACTAGTTCCAACTGGTTCAACCTGGCAGCTTCAAATCGGGTCCGACCAATTCTACTGATTCAAATCGGTTCAGACTGATTCTAACCGCTTCTGTTTGGTTCAAACTGGTTCTGACTGGTTCCAAGCAGTTCAAACTGGTTCAAACCGCTTCTGACTGGTTCAAACCGTTTCTGCCTGGTTCAAACTGGTTCTGGCCGGTTTAAACCCGTTCTGACCGGTTCATTCCAGTTCTGATCGGTTCTTACCAGTTCTGAATGGTTCAACCCGGTTCTGGCTGGTTCAAACCGGTTCTGACTAGTTCCGAATAGTTCATCCCGGTTCTGACTTGATTTGACTGGTTCAAACTGGTTCTGATTGTTTCTGACCGGTTCTGCCTGGTTCAAACCGGTTCCGACTGGTTCAAACCGGTCAGACTGGGTCATACTACTTCCAACTGGTTCAAACCGGTTCTGACCGGTTCCAGCTAGGTCAAACTTGTCAAACCAGTTATTGCTGATTCAAACCAGTTCAAACTGGTTCAGCCTGGTTCTGACTGGTTCAAACTGGTTTGAACTGGTTTGAACTGGTTGAAGCTGGTTCAAAGCTGATTCAAAGCAGTTAAAACTGGTTCAAAGCGGTTCAAAGCAGTTCAGACCGGTTCAGACTGGTTCAGACCAGTTCAGACCGGTTCAGACCGGTTCAGAACAGTCCAAATGGATTCTGACCGGTTCTGACTGGTTCTGACAGGTTCTGACTGGCTTAAGCCAGTTTAAACTGGTAAAAGCTGGTGCTGACTGGTTCAAACTGGTTATGAGTTGTTTGGACCGGTTCTGACTTGTTCAAACCGGTTCAAATCGATTCTGACCGGTTCTAACCGGTTCTGACTGGTTCCAATCGGTTCTGACTGGTTCTGACTGCCTCAGCCTGGTTCAAAAAGGTTCTGACCAGTTCTGACTAGTTCAAACCGGTTCAAACTGGTTCTGACCGGTTCTGATTGGTTCAAACCAGTTCCTGCTGGTTCAAGCCAGTTCAAACCAATTCAACCTGGTTCAACCCAGTTCAAACCGGTTCAAACTGTTCTGACCGGTTCTGATTGATTCAAACCGGTTCTTACTAGTTCAAACCGGTTCAAACTGGTTCAAACCAGTTCTGACAGATTCAAACCAGTTCTGAGTGGTTCTGAATGGTTCTGACTGCTTCTGATTGGATTAAACCAGTTCAACCTAGTTCTGACTGGTTCAAACTGGGTCAAACCAGATATGATGGGTTCCTTCCGGTTCTGACTGGTTCTGCCCTGTTCTGACTGGTTCAAAGTGGTTCAAATCGGTTCTACCCTGTTCAAACCGGTTCTTCCCGGTTCTTCCCGGTTCTGACTGGTTCAAACCAGTTCAAATCGGTTCTGACTGGCACTGACTGGTTCAAGCCAGTTCAAACTGGTTCTGATCGGTTCTGACTGGTTCAATCCGGTTCTGGCTGGTTCAAATCGGTTGACTTTACCCGACTTGATTTTACCCGACTTGCCTCAAGTAAAATATCAGGATATATCAGGCTGCTTGACAGTGAGAAGTGCAGTAAAATAGGAGGATTTACTGATCACGACAACCAGTGTCCTACGAATAGCACACTCTACCTTGAGTGGAATTCGAACCATCATATCATATATGTCATTCTAGGGGAAATGTCCTAACCATTAGTCTATCTGGACTACCTAATACTATAAACCTACCTGACACAATCAACATACTCATGCGTACCAGTGAATGTGAATGGTTCCTTGGCATTGATATGTTTTTATGACATCCGTTGATTAAGGAGGGAACATTTCAACAGCGGACAATGGGGAACTCTGTGAGACACCTTATAGGTACCTTCATCACAGAGAAACCCGGTCCAAATGTCTTCTTTTTTTTTTTACTAAATGTATTTTATTCAGCGAATAATGTCTTTTGTCAGCGCCAGAGCACTGGTCTTCCGGCTGTTCATTACAATTATGTTGGGACGTAAATGACAATATCAGTTGCAACAATAATCACATGAAAAACCTGTTCGATAATAGAAGCATAATATGAGAGCAACCGGCCTTTGATGACGCTGTAAGTTATACACAGCGGTGGAAATCCAAAGTGGCAGAGGTGCGGGGCACGGGGAATCGAACCACCAATCTTCAGATTAGGAGTACGACCTAGAAAAAAGTCAGACACTCTAACCACTCTGCCACAGAGAACACCACATACTGCATGAAATACTGATATAAAGTCAGGCTAAGTGAACAGAGAGGCGGGACGGGAGGTTGGTGAACAGCCTAATTTATTCGATAAGGCTCTTGGCCAAGCAATAAACGCCCTACCTATACAAAGCTTAAAAGTAAAAATAGGTGTGTAGAGGGTGAGGTAGGCAGATCAAGTGTGGTCAATAGTAGGTGGGGGGAGGGCCACAGCAAAGCAGCATACAGGCCCGCAATATATAGCATGCACAAGAAAAGTCATAAAAAATAGTAGAATAATAAATAATCATTATTATAAAATACCTTCACCCGCCAATTTATATTTATATAATAGATTATATCACACATAATAAGGCAATTGCAAAATACATATATTAGGTGCACAGATGATGGAGAACAAAATCTGCAAGTGCAATATGTGCCGTAAAGCACCAGTGGCTCTAGACCCTGGCTCCTGCAAGGATTTGAGCTATCACTCATAAAGCACCAGCATATCTGCACAATCTTCCCATCATTCTGAAATCTCAAATCTTCCAGTCTGACATTATTATGATTCCCTGCGTGTGGCCTCAAATCATATGGTGACTGTGTGTTCTGTGTGGCAGGTCCCACTTTATGGACTAGCTTGCAACAGGATGCAAGGAAAGCAGCATCTCTCCCTGAATTTTATTTTAGTTTGTTTATTCATGGGCAGTCACACTATGATGTGTTGCACCAACGTTGGACAATGCGTGCCAATGTGTTGGGTTTTTGGCCGAAATTCGGGATGCGTCGGGACGTGTTACCGGCGCGTTACAAACGCGTTACCGGTGCATAGGTACACGTCGGTACAGGTTCAGTGTGAACCAACGCGTCGCCGCACGTCGGCCAGTGTCAAAAGTTTTGTGCTTGCACAAAACTTTCGGCACTGGCCGATGCGCGGCGACGTGTTGCAGGCCGCCGATAACACGTCCACAACACGTTGATAACACGCTTGCAACCCGCCGACTTGGTTTAATGCACTGGCGACACGCCGATAACACGTTGAAAACACGCTTGCAACCCGCCAACTTGGTTTAACGCGCTGGCGACACGTGGGTAACACAGCAATAACACGTCAATAACATGCTAATCAAGCGTGGGAACCTGGCGCCGGTTGTGTGAAATTGGGTCAAGCGGCCGTGGGTTTTTTGTTTTCCACCCCCACCCCACCGGCGCAACACATTGCCGGCGCGCCAATAACACGCCAGCAACACGCTGAAAAGTTTGACGTTTCTCGATGCATTGAATATATTTAGCGCGTTGGCAGCACGCCGGGAGAAACGTTGTAGTGTGACTGCACCATTAACGACCCCCGCACCCCCCACCCCCACCAGCACAAAAGTGGAGATGGGCTATTGGGGGTATCTCGATGAATTTAAACCTGCCATCACGACTGACTTGCTTATTGCAGGGTTTTTTTGGTAAATGAAATTTCTCTCATCCCCAAATATTTATGCAAAATTGTAAATATGTGAATGTGATATCATTGTTTAAATCTAATTTCCCATATGATTATGAAAATGAATAGCAATGTGAATATATACGTCCGTACACATGTGCATATAAGATATATATATGAGCCTGCCTCAAAAGGTGATAACTCTTTTTTTGTGTGTCCATTGTAATGATTGACACAAAACAGCACAGAAACGGTTACACTGAAAACACAAGGACATTTGCTTCAAATCAATATGTATTCTATTGGGATTATGAAACACCATGTAAAAAACAGATCAGTTTATCCTGAGCAAATGCATAAGCAGATAGTATGTTGATCATTACAATGGACAAAGTTGTGTCCCATATTGCTTAACACCTTTTGTGACAGTCTCATATATGAATATGAATATATATGTGAATATGAATTCCCAGGTGAATATGAATACAAATATGAATGTGACTATGATTGCAAATCGAATTACAAATGCAAATCCGAAAATGAAAACAAAACTGAATGTAAATATAGCTATGAATGTGAATACAAATATGGATCTGAATGTGAATTTGAATTCAAATATAATTACGGTTGCAAAAGTGGGATGTATCAATGATCGTGAATGGTACTAGTGCCACTAAAAAGCCACGCTCACCGGTGAGATATGTCTGACTCGCAGTAATGCGCAATAAGAAAGCGGAGGAGGCATTAGTGTCCCGGCAGGTGGCGACACTAATAGTCGCCAGGGTGTTAGCTGCAGCAGACTGGGCCGTCTGCAAAATCCCAGTTAAGCCTGGGCTGATTGGAAGCATCCACTGTGGCCTTCTCAGAGGCCTGGGCTGCTCAGCCATGCATTAGCTCATATTGTGTGCGTGGTTTGCCAATAGCAGATTGGGCCCCCGCTTTATGGTGCTGTCACATTACGACGCATCGCACAAACGTATGTCAACATATGTGATTTTTTGCCACTACGTCGGGATACGTCGTTATGCATTATGCATGCGTTAGGCACTCGTTGGTATAGTCAATGTACGGCGACGTTCGTCGAGATCCAGCATCGCATGTCAGGGGTTCGGCAAAGTTTTGTGCGTGCACAAAACTTTTGACATACGATAACTTTTGACAACTTGTGGATTTTACGTCTGCCATACATTATGTATGCATTAGGCTATGTCGATGTAGGTTAGACATACATTAGTCAAGTGTTTTTCACTACTTTGCACTATGTTGAGCTACTTTAAAGGCAGAGGGAACATACAGTCGGCATACTGACAATGTATGGATAACATAGCCTAACGTACATCTAACGTACATTTAGCATTTCTCCAGCGTCTCTTGACGTATGTAACATATGACGCGTAGTTCTGGCAATCGAATAACCTATATAGCATTCACTGGCATTCTGTGAACGTACCATGAGTGTAATTCGAGCATTTTCCGCCGGGACGTACGTTAGCAATACGTTGGTCATACATTGGCCATATGCTGTGTATACGGTATGTATACGTCCAACTTTGCCCCCCATGCCGAAAAGTTAGATGTTTCTCGACGTAAATAAGTGATTTTACGCTTCGTAGGCGTGCTGCCGAGATGCGTCATAATATGACAGGGCAATTACGTGTGGTAGATTCTGGGAATTGAATGGCGGTTTCGAACTCTGGCCTGGCCAAGTCAAGACAATGACTTAACAAAATTGATACTTGTCGCTACCTAGCCTGCTGCTCGGTATTATTAGGATAGGGCCACCGGATCTGGTGGCTGAATCGACAAGAGCGCTGGATTCCCTTGTGAAAAGTCGGGGCTTCAAATCCCGGCCGAGTCAAACCAATGACTCACACCATTGATACTTATCGTGACCTCGTCTGGTACTCTGCCTTAGCACCCCCAATAGCTGATGTTTACTTTTTGTGCTGAGGGGTCGTGAAAGAAACAATCACACAAAGGTACTCTGCATTAGTAGTAGGATAGGGCAAGGAATGGTTGTCTCAGTATCAGGATAATGTGGCTATATGTGCATATATACGTTAAGGCCAGGCGCAGCTGGCATACAGTGCACAGGGCCGCTCACAGGGGGCGCCACCGTGGTCTATGTCATAATAACAGGGTCAGCTAGATAGGATAAGTGCTAACTATTACATAGGGAACTGAAGATCGGTAGTGTCCTTGTTTATATTCCCATAATGGATTATAGAGCACATAAACACACATATATATATATATATATATATATACACGTGTAGATACGTACATAGGGCCTATATACACATATATACACATATATATATATATACATATATATACATATATATGTATATACGCATATATAAATATATATATATATATATACGTGTAGATACGTAAATATGGCCTATTTACACATATATACATATATATACATATATTAATAAATATATGCATATATACGGGTAGATACATGCATATATGTGTATATATTCGCATATATCCACATATATTTACATTTATGTATATATGAGTGACCAGCATGGTGTGGTTTGAGGTGAGCTGGTGGGGCTGTTGGTTGCACACCAGTGTTGCTGTGTGGTTATTGTCTTACTTTGTTTGTGTGTGGGGGTGAGGAGGTGAGGAGGTGTCAGGTGGGGCAACCATGCATGACTACCTCTACCCTGCACTATATATATCTGGCAGGGCTACACCGACACAAATGAGCTTAGGTTGGGATGCACCTATAAACTGTCTGACTGAAAAACGTAGGGTGGATGTGGGTCATGGTCATTGAGCCATGACTGCTGTCAAGCCTGGTTTTTAACTTTGGTGATAGGGGTACTGCCAGTACCAGCATATACTTGTGTGCAACAGAGTGAAAGGCATAGAGTGCATGGGTGTGTTGTGGAAGTGAGTTTGGTAGGGGGAGGGTATGGGGCTGTGGGAGTGTGCTATTTCTATAATGACCAGAAATGATGTACACAATTACATTATTGGTTTTTTAATTAATTGTATACTGATCGATGGCACTGAACATTCTACCATCTTATATCTAAGGTTTAATCTACATGAATAATAATTATATGTAATCCATCTAGCAAGGTGTTGTATAATAAACTGCATATATGTATATATATATGTATATCATCATTTAGTCACAAGTATTCTGTCACATCACTTAACTCAAAGTGAAAAGTCTTATTAAGCTTAGAACCATACCGTTATAATTGAATTTATATTTAAACTTATTTATTTATTATCCTTACTATTTAATTGTGTTCATGTTATTTCTATCCGTATTGTTTGCTCCTTATTCACACGCTGTCAGGACCTCCCAGCATTCTGCCACCAGTTGAACCATTATGAATTGCAGTTCCTCTGTAGCTCAGATGCCAGAGTGTTGGTCTCAAGATCAGAGGGTACCTGGTTCGAATCTTGAAATTGGAAGACTTTTTAAAAAGAACAATGACTTAATAATTTGTTTTAAATGCATAAATATATTAATATTAATCAATATTCTGAAGAGCTGAATGTACTCAGTGTTCATCCTGGTCAGGCAGCATTTAATTTGTTTTAACTTTTGTTTTAATTTCTTTCCAAATGAACACATACATTAATAATGCATCAATATGCATAACCAATTTGTTTAATTCCATATATGGTTTAGTTTAAATAATGACACGCATCATCATCATCATGCTATCGGTCACAATGCGACAAAGACTGCTTTCATCACTTGACTGTCGCTCTCCATTTAGCTCTCTGCTGTGAGAGTGATGTCCATGAGTTGGTCTTAATGGCTCTCACCTTCAGGTTTCTCTTGATGGTATCTTTGAACCGGAGACGAGGGTGCACTCTCTTTCTGTAACCAGAAGACAGTTGAGAATAGAGGATCTGCTTTGGTAGCCTGTCTGATTACATCCTCATGAGGTTTCCAGTCCACCGCAGATTCTTTTTGATCAGAAGATCTTCCATAGAGGGCAGCCCCGTCCGTTCGAGTATTTCCTTATTTGTCACTTTGTCCTTCCAGGTTAACCTCATGATTGAACGACACACAATGACACACACACTGTACATAGTATTCACATCCTCTTTGAATTGGTATCTCACATCCTCCCAGTATTGATACAACCTCTATATTCACGGGTCAAAATCATGTTGAATCCCCAGCAGGCTGACCAGTTGCATGTAATGGGGAGAAAAAGGAGATGTGCGTGTGTGTGTGGCGAGGGGTTTCAGCACAAAGTGTGTCACTGTCCACCCTCATCACCCCACCCCCATGGAAGTACCCCTGGTGTGAATGTGTTCGGTTTGAGAGACTGGTCCTTGACGCTTAAGGCCCTGTCACACTACGATGTTTCCCACCAACGCGCATTGACGTGTTGCCTTTTTGGTGGAAACGTTGGTACACGTTACGGGCGCGTTACCAGCGCGTTACCGGCACGTTACCTGCGCGTTACCGGCGCGCTACCGGCGCGTCGGTATACGTTGAGTGATAGCAACATGTGAATGGACATGTCGGCACGTGTTGGTGCACATCGGGTCACGCCAATGATTTTGTGCTTGCACAAAACTTTCGGCACGCCCCGACGGGCGCCGATGCGTTGGAGGGGGCGTTACGGACACGTTATCAACACGCCACTAGCACGCTGTAACCCGTCGAACTTTCTCCCACAACGCCGAAAAGTTGGACGTGTCTCGAGCCCTAGCAATTATCTTGCGCATTGGCAGCCCGCCAGGGGAAACGTCATAGTATGACAGGGCCTTTAAGTACTAATAATTAAAGGTCTGTTAGTGTTAACATAGATTGCTCTTTTACAAATTAGTTCCCAAGCTAAAATTTCAGATAATATTAAGGTATCTAGACCCCATGTAGAGACATTAAGACATTAAGACCGACTCATGGACATCACTCTCACAGCAGAGAGCTAAATGGAGAGTAATGAAAGCAGTCTTTGTCACATCGCAACCGACAGCATGATGATGACGAGACCCCATGTTGTTCACAAAGAGGTGGTGAATATACCACATGGACAGAGTAATTCCACTCCACCCCTGCACCCACTCTCAGTGGTCATCCATTGTATATATGCGTATATATGCGTATATATGTGTATATATGCATATATATGCATATATATGTGTATATATCCATAATCATATGTATGTGTATGTATGCGTACATGTGCATATATATGCGTATATAAGCCAGTTCAAACCAGTTCAACCTGGTTCAACCTGGTTCAACCCGGTTCAAACTGGTTCTGACCGGTTCTGACTGATTCAAACTAGTTCTTACTATTATATGTGCGTATATATGTGTATACTATTACCTGGTTACTATGTGCATAGATGTGTATATTTTACCATGTAGTTCCTTGTCGTATTGTGAATTATCTATATCACCACTAGGGTTAACCACTGTTAATCCTCTCCACAATGTCCATGACACAGTACCACCTACCAGTATAACCTCACCCAGGAGTACCACATTCACGGAAGAGGAGTTCCCCCCCCCCCCTCTCCACCCTCATCACTCAATCCCCCCCCCACCACCACCACCACAGTAGTGGCAGGAGGGGAGGGCTTCGGCCTTGAGCCTGCCATGTCCAGCAATGACACTGAATGAGCGACCTCGCTCATTCAAGGCAATGAGTCAGGATCACGAAAAGAGGCAAATTGGGGGAAGTTGTCAGCCTCGATCATTGGATGTCGGCGTCGAACAGTATAATTATAGTTTAGCATTGACAGAGGTATTGGTAAGTCCTTAAATTTATCCTGAATGTAAAGGTAGAGAAAACACAACAACCTTATTTGTTTCTAGGATTATTTAATATAAACCAAAAAATGCACTACACTTTAAGAATTGAGATGCCGACATCTGTTAAAGTTGTCGGCTTCGAGCATTGGATGTCGGCGATGATCAGAATACTTATAGTTTAGCATTGACAGAGGTGTTGCAAAGTCCTTAAATTTGTCCTGAATGTAAAGGTAGAGAAAATACAATAACCTTATTTGTTTCTAGGATAACTTAATATAAAACAAAGAAATGCACTACACTTTAAGAATTGCGATGCCGACATCTTAAATAAACCACCAATTGGCCCATTTTCGTGAGGCTGACTCATATATATATATACAGGATTATTTAATTAAATAAATGGAGGCTGAGTGGCTCTATCTCTCGCCAATGCTAAAGGTAATCATACAAAAGGAAATATAAAAACAATATTCCGAGTAATTTAATTTGGTTTAATTAAGTGATGACAAAATACGTCTTTAAAAGGCATATATAGGTTAATTATTTTATTAAATGGAATCTATTATCTGGTCAATAATACAGATAAATATAGACAATAGCTTTATAAAGCTAGTATTCACCGTATTTGTTCAGGCAAGGTGGTGATCTCTGTGGCAGAGTGGTTAGAGTGTATGACTTTTTTTCTAGGTCGGACTCCTAATCTGAAGGTCGGTGGTTCGATTCCCCATGTCCCCACCCACCTCTGCCAATTTGGATTTCCACCGCTATGTATAAGTTACTGCATCATCAAAGGCCGGTTGCTCTCATACCATGTCTATGTGCTGTGGGAGGCTAAACATCCCTTGGGTCAGTAAAAGTGTAGGCTTGGGCTTTCTATCGACAAACTCTCTAATGGTGAAAACAAGTCTATTCAGACTTATCCATGATATGCAGTATAAATCTGCAATCAGTATAACCCTGTTAAACCAAGCTTGGTTAAAGCAAACGTTCGGTTAATCCAAACTTTTTTCGACGGCCAGTCAAAATACTACCATTTATCACTCGCCGTTAATATGGCCTATGCTGCCGACATGGCTTAAAGCAACCACCAATCAATCAATCAAAAATCAAAAACCATTTATCACATACAACAGTTGGTTAAACCAAAGTCGGTTAATCCAAATTATCGGTTAATCCAAACAGAATTGTCGCACCCCAGGCCACTTCTGGTACAGTTAAACCAAACTTTCATGTCGTTATAAGGTCATCTGAGACACCACCAACCTTTTTACATGACAAATGGTAGTATTTTCATAAATCAATGCAACTTAGTAAAATGTGTTTGAGTGTCAGCGTGGACTGACATCCAATACATTCAGGGCGAGGTTCCCCCTTGAGCAGAAAAGCATGTGTAAGCCACAAGTGGCCAATACGGCAGCGGCTAAGGACCACTTGGTCCCGCCGACCTCCCGCATGAGTCTGTGGTGGCTTTCCCACAAATGTCTAGGGTCCCTTCAAGTTTGGTTGAACGGGGTTATACTGTATATGACACTGATATTGATACTGCTGGCTCGAACCCTGGTCGAGTCAAACCAATGACATAAAAATGTACACTTGTCGTTTCCTAGCCTGGCACTCGGCATTATTACGATAGGGCAAGGCCTGGTTTGCACTGTGTCAGGATAATGTGACTGAATGGGATATCAGATCATGGTGCTGGAGCCCTGGTTTCCCATTGGGGCAGCACTATCAAATCGCCATGAGTGCGCACTGTCACAAGTCGGCACCCGGCCTGATATGACCTTAGATGTTGCCGGGACGTAAAACTCCAACAATCAATCAATCCGATACTGGACTCATGCTGTGTACCATACCGGACATTAAAATTGCATAGTCCGATGAATTTGTGTTTCTAACATTCTTTGTTTAAAGGAATATATTAGGTTTGTTTGTCGGGGTGTTGCGTCCCAGCAACATCTAAGCTTATATCCGGACTCATACAGACTTGTGGCGACTTTATAGTGCCGCGCCACTGGGAAGCCAGGCCGCCGGCACCATGATGCGATATCCAACTCAGTCATATTATCCTGATACTGCGCAAACCAGTCTTTGCCCTATCCTAGTAATGCCAAGCACCAGGTTAGGTAGTGACAAGTATCAATTTTGAAAGACATTGGTTTGACTCGGCCGGAATTCGAACCCAGGAGCCACCAACACCAACCAAAATGGGAACCCAGTGCTCTGATCCATTCGGCCAGCGTATCCGGTTAACATATGAGGTTGATCATTACATTCTACCTTATTTTATAGTTTGAAATGACTTTTATCATAAATGGCTAACTTGGAAAATATTGGAAGGGAAAACATGCCAAATTAATGTTGCTCTGCACTCCGCGAACATAGGCATCAGCACTAACTCGTCTGGACAGCAAGAAATAGTTGATATGTGCATGAATATCTAACTTGGATATGTAGGATAAAATGTAAGTAAATGTGTTTAACAAAAAAATGTTTGCATCAGACTATGCAGCTTCAATCATGGCTTTGGCGACCAAACCGTCTTATGTTAGTGAAATGGACCTGTATGCACGGGGCGGTGCTACACGTAGCCAGTGCTACACGCTAGCTCTGGGGTAGCTATAACTGGCTAGCACCGGCTTGGTGAATTAGGTCAAGCCATATGCACCGATGCCCAACCCGGTGCGGATAGCAAACCATGTACTTCTTTATAGATTTGGGAAATCCCTCTGAGCCTGTTCCCAGTGAGCACCACTATTTGTCAATATTGCCGGCAATTTGGCGGCAGCGCCGTTAATATCGCTTCAATTTTTGGTTTAATTTTACCAAATTTCACTTTTTGAGGATGTTATTCTGTTAAATAGATAGCATTGAATAGATTTGGGCCTAATCAGTATCTAACACCGCCGGGCACTAGCAATCCTTGTTATTGCTGAGCCTGTTCCCAGCGAGCACCGCTATTTCACAATATCGCCATCAATCCAGCGGGGGCGGCGGCGTTAATATCGGTTCGATTATTGGTTTAGTTTGACCAAAATTCGGCAGCAGCGTTAATATCGCTTCGATTTTAGGGTTAATTTGATGAAATTTCACTTATTGAGTATGTAATTCTTTTAAATATGGTAGCATTGAATAGATTTGGCTCTAATATATCACCGCTGATGCGTCGGCGGCAGCGAGCAGTGGCGAGGGGCGGCGGCGGTGATTTGTTTTGTTTAGATTCGATGGTATGAATATCACCGCCGATGTAGGGGTGGCATTAATATCGCTTCGATTTGGGGGTTTATTTGACCAAATTTCACTTTTCTAGTATCTTATTCTGTTAAATATGATAGCATTGAATAGATTTGGCCCAAATCGGTACCTAACACCACCGTTAACCCTGATATGAAAGCAGGGTAGGTTAGTCTAGGCTATGGTCGGCGGCTAGCACTGGCACCGCTTCTTGCATGCGGATTCTCCACCATTAGCCGTGTGGTGGCTGCCAAAAGTCAGTTAGGGCGCTTACACCACTTCATGCATACGGCCCCTGAGCTAACCCCAAATAAAGCATGTGTTTCACCGAAGATCAATACAATAATTTTCGCTTAATCACCTAATTAAATTACTATTTTATTTGGTTCATTTGGTTTCAATTTATTTCTTCTTTTCGGCGAATCCCTGTTAATATTGGGGAAGTGAATATTTATTTTATGGATAATTTGCTGATGTAGTTCACTTTGAATAATTTGAAGCCATTTCATCTACATCATACATGTATGGTGAATTTAATTGGATGTGGCTTCATCGTACCTTGTGATGTAAGAAATGATTTGGTCGCCCTGTCCCTAGTGGGTGATCTTCCTGCCTATGCGCCATATATGATAGGTTTATAAAAATGGCATCATATATATATATATATACCAACGTATATATACTATGTATATGCCGATGTAAGTAACGCATGGTGCTGCCCCCTCCCGCTGGGTTGGGGAGCCGGGCGGGTGGGTGTGGGGGGGAGGGTGCCCGGCGATTCTACCAGCAGGGGCGACCCGCGAAATATATATATATATATATATATATATACTCAAGCTGGCGCGGATGGCTTCTTTACCAGACGTGATGGCCGAATGCGTTAGAACGTCCGTCTCCCGTGACAGTAGATCGTGGGGTCGTGGGTTCGAACCCGGGTCGAGTCAAACCAATGATTTAAAAATTTATACTTGTCGCTTCCTAGCCTGGACAAGGACTGGTTGGCTCAGTGTCAGGATAATGTGACTGAGTGGGATATCAGGTCATGGTGCTGGTGGCCTGGTCTTCCAGTGGGGCAGCAGTATAAAGTTGTCATGAGTGTGCATTGTCTCAAGTCGGTACCCGTCCTGATATGACCTTAGATGTTGCTAGGATGTAAAACAACAACAAACAAACAAAAATCACTCTGTCATTCACCATAATGCCATACGACCATTGGACTTAAAAGAAAATTATTGATGTGTTCGGTCGGGCATTTCTAGCCCAGCCAGGTACTTGATATATTGTCAGTAATAAAGAGTGTAACAGCCACACTGCCTCCGTCTCAATGCGTATCGATAGCTGTGTTTACACGGGTGAGTGTAAAACGATTTAAGACAAATCAATTTAGCGAAGTAGTGGTGCGTTTACATGAGCGAGTTTGAAAATGTGTCGGCGACCGGGAACCAGCAGCCTTAGTGGTGAGCCTGTAGCCGGCGAGCACTGCTATTTGTTTAGTTTACACTCGTCGATTCGACAATATGAATAATGACACTGATGTAGCTGCTACGTTAATATCGCTTGGAATTTAGGGTTAATTTAATGAAATTTCATTATTTCAGTATGTAATTCTGTTAAATATGATCGCATTCACTAGATTTCGGCCTAATCGGTCCCTAACACTGCCAGGCACCAGCGATTAGTTACAGCTGAGCCTGTAGCCGGTGAGCACCACTATTTTTCACTATCGCCGCCCGGGAACCAGCTGAATCGCTTCATATAAACCACTTCGCGACCCGGTATACATAAAGTGTTTCATATGAATCGATTCAGCCCTAAAACGCCATAGCGTCGCGTTTACACGCCAAATGTAAATCGATCTAGACAACTGGTTTTATATGAAGCGTTTTAACTCGCCCGTGTAAACACGGCTTTACATGTATATCTGGTTGTGTAATAAACATAGGCCTCTGCGTAATGGAATGAATATAAAGACCATATATTTCGATAGTCTTACATACCATAGTCAGCGAAATCAATATGGGTTGATTCCACTTCCGGTACATGTACACTAACGCAAAGGAACGATCATTGGCGATCGCAGTAGACCTTTTCCACTTAGAATGCACAGTGACTTGCCGGTACACACAATATTAGTTCTTGTCGCTGCCATTAGGGGGCAGGTCAGTGGTGGAAATTATATATAACTTATAAGACCTTTTACCCAGAGCATGTTGCACAGTTGGGGGTAGCCACAACATTGGTTATATTGCTTTGGCAATATGGGTAATTCGGGACCGAGACAGGACAGATACCACTGCCCTATTCCACACCCTGCCGTAACGTTACGACCCATCCCCCCTTCTTATCCATAGGCGTCCAAAACTCCACTAACTCCAGGTGGCGACACTGGCGCGCTCGCCAGCAGCCGCCAACTGTACCCTTGACCCGTCTCTGGCATCACTTCTGCGCCATCGGCACTTCTCCTCCAGATGCCGGACCGACACCACCACCTGCCTTTTCTCACCGCCCCACCCGACCCTACTTTAACAAACTCGAATTGCAAGGGTTGAGTCCCGGGTCATGCAGAGACTCGAACCTTACCTTAATATGATACATGACATTAATTTGACCTGTGCTCTTTGTTTAGACTAATACAAGTCCCATATTATGTAGTTCCGTCTCGTGTCCTGAATTAGTTCTTAACTTTGAGTCAGAGGTCGGGTTGGTGGTGGAAATCGCATATAAGACCCTTTACACAGAGCATGCTGCACAGTATCGTGGTACCCACAACATTAGTTCTTAAACTGATGTCAGAAGGAAGGATTTGGCTGGTGGAAATCACTTATTAATCAATAGTTTTGATGTGTTCGGTCGGGCATTATTGACCATGCAAATTTCCGTCGGGCATTTCCGACCATGCAAATTTTACTTAACAATGCCGACATTTAGTTAAATTGTTTGGTATTTTGCTTAAAGTTGCATAGTCCGATGGTTTTGAATTTCTGTATTTTTCTGAGATAAATATATTGGATTGATCAGTCGTATCTACTTTACATTAGTTCAAAGTTACTTTTATTTTAAATTGTAAACTTGTGCGATATTTTGAGTGCAAACATGGAAAATTAGTTTTGGCAAGCATGCCCAAACTCTGACACCATAGACTTCTGCAGTAACAGGCTCTCTTAAATTGACTCAGTATTGCCTTCTACGCAGAAACAAATGCTTAATAAGTGCATCAGTATCTAAGTTCGATATGTAAAATCAAATCTAGATAATTGGTTTCATTTTGAAAATTTTATATTTCATCAGACTATGCAGCTATAAATTGTTTGGTATTTTGCTTAATTGCCTCATCGAAATTCTAGATGAGAGAGTAGAATGCATAGAGCATTTGTGCTTTTGGTAGTATGTCATGGTTTTGAAGACTTCCAAAATTTGATTTTTCCTGGCAATCGATATTACTAGGAGAGATAAATGATGAGTGGAATGGAACAGACCGATTGTTCGGCGATTAACATTCTCCTCCGGCTAATAAATGAAAATCAATAAAAGAAATTATAAATGTGACATGCTGCACTCAGATAACTCAGTCATCTAGGAATGATTTTCTTTTGTTTTTCCTTTTAGAAAAAAGACCCACGAAAAGTGAAATTTGTGGGAAAAGTGAAACGGACTTTAGTTAAAGCTGCATATTCCGACGTAAACATCAAATTTTCAAAACCAAAACAATTATCTAGATTTGATTCTGCATATCTAACTTAGACACTGGTGCACTTATTAAACATTTGTCGCCACATAGATGGGAATACTGAGTAAATTTAATGGACCCTGTTACTGCAGAAGCCTATTGTGGTAGAGTTTTGGAAGGCTTGCCAACATTGATACGCAGCGAAGGAGGAAGAGGAGGCGGGGGTGAAAGAAGAGCGCTTTATTCAAAGTGCGACAACAAGAATACAAGCAAGGTGAAGAGGTAATAAGGATATAAGAACAATACAATGACAATGACAGGAAATGATCAAGGGGGAAGGGGGAGCCCCGAAGAGCCCTCCATCCTAGGAAGGGAAGAGAAAATAAGTATGGGTGGGTGGGTGGAAAAGAAGAGCGCTACTGGAGGCGGGAGGAGGCGGTATGGCTGGAGGAGCTGCGGGACCGGGTCATAAGGTGGGGGGGGGGGGGGGGGGGGGGGTTACGTAACCCAATGGTCAACGGTGCGGGAGGAATGAGAGGGGGGGGGGGACTCCTCCGCGCAAATCAAACGCAATGCAAGCATTACGACCAATTTTGCACGTTTGCACTTCAAATATCTTTAAAGTTAACCATTTACATTAAAAGTTACTTCAAACTAAAGTCAGGTAGATTATCACAACCAACCTAACATATTTATCTCAGAAAATGACAAAAACTCAAAACCATCGGACTATGCAATTTTAACCACAAAAAAAACATCTAAATGCTTATAAGCAGACGTAAAAATAAGATGACGACCCTCCTCAATCAGTATGTTCAGTGAGCTGGGAGACTTGAGTGGAGTCATACAGGGTAAGAAGGGTGGGGGTGGGGGTTGTGGTGGGGGTTGTGGGGGGGGGGGGAGTCAATGGAATGGAGCTTACTACACTCCGAGCCTCTCACAGACATGAGCGAGTAGGCATGATGATAAGTGGGGTCAAGGTCAAGGTCACGGGGGTTCTCCCTCATTCATAGCAAAGTGTTCATCGATTCATCCCAGGTCAAGTTCATTTCAAATGCATTCTTGATCATTCCTCTATACCCGATCAAATAATGTCTGATCTTTTAAGGATTTCGGATATTATTTGTTATAGCCGTATAAGAGGCAGAAACAAACAGCTAAAATAATGACTGAGTTCAATTATAAAAATTGATACTGACTTAAATGTTGATTATTGTCACTGCCTACCTTGGCATTCAGCATTACTGCGAGCAGCAGATATATATATTTATTTATTTATTTCCACATGATCATTGTACATACAGGCTGATATTTATATCAGTAATGGTTTGCATGAAAAAAAGAGGAGAAAGCAGAAGTACAATACCTATGAGGCGCTTTCCCCAGGTCAGTGGAATGAAAAAGACCAATTGTCTGTGATTGAAATTTCCCTGGCTTAATAAACTAATTAACGCACACAAAAATTACGAAAGCATATGTAGAATATCAGATGAGTTTAGGCGCAAAACCCAACAAATCCCATCCGAGCCTAAATGAAACCATGACTGCCACATTTGAGCTGAAGCTACTATAATTGACGACGCGAACAAGCAGCTCATTGAAATGGATTTTATTCAATACACATAGTAGTCAATAACAGTAGGTTATAGGTCAGAGTTGGTCCATCGGTTCAATAGAGATAGTAGTCAATGAACAGTAGGTTAAAGATCAGAAGTTGGTCCATCAGTTGAAATTTGACTCGGGCCCTCAACCCCATCGTATTTGTGTGTTCGTCGTTTGAAGGGATGGGTCGGAGGCTGAGTTGAGGTGGTGAGTTGCTCGTCCGGCTGCTGGAGTGGAAGTGAGGTTTGGTGGGTCTGACGATGGGTGGCGGTGATGTCAGAGGTCTCGCGAGAGACTCGGGTTCGCGGGAAACCCGGTAGGGGGGTGTGGGTGAGGATTCAAACCCGGGTGGCGCCACCGGTGAGACTCCTTGTTCCCGCACAATTTACCATGTTGGCGAACCAACATGAACCATTCCGATAATCCAATGCAGTTCTTTTTTTTAAGCTGCCACATCCGACACATATCAATATGAAATTGAGCAACTTTAACTGGAAAGCACAATAATAAGTTCCATTTTACAACCACAACAAACTAAAATAAATTTGTCTGTTTTTGCACCAGAACCCTGCATATATTTGCATGTCCAATATATCTTGTTCATGACGTAGAGCCTTATATTATAATTGTCGCATGGCCAACTTTCCCACCCACACACCCTTCCCTCAAAAGACACACTCTCAGGCCCGGTCACATACACTTTAGTGGACGTAGTTGAAAGTAGTGGAGGCTAATGTAGTTGAACGTTGTTGAACGTGGTTGAACGTAGTTGATTGTACTAGCATCAATACTTCTCTGTCATGCTAATTTGGTAATGACGTGGGTGGGCCGTGAGTTCTGATTTAATCTTTGGACTGTTTCAAAAGAGTGTTATGTTAGAGGGTAACGTACTGTGGTGAAGCCTCCGTACTATTATTGTACTCTAGCACACTTGACCTTACTTGGACGTAGTTGACCGTAGTGGAGGGTAAGGTACGTAGTTGAATGTGGTTGAACGTAGTTGAACGTATTTGAATGTATTTGATTGTACCAGCATCCGCGCCGTAACGTATTTATTCGTACCAAAACCTGCTTTACCTAAAGGTGCTGTCCCATTGGTCGTAATGCGAAGCATTACGTTTGATGCGAGGGAAGGGAGAGACCCTCCCCCGCCGCTGTGGCGCTCCCTACTCACCTCGGCCGAGCCCCGGCTCGCCCCCCCCCCCCTCTCCTGCCAGTCCTTTGTCCGGCGCTCACGCCTCACCCGACGCCCGCTGCTCGCCACACCTCACCCTCCCCCGGGCCGCCAGCATTCGCACCTCACCGCCTGCCGCCCCTTATAAGGCCGCCCGCCGGCCCTCCTCAGGCACTCACCTCCCTGCCGTCTTCTGCTACCCTTCACTTTTTCCTCTTTGGGCCTACACCTCGGACCGCTGACGCACACCAGCATCCACCGACCATGCCTCAAGGGAAAGGACGAGGACGAAAGGGCTCCCGGGCCGCCCCCCGGTCCCCGGGGCCCTCTACGTCGCCCGGGAGGGTCGAGTCACCAAGACCGGTCGCGGTCTCCCCCCCAGCGCCCTCGGACCTTTCCTCGGGCGCCGAGACCTCCTCAGTGCTGGAGGCTATCCAGCGCATGCAGCTGGAGCACCGGCAGGCCAACGAGGAGCACCGGCAGGCCAACACCGAGCACCGGCAGGCCACTGCTGACCTCCATGCCCGGATCGACCACATCAGCGCCAACGGGACCCGGCCCGCGCCAGAGGCGCCCCCGCCGGCCGCACCAACACCTCGGGCATCTGCCACCGCCGCGGCCCGACCGCCGCCGCCCCCCCAGGCGGCCCTCCCCGGAACGACGCACGCGGAGTACGGGAGGTACCGCCACATCCTGCCCCAGCTGCAGCCCTCCACATCGCCGGCCTACCAGGGGGAGGAGACCCGCCACAACCCCGCCTCCACGGCCGACGCCGTCAGGGAAATCCTGGCATCCGCCGAGGCGCGGCATTCAACCAGACGCCAAGGCATCCCATCCCACTACATCTTCCCCTCCGATCTGGTGAGGCGAGGTCCCGAGAAGAAGCCAGTCAAGAGGGGGGAGGCGACCAAGGACGAATACGCCCTCGCCCTCCTCACCCTCATCGACCACCCGGACTTCCCCGCCCACTCCGCCCCCGGACTCCACCACCATATCCTATCCATCTGTCGTGACAACCTCCTCTATCCCTGGACGACCGTCCGCCACTACTCTGAGGCGGTCTTTACCGCGATCGCGGACGGTACCCTCCCCCATGGCTGGCACGACCCAGTGGCCATAAACCTCCTCAGACTGGAGTCCCTCGCCATGCCTCCCCACTCCACCACCACCCAACTCCCCTCCCTCGACCCTGCAATGCCCCGCCCCCAGTTCCGCGGCCACACCGACACACGCGTGGCCTACAGTAAGGAGACCCACGGCCCACTCTGCTATGCCTGGAACCGGGACCCCAACTCCTGCACCCACGCAGCCCCGGGGGAGGTCCACGGCCAGGGGGTCTCCAGACAACTACACGCATGCGCATACTGCGCCAATGTCCGGAGGGTACTAACCAGGCACAGCGAGGACGCATGCCTGGCCAAGCGCGCCCGGGCAGCGGCTCCCGCCTCGCCGGATTTTTGAGGAGCCGGCACCTCCAGCCCGGCACGGAGGCCCCAGACCGGCCCACCAACCCTATCAAAGCCGCCCACCACACTGCTACCAGCCCTCCGGACACCACCGCCCACCCGCCCGAGGCGCGGCCTGCCCGCCGCCTCGGCGCCGCCGTGCCCTCCGGCAACCACCCCCGCCTCGGGCCCCAGCGCCCCCTCAGTAAGGCTCCCATCGCCGCCCGGCGCCAGTCGCCCGTCACCCTCGACCCAGACATCCACCCCGACCCAGGCGAAACCGCCTTCCTATCCCCCCTGACCCCACCGACCCCCCCACCGACCCGCCCCACGACCCCCCCCCCACCGCCCGCGATTTCGCCGCCCCCCTAGCCCGCCCCCGCCGCACCTCCTCCCCCGACCCCTGCCCTGACCGCCACCTCGGTACCACCAACCACATCGGCAACCACCGCCCAGTCGGGCCCCAGCGGCCCCTCAGTAAGGCCCTCACCACCGCCCACCGCCACCAGCCCGCCACGGACCACAGCCCAGCCCAGCCCAGTTTGCCCGAGGCGCGGCCCGACCGCCGCCTCGGCACTGCCGACCTCATCGGCAACCACCTCCAAGTCGGGCCCCAGCGCCCCCTCAAGAAGGCTCTCATCGCCGACCAGCGCCACTCGCCCATCACAGAACACAGCCCAGCCCAGCCCAGTTTGCCCGAGGCGCGGCCTGACCGCCGCCTCGGCACCGCCGACCTCATCGGCAACCACATCCCTGTCGGGCCCCAGCGCCCCCTCAGTAAGGCTCTCATCGCCGCCCGGCGCCAGTCGCCCATCACGGACCACAGCCCAGCCCAGTTTCACAAGGAACCCTCAGGCCACAGCCCAGCCCAGCCTCAGAAGGAACCTCAGACCACAGCCCAGCCCAGCCTCACGGAGAACCCTCCTCCGAGGGCACAGCCGCCGACCACGACATCACCGTCATCAACCCGCCCGACCCGACCCCGACCCCCGTCCCACCCAGCCCTGAGGAGTTCGCCGGCCGACCTACTCACCCGATCCCTCCAAGGGGCGGGCCTCCCTTTATTTTGGCCGCCCACCCCTTGTCGACCTACCCCGCACCTCGCACCTCAGACCACACAGCTCAGCCTCACGAGGGACCCTCTCCAGACAATCCAGCCGCCGACCTTAACGCTCTACCCTCACGACCCTCCTCTCACCCAGATCTCCGGCCCCCACCTCGGGCGCCCCGCGCCCCCGCCTCGGGCGCGCCTCGAGCCCTCTCCTACTATTTGGTGGAGGGCTCCTCGGCACCCCCTCACTCCACTGACAAATAACCTGGCCTCCGGACTTACTGACTCTCTCCTGCTCCTTATGGGCCTCTCTGCTCCTTCCTGGGAGCCCCTCATCATTCTTCATACCTCTATTTTCTATTTACCACTGTGCATTTACCTCTCATTTCTTCTACCTACACACCACTGTGCATATATTTCATTATTTGTATGTACCTACACTGTCCACTGCATATATTTCATTATTATGTACCTAACATGTTTTCCGCTGAGGCGTGTAATAAACGCGCCTTTCTTCCACCCCCGCCTTGTTTTCTTCCTTCTCGCGCATCGGTCGTAATGCGAAGCATTACGTTTGATGCGAGGGAAGGGAGAGACCCTCCCCCGCCGCTGTGGCGCTCCCTACTCACCTCGGCCGAGCCCCGGCTCGCCCCCCCCCCCCCTCTCCTGCCAGTCCTTTGTCCGGCGCTCACGCCTCACCCGACGCCCGCTGCTCGCCACACCTCACCCTCCCCCGGGCCGCCAGCATTCGCACCTCACCGCCTGCCGCCCCTTATAAGGCCGCCCGCCGGCCCTCCTCAGGCACTCACCTCCCTGCCGTCTTCTGCTACCCTTCACTTTTTCCTCCGCCCACCCACCCTACTCTCCCTTACCTACTCACTCCCCAGGGTGGAGGGCTCCTCGGCACCCCCTCACTCCACTGACAAATAACCTGGCCTCCGGACTTACTGACTCTCTCCTGCTCCTTATGGGCCTCTCTGCTCCTTCCTGGGAGCCCCTCATCATTCTTCATACCTCTATTTTCTATTACCACTGTGCATTTACCTCTCATTTCTTCTACCTACACACCACTGTGCATATATTTCATTATTTGTATGTACCTACACTGTCCACTGCATATATTTCATTATTATGTACCTAACATGTTTTCCGCTGAGGCGTGTAATAAACGCGCCTTTCTTCCACCCCCGCCTTGTTTTCTTCCTTCTCGCGCATCATACGCATCGCGCCAACATACGCCGATCTATGTGATTTTTGGCCGCTACGTCGGGATATGTCTTATGCGTTATGCATGTGTTGGCGCTCTTTGGTATATGTTAATGTACGTCGACGTTCATTGAGATACAGCGTCTTGTGTCAGGGGGTCGGCAAAGTTGTGTGCATGCACAAAACTTTCGACGTACGACAACATTCAACAACATGTGGATTTTACATCGGCTGTACATTATGTATATGTTAGGTGTACGTCGATGTACTTTAGACATACGTTAAACAAACATTGTTCACTACGTTGCACTATACTGACCTACGTTAAAAGCAGTGGGAACAAACAGTCCACGTACTGACAATGTATGGATAACGTACATCTAACATAGTCTAATATACATCTAACGTACATCTAACGTAGTCTAACATACACTTAGCATTTCTCCAGTGTGTCTTGACGTATGTAACATATGAGGCGTAGTTCTGGCGATCGAATAACATATATAACGTTCACCGGCATTCTGCAAACATACCATGAGAGTAATTCAAGCATTTTTCACTGGGAGGCACATTAGCCATATGTTAGCCATACGTTGGTCATACGTTAGCCATATGCTATGTATGCAGTATGTATATGTCCAACTTTGCACCCCGCGCCAAAAGGTTTGACGCTTCTCAACGTAAAAAAGTAATTTTACGTTTTGGCCGTGAGCTTGCGAGATGCGTCGTAATGTAACAGGGCCTTCAACGTTTTCACCTTAGTTTAACATACTTACACCATGTTTGACCCGCGTTAATCTATCCTACGTTCAACTACGTTCAACTACGCCCACTAATACCCCTGTCACACTACAACGTAATGAGCCAACGTGAGCCTAACGTGGTGATATTTCGTCATTACGTTGATGTACGTTGGATGACGTCATAATGACGTTAGAGTGACGTCGAGCTACGTCATGTTACGTCATGTTACGTCGGCACGCGTCGAGGTTTTGAACCTGTTCAAAACTTTCGACGTATCTCAACGTGAGACCGTTACGTCGGGATGACGTGACAATGACGTTAGGTAGACGTTTCGCGATCGTTATAGCAACGTAAATGACGTTAGAGTCACATTATGTCACATCAGACCGACGGCCGGGGTTGGAGCAACGTGTGGGCAGCGTTTTGCACGTTACGGTCACGTTACGATCACGTTACGGTCACGTTACGGTCACGTTACGGTCACGTTACGGTCACGTTACGGTCACGGTTACGGTCACGTTACGGTCACGTTACGGTCACGTTACGGTCACGTTACGGTCACGTTATGGTGGCGTTACGGTCACGTTACGTCCCCGTCGCACCCGTTACGGCGACGTTACGCTCATGTTACACTAACGCCCGGTCACGTCGCCAATTACCCCTCCCCCCTAACGTTGTCACGTTACAGTTAAGGTCACGACGTACACCGACGTTACTTTCACGTTACGCTCACGTCCACAATTTGCATATTACGCCCATAACGTCGACGTAATATCATTATTTTCACGTTGTGGTTACGCTGACGTAGTCACGTCGTAGTGTGACAGGGCCATTAGGTGTATCTGACCGGGGCATTAGAGTTAAGCGCCAATGAACTATATCACTCCAGCTGACAGTCACAGCACTCTTATCGTGGCCTGAGCAGGAGCCTCAAACATACATCAAATATCTAGTAGTTACTGTCATGAGATAAATAAAACCTAATATATATACGAGACATGCCTCCAAGTCATGAAATTCAAGCATACTGCTTTAGAGTTGCATTGTTCGATAAAAGCATCAAATTTTCTAAACAAAGCACTTATCTAGATTAGAACCTACATATCTAACTTAGATAGTGGTGCATTTATTAAGCATTTGTTGATACATAAAATGGCATACTAAGTCAATTTGAACCTGTTACTGCTGAAGCCTATGGGTCAGACTTTTGACAAGCACGCCAAAATTAATCTTGGATGTTTCCACTTCAAATATCTCCCAAGTTAGTCATATTAAATCAATGTTATTTCAAATTAAAGTAAAGTAGATTTTACCTATCAACCTAATATCTTTATCTCAGAAAATGACAGAAACTCAAAAGCATTGGATGCAACTTTAAAAAAAGCGGGACCAGACAGGATGCCCAAATGAATTAGAGCGTCCGTCTCCCGTGTTGGTAGATTGTGGGGTCGTGTTTTCGAACCCTGGTCGAGTCAAACCAATCACTTACAAATTTATACTTGTCGCTTCCGAGCCTGGTGCTCGGCATCAATAGGATAGGACAAGGACTAGTTGGCTCAGTGTCAGGATAATGTGACTGAGTGGGACATCAGGTCAAGGTGCTGGCAGCCTGATCTTCCAGTGAGGCAGCACTATAAAGACACCATGAGTGCCCACTGTCACAAGTCGGTAGCCGTCCTGATATGACCTTGGATGTTGCTAGGACGTAAAACAACAACAAACAAACTAAAACAAGCGGAAACATTCCAGATACATTTCATCTGTAGAAAACCATCAAGAAGCCCTTAAAGGATGTTTTAATTTTAAAATGTATGCTTTAAACAAGTTAGAACATCCTCACTAATTCACTTTTGTAGCAAAGCAGTCACCAAACCTCTAGGGATATATTTTTAATTACAAAAACTGGAATCATTCTGAATGGATCCATATATATATATATATATATATATATATATATATACATATATATATATATAGGAAGAGGCTCAGCAATGATCGAAGGAAAATATCAATTTAATTAAAACAAAGCTTTGCCAACAGCTTTCATATCGACTGGTTCTTAAAGAATATTATTGTAATGGCCCACGGCCCTCCGACTCTCACTCTCGCAGTCACACACGGAAGAACACCAAGATTCAATTCAGTGTACGCTTCACCCTTGGTTTATTGAACCATCTGCTCTCCGTGGCGTCAGTAGTTGTCTGACCCACCCCTTGACTCGCCAGATCCCACGTCAACTCTATAGGTGTGTGTGGGGGGGGGGGGGGGGGGTCAGCCACACGCAGTAGAGGTCATCGTGATAATAGAGCTCATGTTCAGACTACTACATTATTATTTACAATTAAAAGAACTGAAAGCACATCGAAATAACTCTCATATCTAGCCAAGCAGAGTCCTTTTATGGCTAGCAAGTTCAAAACAAACCAAGGCGCTTTGATTAATTTCATTTCTCATGAAAAGATCCATCTCAAGTATTTTATTAAAATATCACGCGTAATATTGTAATCATATTATTGATTTGATAGATCATTCATACTTAACGAGTTTTTTAGCGAATGACCTGGTGGCTGAATCGATAAGAGAGTTGGCTGGCTTTCCATGTGGAAGGTCATGGGTTCGAGCCGCAGCCAAATCAAACTAATGACTTAAAATATATATGTATATATGTATATATATATATTTATATATATATATATCGCTACCTAACCTGGCGCTTGGCATTAATAGGATAGGGCAATGACTGGTTTGCTCAGTGTCCGGATAATGTTACTGAGTAGGATATTGGGTTATGGTGTTGGCAGTGCCTAGTCTACTAGTGGTACAGCACTATGACGTCGCCGTGAGTGTGAAATGTCACATTGATTCACAGTACTAGTGTAAGGCAGGGTAATTTGCTCCAAAACGGGGAACAGGGGAGGGGGTGGGGTCTTTTCTTGAGAATCTCAAAGAATTGTGTTCAGAAAAGAGTTGGACAAAGTACAGTTTTAATCTTTATAATACCTTTAATTATATATATAATTCCCATGACATACCTTCATACTATAATTGGCTATAATTATATGAGTGTTTCACTTAGTGATTAAACAATTATTAATAATAACACCCGCCTTAGCATTTTGGTGAGGGTATTTTTATATATCCCAGTAGGATACCCAGATTCAAAATGGCTGTTTTTTCAGATGATTAACACAGTCGAAGCAGGTCATGTCTGTAACCGGAAGTCATTATTCTATGCAATTAGTGGTGGTTTTTTCAAAGGCCTTAGGATTTCGAAGTGCAC
Source organism: Branchipolynoe longqiensis (assembly GCA_030323885.1). NCBI lineage: Eukaryota > Metazoa > Annelida > Polychaeta > Phyllodocida > Polynoidae > Branchipolynoe > Branchipolynoe longqiensis. The sequence continues at coordinate 29,341,800 of CM059193.1, forward strand.
ATAGCTAGCGTGAACTGGTTACCTAAGAATAATATCTGCAAAAACCCGCAACCCCTCTGCGCATTGAGTGTAATAATGGTGTCCGGTTATAGACATCCCTGAGTTCAGTAGTGCACATCGGCAGTGCTTTCCGATCACCTCACGACAGATATCTTCACTGCTTTGCTCATTGGAGAGAATAATGATTTCCGGTTATAGATGCCATGTTCATTAACTGCGCTAATCATAATCAATCGACCAGAAAATAACCATGTCGAATCGAGCAGTCCTCTCAGCAAAACTAAACAAATGGGGAAGAAAACACAATTTCTGTGCATCCATCCATGCTTGTTTGCTTGCTTGTTGCGGTTTTATTACCTAGCAACATCTAAAGTCATCTAAGGATGGGTACCAACTTGTGACAATGTGCATGCATGGCACCTTAATAGCACTGCCCCACTGGGAGACCACACCACCAGCATCATGACCCAATATCCCATTCAGTCCATGATACTGAGCTAACCAGTCCTTACCCTATCCTATTGAAGTTGCATAGTCCGATGGTTTTGAATTTCTGTATTTTTTCTGAGATAAATATATTAGATCGATCACTAGTATCTATCTACTTTACATCAGTTCAAAGTTACTTTTATTTTAAATGGTAAACCTTTGAGATATTTTGAGTGCAAACATGGAAAATTAGTTTTGGCAAGCTTGCCAAAACTCTGACACCATAGATTTCTGCAGTAACAAGTTCTGTTAAATTGACTCAGTATTGCCTTCTACGCAGAAACAAATGCTTAATAAGTGCATGAGTATCTAAGTTAGATATGTAAGATCAAATCTAGATGATTGGTTTGGTTTTGAAAATTTGATATTTCATCAGACTATGCAGCTTTAATGCCGAGTGCCAGGCTAGGTAGCGACAAATATCAATTTTGTAAGTCATTGGCTTGACTCAGCCAAAATTCCAATGCCCCGACCTACCGCACTGGAAGCCATGTGGGGAATGCTCAAACTGTAAAGGAACGACAAATTCCTGACCTAAAAACTTACAAAAAATATCTGTGCAAAATGAGGCTAGGAAACCCCCACTAAGCTGCACTGCAAAGGGGCATGTGATATGTCACGGCCCACCAGCGGGACGCCCAATGGAAGGTAACCATGCCAAAAGTAGCAAGATAACACACCGCACAGCTATGTACAAGCCAATGATATGTAAATAGGAGTAGGCTAGTCTAGTAATAAGAGTAGACAAAATAAATACATATATGGCAAGAAAATATTTAAAAAACTAACATAGGCTATTAACCATACCAACCAATTATCTATCTGCTACTAAAATGCAGGCAATCAAATACCTTATCAGCAGCCACTGTGTGGTAAGATAACACCAACACTACAACTGGCCAGCATTGAAAACAAGCCTGGGTACCCAGGCTTATATGCTATGGACAGTATAAATACAGCCTCAATAAAAAATAAATAAAAAAAAGAAGCCATTGCTCCTACTGATTTGGCCACCGCTTCCGACACAAATCAGTTCGTCAATAGTCACAGATTGTACTACTAGGGGCTAATTGGGAATGAACTAGTGAAATGTCTCGCCTACCAACAATACGCCTCTTCTGGATAAGTGTCCGCTGGTGTTAAAGGAAGGACTGAAGCAGGTGCCTGCCGTATTTAAATGCCTGGAAGTAGGGTGACCGTCCGTCCTATCCCTAAACATTACTATTGACCCTATACTTTAATCTCATGGTGCACCCATAAACGACTGGTTCTAGATGACTATACTACTGTAATGGCCCACGGCCCTTCCTCCCCACACTGCCACGCACACACGGAAGAACGCCAAGATTTGATATAAGTACGCTTCAACTTGGTTTATTATTAAACCTCTCTGGTCTCCGCGGCATCCACAGTCAACTGACCTGCCCCCTAACTCGCCAGGTCCCGTCCCACGCCGCCTCTATAGGTGGGTGGGGTGGGGTGGGGGTGGGGGGGGTGAGCTAGCCACACGCAGTAGAGGGCAGCCCCATCGGGGGTCTGCCCAGTGGCTAGCGTGCTGCCACCTAGCGCAGTCCAGTGTAACTGTATAGGTGCGTGGCATAGTCTCCACTGCCACCGTGTGGTAGTAGGGCTCATGTACAGACTACTACACTATCATCAATTTCTTAACCACAACAATCTCTTAACCACGCGGGTCACCGGGTCACCGCAGATGTCTTTGCAACCAGTTTTCTCTATGTTTCCTTGTTCTCCATTGCTCTTTTGGAGTTGACAAACTCCAAGCCTGTTCATTCCCTGATGTTTTCTTCCAACCTCTTCCTTTGTCTCCCTGGTCTTCTTCCTCCTTTCACTTTGCCTTGCAAGATGGTTTTGGTCATACCTGATGAACGGGGAAATTTGACCACACCGCTGCAGTTTGCGTTTCTTTACGATTGTCAGAAGATCTTTGCGTGATCTTCGTAGCATCATTTCCTTCTATTTCTTTCTGGTGTGATTGTAGTGAGATCGTGCTGGCAAATAAAATAAAAATGTCACTTCTTGTATCTATGTGTAAGTGGTTTGCAGTGGGCTTCAACCCCCCTCCTCCCCCCCCCCACTCTTCCCCCAACTTCCACCCTACCATAGTCAGGTCTCGGGCTAGTGATTACAAGACCGAACGCGGTGGCCCACTCGGAAGAGCGCAGGCTTCCCATGCGGAAGGCTGGGAGTTTGAATCGCGACTGAGTCAATCCAATGACTTACAAAATTGATACGTGTCACTAACCAGCTTGGCGCTCAGCATTACTAGGATAGAGCAAGGACTGGTTAGCTCAGTATCAGGATAATATGACTGAGTGGGATATCCGGTCATTGTGCTGGCAGCCTGATCTCCCAGTGCGGTGGCAGGACAAGTTCACCATGAGTGCGCACTTGTCACAAGTCGCTACCCGTCCTGATATAACCTTAGATGTTGCTAGGTTGTAAAACCCCAACACACAAACAAACAGACTAGTGATTACGTCGACTCCAAAACTCTGATATCTCCGAAGTGACGTACTATGAAATCCTTGAGTAAATATCGGAAAATGTTGCAATATTTCAAATAACTGGGTGCATTCATGCGGTGTGTCTGTACTATTACGTACGCCTGGAGCTGGGCCGGTGTTGCGGTTTCCCAGGGACACCAGTTTGCGAGGGACACATCGCTTCTACACATGCATCAAAATAGAACAGAATTGTCACTAAACTTATAAATTTAATATAATGTTTTTGGTAAAGATGTTTTCTATATGTGTACCAAACGATTTGTTTCTAGATGGTGTAATTTGGGAGATATTTGACTTCTTCTGTATTATCTGTATGAACATTGCTCACGACCATTGACAATGCCTTGAGTTTGACGGTATGCGCAGTGCAAAGCGTTAGTTTTATTCAAAATTAATAGAATTCAAGAACTCCTAAGCTTATAAATTTAATATAGTCTTTATGGTAAAGATGTTTTCTATATGTGTACCAAGCGATTTCTTTCTAGATGGTGTAATTTGGGAGATATTTGACTTCTTCTGTATGAAGATTTGCTCATGGCTGTTAACAATGCATTTGAATGGAAGTGTCCCTGGCAAACTGGTGTCCCTCCGAATCCGCAACACCGGCCTTAGTACCCCCCCCCCCCTCACATCCCTTCTCAACCCTCCATCACACCCTCCAATCAATATCCAAGCACTAGCTACAAGATAAGCGTTGTGAGATTTAGAGTGTACTACTACACAAATCGATGATAATTTAGTCCATGTGTGGGTTTTTTTTAGGGACGGGGTGTAAATACAGTTTGTGAAATGATTGCCCTCTGCTTGGTTGTGTCCCACATGCTCTTATCTCACCCGGCATGAACAGCGAAGGTGCAACTCTTGAGCCCATAGAACTAAGAAGGCTACTACTGTCCCAGCCCGCAGTGTGACATAGTTCCGATCATCATCATCATCATCATCATGCTGTCGGTCGCGATGCAACAAAGACTGCTTTCATTACTTGACTGCCGCTCTCCATTCAATTCTTTTATTTTAACTCTCTGCAAGGTATGTTTACAATAAATTGAGGTGATACAATAAATGCATACAAATTCCTTACAGACAGAAAGGATCCCAGAAAAGCGATGCTTATCTAGCTGGTCTCCATGATGTGAATGAATAAGTGATGACAATAACAAATTATTAAACTTAAGCTACATTTTTAACTAATGATTATGATGAGCTACTGATGTGTCTCTTCACAGTTAGTAAAAAACTAAGTAATGATAGGAATATTATATGGATATTGTGTCATGGATTCATGTACTTACATGCAGTATCAGTAGTTATTTTGCATGTATGTTAATAGTAGGTACTCCAAAGTGATTTCTACTTTCAAGAGGTCAGTATTACATCTTATATATCTGTACAGATCTTTTGAATTGGATCTCAATGATATAAAAATCATTTAGATCGATTGAATAGCTGCAAAGTTATGAGTGTTTAAAGATTGATTTTTTTGCCCCGATTTGTGCACATTTCCAAATTAGCCAAATCTTGGATTTTAGGGTCCCACCTGGAAGCTATTTTGCATATGATCTGTCCAATATTAAAGAATCTCATTCTCTATAGTACAAATAAGAAGCTCAATTTTTTACAGACCATCACTGTTAGTATTCTTTCTGAAATTTCATGTCAAACTTGCTAAATTCCTTAATTTCCAGCAACCACCAATAATAAATTCAGTAAAATATAGAAAAATAGGATAACTCCGGTTCTACTTGTCCTATCACAGCAATCTTTATACCAAAATAACCAGAATCAAAAGCTCTACATGATGACATAATTTTCTAACTGATCAGAGAAAGAAAGACAACATTCAATTTTAGGCATCGCGAGCTGACAATAAAATTAAGAAAAATAGCATAACTCCCATTCTAATTGTCCGATCACTGCACTCTTTATACCAAAATAACCAGAATTAAAGGCTCTACACGATGACATCATTTTCTCTAACTGATCAGAGAAAGAAAGACAACATTCGCTTTTAAGCATCGCGAGCTGACAATAGCCAAATTCTTGCAGCAGTCACTTCTCAGACCAAGCTTGATGCGTATGATATAAATCTCAACCAAATATTGTTCTGGTTAGGTAGAGGAAGACTTAAGCTTTCTGATGATATAATTTTCAAAACGATCCTGATCAATTTTCAAGGAGGATTAATGTCTTAATGTTTTCATTCCTTCAGTTCAATCAAATTTCCCACTCAGAAACACTCATGCTTGATATACTAATGAAGCCTAGATTCTTCTCTATCTTTTATTGGTGGTTATTTTTAGCTCAGGTCAATGTACTCACCAAGCCATCAAGTTTAGGGAAGGGAGTAGCTCAGACTGGATGAAAACAAAATCGGTGAGCATGCTCAGAGCTGCCGATGGTACCCGCCAACAAGTGTCCAGTGACTGTGATTTCTTTCATAATGATGATTAAAAATCAGACATGCTAAAAGGCAAAAGAACAAGCTTTAATTTGATATAATATTTATTTCAAACCAAGCAGAATTAGTGGAGATTCAAGCCTTTTTAAAACGGTTAAAATAGGTCAAATTTCGCGCTGCGGACACCGTACACGCCGACTTTGGAGTACCTATTAATAGGGGTATTATATATATTCTTTACTGGTAATCGATTTAGTATGCATTGAGATAGCTTATCTTTGGTTTTTTACAGAAGTTTTTCAAAGTTTGAAGGTTTCCAATCTCTACTGGTATTGAGTTCCAGATATTGGTTCCTTGGTTTTCAGTTGTTATTTTGCCATATTTGTTTCTAGTGTGTTTGTGATGTATGTTATTTATCTGTCGTGTGTTATGGGAATGGACCTGATTGTTTTCTTTGAAGAGATTATCAAATATTTCAGGGAGGAGGCCATTCTTTTGCTTGTAAACAAATTTTGCAATGTATATTTTATAAATGTCAGTTACCATAAGTAAGTCCAGGTCTTTATGAAGTGATTTAGTTGGGGTGAGATAGTCTTTGCTATACAGTATTTTCAAGGCTCTGTTTTGTTGTGTCTGTATCTTTTTTAGGGTTGATGATTTGGCTCTCCCATACACCTCTATACCATACTGGATTTTGGAGTAAACGTATGCATAGTATAGTAATTTTTTATTTTCCTCATGTACCCGTCGTCTGATTATTTTAAATGAGTTAGCCGTTTTAATTATTGAATTATTTAAGTCATCAATATGTTCATCCCAGTTGAGGTTCTCATCTAGAATTATACCTAGGTATTTCACAGAAGGGACTCTCTTTATTGTGTTATTGTTTATCTTTATGTTGTTTAGGTAATCAGGAATGGTTGTACTTCTGCTTTTAAATATTGTGTAGCATGTTTTGTTCAGGTTTACTGTTAATTTGTTTTCATTACACCATGTAAATATGTCTGAAAGGAATGTTTTAATTGAATGTTTTAGTTGTTTGGGTGAATTTGAGGTTATGAAGCCGTTGGTATCATCTGCAAATAACCTTGTTTTGACATCTTGTTTTGTACAGTTGACTATATCATTTGTGTAGATCAAAAATAGGAGAGGTCCCAGGACAGAACCTTGGGGGACACCATTGCTGATTGAGTTTAGCTTGGATCGTTTACCGTTTATGTATGTAAATTGCTTTCTATTGCTTAGGTAACTCTCAAACCATTTAAGTCCCTGGCCTCGAATTCCGTTGTGCCTAAGTTTTGAGAGTAGGATGTCATGGTCTACGGTATCAAATGCTTTGCTCAGGTCTAAGTAGACTCCTGCAACATGTTTCCCATTTTCAAGGTCTTGTAGTATGTTGTCTAAGATTTCAGTCAGAGCCATTATTGCTGAGTGATTCTCTCTAAATCCAAATTGGTATTTGTATAATATTTTGTATTTGTTAAGAAATTGGTAAACTCTTTTGTACATTAGTTTTTCCATTAATTTGTTTAGGGTACTGAGTAGGCTGATTGGCCTGTAGTTATCAACTAGGTATTTCTCATTTTTCTTATGGATGGGTATTACTTTTGCAACTTTGAGATTTTCAGGAACAGTAGCATTTGCAAATGATAGGTTTATTATGTGGGAGATAGATGGTGTGAGTAGAGTGTCACACTCTTTGATTATTTTTGGCGAGATATTGTCATGTCCGCTTGACTTATTAGGATTTAGTTTCTTTATTTCTTCTAGGGTTTCTTGTTCATTGGTGGGACTAAGAAAAAAACTATGTGAATTTGGGTGTTTAAGATATTGCTTGTGTACTATGCTATTACTGGTGTGTTTTGCTGCAAGTTTTTCACCAATTGAACAGAAGTGTTCATTTAATGTGCTGGCGATATCTTCATTGTTTGTCATTGTTTTATTGTTATAGATTAGCTTGTCAATTTGATTTTTCATTTTTGCTTTATGTGGGTTGATGATGTCTCCAAAGATTTTCCAGAGCGTATAAAGGTTTTGTTTCTCGTTACTGACTAGTTCTTTATAGTAGCCTTCCTCTGCTGATCGTAGACAAGTGATTAGTATATTCTTATATTTTGTGTGTTTTATTCGGTTTTCAGCTGTTGGGTTGAGTTTGTATGTTTTGAAGTATCTATCTTTTACTGCTATACAAGTTTTAAGGCTTGATGTGATCCATCTATTATCTTTTGCTCTTTGTCTTGATAGTTTTGTTAGTGGGAAAGCTGCATTAAATGCTGTGTTATAAATCTGGTAGAAGATGGTTAGGGCTTTGTTTACTTCAGTTGCTTTGTAGTATTCTTTCCAGTCTGAGGTTTCAATAAGGTCTTTGAATTTAGCCATGTTTTTCTCCCCAAATATTCTAATAATGGGTCTGTCCTGTTTTTTAATGGGGTTGTGAGATTGAATTGTTATAAAGTTGGTTAGATGGTCAGTGATATCGCAGTAAATATTTCCTGTGGATATATTCTGATTACTTTTTATTACATTGGCATTTATTAGTATATGATCAATAAGTGAAATCTGGTAGTCTACTATTCTGGTTGGTAATGTGATGGTGGGGATGAAGTTTTGCTCAAGTGCTGTTCTAAAGAAGTTATTGACATGGTTATTCTGTTTTATTTATAGTCCATCAATGTTTAGGTCCCCTGTTATTATGCACTTTTTGTTTTCCAAATTAATTTTCTTCATGTTGTTTTCAAGTTGTTCAGTGAAGTGTTTGAGGCATTCAACACTACTGCCTGGGTGTTTATAGATGACCCCTATTATGTAGTCATCCTTTTTATTTGGAAAGTTAGTTTCAAGCCATATGTTTTCTATTTCTAAGTTTTGGTTATTGATCTGTTGGGGCTCGATGATTAGGTCATCTCTGTCAATTACTTTATATATATTCTTGTATATTAGGCCTACTCCTCCTCTAGAGAGTCTAGGTGATTTGTGTTTAAATTCATATCCAAGTTTGTTCAGTTCCTTTTCTCTATTTAGTATGTTTTTGGTTCCTATTTCAGAGAGTGCTATCAGATCTAAGTTATCACCTAGTGATGCGATTAATGCTAGAAGTTCCCCAAAGTGAAGGTCTAAACTCCTGATATTATGATGAATTAGTTTGAAACTGTTTTCTGGCTTGTTATTCCTGTTTATCTTACAAAGCTCTTCACAGGTATAATATTTGCAGTTGTTTGTTAGTAAGTTGTCAGGCACCAGTGAATTAATATAGTTAAGAAATTTGTTGTCGTTTAGGCAGGACTTAATGTAACTTTCAGCAGTTTCAAGTGTTGTGTGCAATTCAACATTTGTGATGTTACTAAATGGTAGGATTGAGAGGGTTGTACTGTTTTTAGACATGTGTGGGTTTTGCATGGACTTTCCTAAAAGGAACTTTCTGGTGTTGGTGGTTGTAACCATTAGCTTTAAGAATATTCTAGGTACTTGTGTACACAATGGGTTTTGCAGGTTACCAGATGTGTAATCTACCAGGTGCTAGTTGAGTTTTTCAGCGTCTACATACAATAGATGACTACAATCACATACAGTGAACTCAGGCTACAATATTTTACAGTAGTATACAATTGACTACAAGCGTGTGCAATGAGTTAATAATTACGATAACATACAATGAGTCACAATAGCATACAGTGAATCAAGATGACATTAGACAAGGGTTCATACAAATGCAAACACAATTGAGTAAGGGTTCATGAGATGATGTTCAGACTCAGGATCCAATAGTATATGATGATCCAAGTTCTCTGAGTAAAATAATCTAAAATGGTTCAAGAATACTCTTGACTAAATGTTTCTAGAATGAGATTCAGTCTGACAGATTATTAGTCTCTGCCTATCTGAGTTAGGCTGTATGTCATTAATTAGCAAATGACAAATGTTCACAGCAGTAGATGCTATGGGTAGTGCAATATGCAATGTTACGCGTTTGTTGATCATGGCCATGTTTAGTTATCAAATTTGGGGGGGTGATTCTTTATATGGTTCTGGGTTGTTACTTGTATTATTTCTTTGTTATCATTAGGACTAGATTGTGAATATGCAATGTTATGTGCTAAGTTTATATGGTATGCATTATGATATACTAGGTTTAATTTCATTTTGACCAACTAGGGTTTCAGTTTTATAGTCTTGTTGTGTTGTATTTGGGTGCATGATATAATGTCTCTTTAACTTGAGCCTCGCTTACTTGAGACCTAGCATTTGTGTCAATGGGTGGGAGGTCATGATCGTACCTGTCACGTTTACCTAAGTTATGGTTATTGTTTCTTATGATATTCTGGTACCGTTCTTGATCATGTGTTCTTGGTCTTCCCACTGAGCTACTGTTTGAGCTGGAGAATTTACTTCTCCAAGGTTCTACTGCATATCTGAGGTTGGAGGCTAGCAGTTTAGTCCCATTTTCAGTTAGGTGGTATCCGTCTGATGCAAGTAGGCCCTGCTTGGCTCTGCCATTTCTGTGTATGTTGTCATGGTGACACAGCTGGATCTTGGGATCGTTTTGGTATTTACCCTTGATCATTGAGTTGACTTTGTACATCTTTTCTTTAAGTTGATCTTCTCTCGGGGTTCCAAGGGATATCACTATGTTGGACTTGAGATATGATATTTTAGCCTGGGTGACTCAGTCATGTCAGTCACACACTGCACTTCTGACTTATGTTTGATGTCATTTGTCAATTGATGTATCACAACACATTTGTTATCATTGTGATTCTTGGCATTATCAGACTTGAGCCACTCAGTCACGTTGGGTAAGGTGTATAGCTGAACCTTTTCCAGTTTTGACTTTGTGGAGAATCTATCTGGCTCTATTTTGTCACATTGGGAGTTTCCGAGTAGGAGGATCTTCCCTGGGTGGGCTGCTGGAGGCTGGGGTCTTGAAGACTGCAGCATTTTGGGAGCTGTTTGTTGAGAGCTCTTCGGCCAAGGTGTATTGAAGTATGGGCCATCACGGGCATCCATGAGGATTCTACCAAATTCATTCCTGCCGTCTTGGTTGGCTCCTTCGCCCCAGTACTTTATGGGCGTTGCTTCCAGGAGGTATTTCCCTTTAGTGGCCATTAGCATGTCCCTTATATCTGGGTTGCACTCAAGTTTCGCCAGTGTTATATTGAATAAGATGTTCCTTTTTTTTCTATCCCATTCCCCATGTGTCTTCAGCTTGTTCTTGGCTATATTTCTGGCACTTTTTGCATCGGGGGGCTTCTCTGATTTCTTTAGCCACATTAGGTTGTCCGATATCTTCTGCCTTGATGTTCTGGTAATGCTTTTCACTATTGTCAAGAGTTAGCCCATTGAACTCAACTTTACATTTGTGGAAGTTGGAGAATTCCTCATATGGATGACCGTGGCTACTAAATCGGATGGTTCCATTGTTGTGTCTTTCTTCAATTTGTATTTTTGTGGGTCTGTTTGTGGGCTCTCTGACTTGGTGGTAGGCTGTATCATTTGTGGGTGTTGGAAGTTGTTTGCTGTGGGTGTTTGACGTTGAGTGGTTGCTGTGGGTGTTTGACGTTGAGTGTTGATTGTTGTGTGGATGTCGATTGCTGTGTGTATTTGCCATATTACAGATTGACTGTGTCAGCCTGTCATTGACCTGACACAGTCTGTCCACTTGAGCTTGACACAGCTCAAGCTGTTTTTCTGTTGCCAGTCTCAAACGTTCCTCAGCAGCGATTTCTTTTCTGGATGAATCCTCTTTCCAGTGAATTTCCTTTTGTAGTAGGGAGATATGGTTTTCCATGAGCTGGAGGTTTAGAGTGGTTTCCTTTGTGTCTGGAGCATATGTAGCGAGACTTGTAGTGTTAGTGCCTATGTCGTGGGTCTCAATATTCTCTGGCTGGGTGCTGTTGTGTGTGAACGTCAATTTGTTGTTCTGCTGTTCGTTCCTATTTGTTTGCGTTGCACTGTCTTGTTGGGTATAGTTGTTTGTTTGTGAGATCTTGTCCTGCAGGTCAGAGGTAAATGTTTGTGTACTTGTCGTTCTATGCAAGGTCTTGGTGTCTGACTGATCATCTGATGGGTCCAGTGCTAACTGAATAGCCCCTGATGGTTTCTGACACTTTTGGCAGCAGTATGGGGCTTCCTCATTCAGGCACAAGAAGGTGAGGAAGTAGCTTGGGAGCTTAGTACACTTGTAGTGAGACCAGTTTTTACACCTGTTGCATTGTATTATGTTGTCCAATGTGTTATCACTGCACTGGGGGCAACACTTATCTGGTTCTATCTCGTCACTGCTGGATAATCCTTGTATGCAATCGCTAGTGACAATTTCCTTTGGGGTGGTGGTGTCATTTTTAACTATCTTGGGTGTTGGTTTGTCAATGTTTGTTTCTTCTGGTTTGATTTCATGAAGGTTAGCTTTCATCATCATTTCCCCACTTGGTTCTGTATCAGAGTCGCTGAATTGGAGGCTAGATTCAGGATCTGTTTCAGTGTTTGACTCAAAGTTATTGTGTGTCTTGGTCACTGTGTCACTGGTTTGACAGTCATGAGCAGGGTCTCCAACTCTCTCACTGGGGGTATTAGTGTTGATTACCTCTAAGTATTGTTTTACTGGTATGCTGACATCATATGATGTATGTACCATGAGGTCCTCACTGTTTATATTACTGTCTAGTATTAGTAAGGATTCAGCTTCCTCTATGGTTTCACAGCCTTGGTGTCTGTTTCCACGGATACCTTCAGTGGACTTGCAGGCATCTGCCCAGTGTAAGAAAATGCCATTTTTTCTTCCAGTCATGACGACATAACATCCTGGATCTTTCTTTCTGCCTCTGTTTTTTTTGTTGGGCGATTTAGACATTTTTGATGGCGAGTTTGGTATATATTTGGATAGTTTATGTCTTGTTTCTACTGGCATTACTTGTTTACAGATTTGGACAGGTGCCTCTCTATTGAGTGCGCAGAGATGACAACTTTACTTTCTCTTTCACAACTTTTTCCACCTTTTTCTTTCACAGCATTGGATTTCATATTAACTTTAGGTGGTATTTGTTGGTGCAGGATGTCATATTTTCAGGAGATATCAGTTTGGTTTTCTGGCCATTGGATCATTATTTAACTGGGTTAGTACATATTCAGTGTGCACTGTTCACCACGGTTCACCTGATGAGCACCATTTTCAAATCAGATTTCCTCTCCCTTCACCAACCTTACAGTCTGGTTCTCCTGCAAACTGGATGTTTCAGCTGTGGTGAGTTGTTAGCTCTCTGCTGTGGGAGTGATGTCCATGAGTCGGTCTTAATGTCTCTCAGCTTCAGGTTTCTATTGATGGCATAGTTCCGATATCGCTCCGATATCGTTCCGATATAGTTCCTGTATCGGTTCTATACCGGGATTCCAATATCATCCCGACGCGATTTGACCGACGGAAATAGGTCGCATCAAGATTGGCAGGATGTCGGTCTGTTTGTTGTTGTTCCCATTTTTATAGACCTCCACTACCGCATCTTCCTATTCAATTCAATTCTTTTATTTTAACTCTCTGCAAGGTATGTTTACAATAAATTGAGGTGATACAATAAATGCATACAAATTCCTTACAGACAGAAAGGATCCCAGAAAAGCGATGCTTATCTAGCTGGTCTCCATGATGTGAATGAATAAGTGATGACAATAACAAATTATTAAACCTAAGCTACATTTTTAACTAATGATTATGATGAGCTACTGATGCGTCTCTTCACAGTTAGTAAGAAACAAAGTAATGATAGGAATATTATATGGATATTGTGTCATGGATTCATGTACTTACATGCAGTATCAGTAGTTATTTTGCATGTATGTTAATAGGGGTATTATATATATTCTTTACTGGTAATCGATTTAGTATGCATTGAGATAGCTTATCTTTAGTTTTTTACAGAAGTTTTTCAAAGTTTGAAGGTTTCTAATCTCTACTGGTATTGAGTTCCAGATATTGGTTCCTTGGTTTTCAGTTGTTATTTTGCCATATTTGTTTCTAGTGTGTTTGTGATGTATGTTATTTATCTGTCGTGTGTTATGGGAATGGACCTGATTGTTTTCTTTGAAGAGATTATCAAATATTTCCGGGAGGAGGCCATTCTTTTGCTTGTAAACAAATTTTGCAATGTATATTTTATATTCACCGATATCGGAAATTATCTTTCTTTGTTGTTGTTGTTTGTTGTTGTTTTACGTCCTAGCAACATCTAAGGTCATATCCGGATGGGTACCGACTTGTGACAGTGCGCACTCATGGCAACTTTATAGTGCTGCCCCACTGGGAGACCAGGCCACCAGCACCATGACCTGATATCCCACTCAGTCACATTATCCTGGCAGTGAGTAGACCAGTCCTTGACCTATCCTAATAATGCCGAGAGCCTGAGCTCGGAAGCGACAAGTATAAATTGTTAGGTCATTGGTTTCACTCGACCAGGGTTCGAACCCACGATCCCATGATCTACCAACACGGGAGACGGACGCTCTAACTCAGTTGGCCACCCCGGTTAGCAGGATGTTGGATATTTGATATTATTGAATGAATTCTGTAGATGACCAGTGATAAAAAAAAACATTGGCGTGCTGAGATCCAGTGCATTTGACAGTCTTACTTACTTACTTATCCTCCTCTGTTTATATGTTTATGCCTGTTAACAGATTCAGCCTATATATATGACAGCATCACAAGCGTTTGCTGTGGAATAAATGGCGCTATTGCAATAGCTACAGTGGGATTGCATTAACCTTTTGACCCCCACCTAATATTTGCCAAATTAATCACAACACATTAATTTTCATTTTGCGAAACATTAACTTTCATTTTGCCAAAGAAATATACAATCGATTATTTGGTAGCCTTTGTTGCTGTGCTTCCGAGTCCAGCTCTTATTTATTATTTCTTCCGTGAGCTCCACCCCGACCCCAGCTGACTGTCGCCCTTGTCATAATTCTCGTGGTCATGTTGCGAGGACTGACTATACCAATACTGGTTCCAGCATCCAGTTTTTATCTATTTTGAGGTAGAGTTGATGAAAAAGGAGAGAATGTAAAAAGAACAAGATGGTGGCCACTGAACCCTCATGATTTGACTTTTAAAGTATTGTCGTGGGGGTGATGAAAATGGGAAATACTGTGCCTAGAGTGGGACTCGAACCCACATCTCTTTGCACTCCGGGCCAGTGTGCTAACCATTACACCACCTAGGCTCCCTGATATCAACACACTCCCCACGCCTACCTGTCTATGTGGTTACTTGCCTGAGAGGTCAGTGCAGACCACTACACTCGTCCCCCTGGAATTGTAAGTCTTGTAATGCTTACAATTACATACATACAGGCAATGCACTAACACATACATACACAGGGTAGGTTCAACAACCATACAGCGCAAAGCTTGTACAGGATCCTGATCACGGCAACCAGTGTCATGGGGGTGATGAAAATGGGAAATACTGTGCCTAGAGTGGGACTCGAACCCACATCTCTTTGCACTCCGGGCCAGTGTGCTAACCATTACACCACCTAGGCTCCCTGATATCAACACACTCCCCACGCCTACCTGTCTATGTGGTTACTTGCCTGAGAGGTCAGTGCAGACCACTACAGTATATTAATCTACATGAATTTACAAATTCTTCACTTCGAAAGTAGGGGGCTATGATAGCTAAGTATTTAAACAATATATTTAGCATATATATTACTTTGCTAATTTATATGATTATGTACATAACCCAGCTTTCCGACACTTTTTCTATAAGCTTGTTTAGCAGCATGGAGGATGACCTCAAACTCAATGGTTTGACAATGTAAGGCAGATAACTGGTATAAGAACGATGCCCATACTGATTCAACAGGTGGGGGATTGCGAATGATGGCAACAAAAAGTCATGAATATTCCCAATAGGATAAACACGTCTTGATCAGCCGATGATGGTGCTTTTATTTTGCTTTTTTTTGTTGGTCCATTAGTTGTTTAAGCAGGGGAAATTTCAGTCATAGACAACTGGTCTTCCTCATTCCACTGCTGGTCAATAGAAAGCCTGAGCCTACACTTTTACCTCCCACACCACATAGACATGGTATGAGAGCAACCGGCCTTTGATGACGCTCTAAGTTATACACAGCAGTGGAAATCCAAATTGGCAGAGCTGGGAGCACAGGGAATCGAACCGCCGACCCTCAGATTAGGAGTCTGACCTAGAAAAAAGTCAGACACTCTAACCACTCCGCCACAGAGAATGCCATTAACAGCCCTGTGATGGACCTGCTAATCTAGTCTGAACCCAGTCTTCTTTTGTTAGTGCACAGTAGAAGTCCATAGCACCCTTGTATGCTTAATGCGTATACCACCAAAAGGTCCTGAGATTTATATGTTGTTTTTGACAATATTACGATGCCGTCTAGCTGAACCGCCGATAAGTGAGGAGAAAGCTGTGAGCCGGACACGGCAGGGGAAAAAAGTGTGACAACCCACTGGATGGATAGTGGACTCGTCCATCCACCCAAAGTAGAGTCCAAAAGCACAGTGTCCAAGGGGTTGCAGTGTGTCGTTCCCTCCTAATCGAATGCAAGTGAAACCATTGCGACCAATGTTTGATACGATTTATGATGGGTGTGAGTCAGATGGGAGTGTGTGTGTTGGGAGGTGGAGGGGGGGGGGGGGTCACGGAAGAAATAATAAACGGTAGAGCTGGACTCAATGGCACAGCAACTAAGGCTGCAAAACAATCGATTCGACATTAATTTGGCAAAATGAAAAGTTAATGATTCGCAAAATGAAAATTAATGTGTGGGGATTAAATTTGCAAATAAGAGGTATGGGGGAGGGGGTCAAAAGGTTAATGCAATGTCACTGTAACTATTGTAACAGCTCCATTCATTCCACAGCAAGCTTTTACGATGCTGTATCGGTATGTATCCATATCTATAATTAAACATCTCCATTTCTTCTTTTCTTTAAGAAATGTTTTTTAAAGGGGGCCCCAGCAGCAGTTTGCATATCCCTTCATTACTGGGTAGAAGGGACTGCTATGGATAAAGGACACTTGGCTAGAAATTGCAGCCAATCAAATGTGCCATTTCCACGATCATCCCAAACACATGGCGGCAGTGGAAGGAACTAATGTAGTGGGTAAGAGGCCAGACCTCATGCAATGCGAGGTGCCCAGAAAGCAGTGTATAATAATATTCTGACTCCTATAATTCCCCAGTCACTTTAAGATGCATAATAAAGGAGCTACTCCCTTATGACATTGTGATTCCACACCAAGTTTATTTTCCTAAATGTTTAATTCTTTTCTAATCTGAATTGATTGTTAGTTTAGTTAAAAGAATCATCAAGACATAAATACCTTTTTTTTTAAATGTGAAACAAACCATTTTTTATTGTAGGCATACATCAACATACATGAAAATGAGTAGCTATACATATAATGTTGTACAATATTCCGATAATCAGCAGAGGGCGGAAATAGAAATCCTCAATTATTATTCTGTGTGGCCAGCAAAGAGTGTGTGTATATGTATTTTGTGTATATATATATATATATATATATATATATATATATATATATATATATATATATATGGCTCTGGTGGTGGGCAGACCACTGGTGGTCATGGTAACGAAGAATGCTGAGTCCCTATTGGAGGAACTGGGAATGCTGCATCCCTATTGGTTGAAGTGAATGGCATGATCCTATACCAAGAATCCATGTATGGGGGTGATGAAAATGGGGAATATTGCACGTAGAGTGGGACTCGAACCCACATCTCGTTGCATTCCCGGCCAGTGTGCTAACCATTACACCACCTGGGCTCCCTGATATCACCACACTGCCCACGCCTACCTGTCTATGTGGTTACTTGCCTAAGACGCCAGTGCAGACTACTACATATGCAAACAATAATAAATACAATTAGACCTTTAGGGGTCTCCCTTATTTATATTATTATAATCAATTATAATACACATAATAAACCACAGGGCTGGACTCTCTCTCTCTCTCACTTTACTCTCTTCCTTTCTCTTTGTCTGTATTGTTTTCCTCATAGCCTACGTACACGTCCACAGATCCGATCATTGGTTTCTACAATGTCTTTAAAATAATTAACGGTTCACATATCCCATAACCCACCACAAAGATCCATTCACCTACCGTGACAATATAATAGGGGGAGTTGCTTTATTATGCAAACATGACGTGACTCAATTTATTATGGGACTCAAAATATTATCTCACACCGGCATTAAAACTACAGCGAAATCGATTTGAAACACCATATAGCATAGGTAACATATAGCTTGAAAGGTTGAATGTTTCATATGGTTCCGGTTCCGGTTTAAAGCTGCATGTGTTGCTGTACAGAATGTTGCAGTAAGTAAGTAAGTTAAGTTGAACCTGTTACTGCTGAAACCTATGTCGTCGGAATGCTGACATGCCTGCGCACAATTCATTTGTTTATTTTGTTAACAAATAAAAGTGACTTCAAATTAATGTAGCATAGATTGTAACAGTCAATCTAATATATTTATCCAAATAAACGGCAGAAAGTCCAAATTACCGGACGTGAAACCCATCATTGTGTAGCAAATCTTGATCAGCATATTCTGGAGGGATGATGAGCGTAATGATCTGCACTAACCTCTCAGGTAAGGAACTACATAGATAGGTGGTGTGAATAAGGTGATTGCATCAGGGAGCCTATGTAGTCTAATGGTTAACACGCTAGCCCTGGAATGACAAGCGTGCATTCATTCAAATCCTATTCTTAGTGCAATATTTCCATTTTCATCACCCTCATGACATAGATATATATGTAGTGTTGATTATAACTGAGAGAGAGTTGTTTATTATGCACATAAGTTCCTTATTTATAAAGCACATATAATGTACTGAATTACAATGCAGATATGTGCTCTATAGTAATACGTAGTGTCATAAACAGGCGGTGGTGGCGCCACCATTGCAGGTATCGGCTGCAGAGATGACAACAATAGCAGCGGTGGTGTAAATGAGGTGGAATTTGATCAGTTATTTATATTCGTATAACAAACTATATTGCACATAATACATATATTGGGAGTGATGTCATATGAAGCTCACCTGAGGAGACTTAAGCTACCAACATTGTCATATCATCGTCTCAGGGGAGATATGATAGACTTATACGATTATTACTGGAGTGCATGGCAGTGATGTCACAACAGGTTTGTTCAACCTCAGAACATACAGTAACACCAGAGGCCAGCGAAATAAGATCTTCAAGGAGAGTCCCAACCTTGAGGTCAGGAAGCACTCATTTTTCTTTAGAGTGAAAGATCCATGGAACAGTCTCCCAGACCAAGTGGTTGAAGCACCAATGGTAGAAGCAATTGAGAGAAGGCTAGACAGACATTGGAGAGGACACCCGCAATTATATGACTTCAGGGCACCGTCGACCAACATGTGTGTGCACAATTTTGTTATTGTTTTACATAATGAGCTGGCATTAGAGGCACATTAGGGCCTAGATCAGCCAGAAGAGGATGTGGTAGTTAATCTGTAAGTATATAATATATATGGAGCGAGCGGCACAGGCATGAGGCAGAGCCAGGCGAGCAGGAAGAAGCCAGGTGGCAGCACCAGGCAAGGCAACAGGTGTGACCAGTCACTTGAGTAGATGAGTGGCATTAGTTGGGGTAGTGTCGGTAGATATGAACTGAGGACACATCATATAATTGTTTATACAGCACATATATATATATGAGATAGGAGGAAAGTGACGCTATGTGGGCAATATTTGCGTGATGTATAATACATCTTACGCATTGTGCTAATTATATAACTTCATGTCATCATCATCATGCTGTCAGTCGCAATGCGACAAAGACTGCTTTCATTATTTAACAGCTGCTTTGTGCGGTTGTACATTTCATAAAAGCTGCTTGCAAAGTGTTGAAGTGCTGCTGGCTTTTGCAAGTTACTAGCAGCACTCTCTGAGAGGGAAAATAGAGATCTCACACCGGCAAGAACATGTCAAGACAGGCGCAAACTATTTGTCCCTGCAGTGGCTGGTCGGAAGATGTTGGGAGTTCCATACATCACCGCCCTTAAGGCTGCCACTATAACATGGTTTTCTGTTAGGGTTTGCTCCCTTAGCCGTTGATTCTATCAAGAACCAGAACTTGTACCACAAGGCAGTGGTTTACAACTTTGCAAGGCAGGGGCGTCAAACTCCCTGAGGTATTTTAGCACCTAAGGTATCCGAGGTACTGATTACCCGCATGTAACTTCATTGAAACGCAATGAAGCCTGACAACAAGACGCTTGATATAATCTCCACCCACCCTCTCCCCTAAACTGTCTGCCCAATCACTGATATAGAACGCCAACCTCTGCACCAAGACGTGATTTACAGCCTCCAATGTTTCACGTGAAGAGTGCACTTATAAACAAATATTGTCTACGACTTAACCATACCCCCCAACAAATTTAATTTAATTAAAATAAAAACCATGACTGCTACCGGACGCAGACACTGTGCGCCTAGATAAGGGCCAGTCCGGGAATCGGTGCACAGATTCGATGTGGCATCCCGACTATTTTGTCAGCCATTCGTAAACTGCTTTCGAATGATTTGAGCAATGAGGGACTCCCTATCTCAGCTACTCAGTGGAGTCGAATAGATGTGGACGCAAATGGAATGCCGTTCTGTGTCATGCCCAACAAGTTCAGGATAATATTCCTTAATTACTTCTTTTAGAATAATTATCTATATATATATATATATATATGTATATATATGTATGTGTATATGTATATATATATGTATATATATATATATATATGTATATATATGTATACATTTCGAGAATAACAAACGATAGAATAATAATAAGGACAATACTCCGCCTACTTATATACGCATAATTAATTATACATCCCATATCATTTTCAGTGGTAGTGGGAGTGCGAGTAAGGGTCGTTGACTCGTGGGCGGACAGGTGGCAGACCTGAGGTTGTAGCAGTAGATGACTTAGCTTAGGTTACTCCAGCCGATGACTGAGGAGGGAGGAGAGGGTGAGGATTAGGTGGAAGCTTCCGGCCTTATTATACTCGTATAATGGTTTATACATCATGGATGTGTATGTATTAATGTATAATCCTTACATATATAATGGTCAGGATCATGCAATGTGCAACCCGCAAACAGCTGCTGTCCTCTGTATTATTGCGTGTGTCGTCCCTCAAATCATATTGTAAAATATTTCGACTTTCTACACATATTTACAGTACAAAATGATTGATTGATTGATTGGTGGTTGCTTTACTCCATGTCAGCAGCATAGGCCATATTCATGGTGAGAAATGTTTGTTTTTTGTTCAAACCATCGCTTTTACATGTAAAAGCAGACAATCAATTATGTGCCAATATACACTCAGTAAATTAGAAAGCTCACAATCATATATTTGTGGTCAAGGGAAACAAGTACAAAATAGATTACAGTACAAAATAGATTACATTTAAAATACCCATTTGTTTTAGTTAATGTATAGAAGAATGTGTAACTCATTGCTGAACCCAGACTGATAGGGGAGGGGGCAGGTAGCCTCCATGGGAGATTGTCATGTTTAATATTTAATGTTTAATGTTTATTGAATCTGTATGGAGTGCATCGGATATGATAGTGGTGTCTGGTCATGGTGCCATGACCCGGTGTTAGCTGGGATGTGGGAATGATGGGTGCACCCGAGCTTCACCTATCTCTACTGTCCTGGAACCTCAAGATGGCGGCCATAAAGAGTAAAATAACAATATTCTATCTTCCATAATGTCATGTGCTTTCAATAATATCACAAACTTTCAATAACATCATGTACCTTCAATGACATGTCTGTAGGAGTGCTGGAGAGATTAAAAGCCTGGGAGGGCTGGCAGGCACCATTGGGCCTTTCCCATGACAACAGGTGCTTTTGTGTCAGCGTTACATGCTGTGCTATACCCACTGTAGCCCACTTCACTATTATAGACAGGCAACTACAGGACTCAGCCTACACCACACCATTTCCTCTACTACACTTTCTGGTATTTTATGGATAACTTGTATTTCATTATAGCTCACTTCCATCCATAAAGATCTGGCGACCACCTTTTAAAAGGGATTATCCCATAGATTACAATATGGCGATTGCACCTTCTGTGTGGCAGGCCCTCCCTTACAGAATAGTTTGCCGGAGGAGGTAAAGAAAAGCGTCATCCCTTGAACAATGTAATCTGTTCTTGAGACACGTCTGTTTATTATTGTTTTTTTGGGGGGTTGCGTGACACATTTTTAACGAGAAATGGGCAGAGAGGTTAGAGGAGACAGATTTGGAGGCACGGGGAGGGGCGGGGAGCGGCGAGGAGGGATGGGGGAGGGCTGGGGAGGGCTGGGGAGGGCTGAGATTGGGCAGGGAGGGCTGGCGAAGGGCCGGGAGGGGTAAGGAGGGGCGGCGAGGGGCTGTGCGGAGTCGGCTAGTAGATATGAAGATCAGAGCACGTTCATGGTGCGATCTTATAATTGCTATTGCTCGATATAATTATGTGGACTACCACGGAACTGCAAGTATAATTTACAACGCGAACAAGGTGCCCATGTTATGGAATTTTATTTGAAACAAGTTGATCTGATAGTGAGTACAGTAGAGAAGTATAATTTGTGATCGATATGAATGTTCAGGAAAGTTTGACTCAGGCCCTCAAACCCACGCGTTTGAATGTTCGTTTGAAGGGTTGGGTGTGCGGCTGAGTTGAGTTGAGTTGTTAAGTTGCTCCTCTGGCTGCCGGGGTGGAAGTAAAGGTTGGATGCTCGCCGATTTGCGAAGAGGGCTTCGGGAGGTCAGAGTCTCACGAGATCGGATCATGACGCCAGAGTTTTGTGAAGGTGGTTCTGGGCGAGACCGGTAGGGGGGCCTGTTGGAGGATTCAAACCCAGGTGGCACCACCATAGGGCTCCCTGTTCGCATGCAAATTACCCATGTTGGCAAACCACCATGAACCATTGCGCATGGGTTCCTTTGATACGAGAAGTGCCTTCAGCTGAGTCAAATGGCATTAGTCCCTTATGAAGTCACTAGAATTCAGTTATATCGGGAATAACAAAATCATTCAGTACACGCGCAATAAAACTGTTGAAAGACATTACACATGACGTGTATGTAGCAAGGATACTAGTCCTTATATATGAATAGAAAGATTTCAAATTGGCTTCACTTAGTCTTCGATCTTGGCCCTTTTGATATCACTTCCGACTATATATAGTATGTGTGTCATCCTAAATGTAAAAATCAGATCTTTCGATTATTAAAACTGCATAGTTCGATGAAAATATCAAATTTTCAAAACCGAAACCATTATCTAGATTTGATTCTACATTATCTGAGTTAGATATTAGTGCATTTATTTAACATTTCGTGAACTTACTATAAACAGGTTCTATCTGACAAAGTGACCGAATTGATGTTATGGATGCAAAAATGTCCTATCTACAAAAGGCTATCATGCAGTTACACAACTGTTTCTCAACTGGTATTTTTCACTGAGATATATTTAAAATAATACTGTTCTATCTGCTTTGCTATCATCCAGTTACACAGCTTCAGGCCTCATTATCTCAAAAGCACCATTTTGTCAGATAGAACCATTTCATAGTTAGGTCGCGATTTGTTGCCACATAGAAGGGAATACTGGGGACATTTAATAGAACCTGTTACTGCAGGAGCCTATGGTGTAAGAGTTGTGGTGTGCTTGCCAAACTTAATTTGGAATTTTTGCACTTCAAATATTGCAAACGCTAGCCATTTAAAATCAAATTACTTCAAACTAAAGTAAGGTAGATTATAATGATCAACCTAATATATTTACCGCAGAAAATTACAGAAAGACAAAACCATCAGACCATGCAACTTTAAACAACGGTCACAAGAAGCATGCAGAATTCATTGTTTACCAGATATGAGTTAGCTCAGAGAGTGCGGACAGTTCACTGTTACGCGCCCGGTAAGTTAATTATGCACACACACACCACTCACCGCACACCACTCACCACTCACCACCCACCGCACACCTCCCATGACATATCACTCATTGATGACCTAATCAGGCATTCACCAACGTCCCTTCGTAGGTCCCAGGGGTGCCACCAGGGGACAGGTTGGGGGTTGGGTGTGGGTGGCGTGTGGGTATAGTGGGTCGTAAGTGGATGGTGTGTGGGGAGAGTGTAGAGTATGGTTGTGTGGGTGGTGGTGGTGGAGAGTCCAGGGTATGGGTGTGAGTGTGGGGAGAGAGTCTAATGCCTAGTACACACCTCCCGTATAGGATTCGCGCACTAAAACTCGCTACTCGACCCGACCCGCTTAAAACTGAAAACGGGCCGATTCGTTTTTCGAATCGCGAATCGCATCGTAAACGCCGCTTTGCACTAAAACGAGATTATGGCGAATGCAATCGCTAGTGTGCGCGGGAGCGCACACCAGCGATTTTGTGGGCGAAACGGGCAGTTTTCGATCGTATACGGGAGGTGTGCACACACAAACGGTAGGTGTGTACCAGGCATAAGGGTTGCGTGTGGATGAGGAGAGTGTAGTGTAGTGGGACAGAGTGAGGGTGTGGCTGTGGGTGTGAGTGTGGGTGTTGGGACACACTCTAACACACCTGGGTGTGTGTGAGTGTGTAGGGGAGAGTGTTAAGGCCCTGTCACACTATGCCGTAACGACATCAGCGTAGGGAGAACGTGAAAAACGTTGAACTTCTCGGCGTAGTATGCAAATTTGGGCACAAGTTGAACGTGGATGCAGCGTAGTTGACGAGAGTGTAACGTCGGTAAAGCGTAGTGATAGCATCATTCAACGAGAGAGGACAACGTAATGACACTCACAGAACGTTATGAAAGTTATTCCATCGCCCGAACTATGTTGCTTTATGGTACCTTACGTTACTTACATCATTAAACATTGGTGAAATGCTGAATGTACGTTGGAAGTACATTCGGCATACATTCTCCTGATATTCTCCTGACGTTCTCCTGACGTTCCCATTACGCTGCGTGGATGTTTCCACCAGCTTTAATATGGGTCAACGTAGTGAAACGTAGTGGAACATAGTGAGCAGCGTTTGACTAACATCCATTTAACGTCATTGACATTCGCTGAACGTGTATAGAACGTACGGTGAATGTAAACCCTTACGTTTGAGTTACATCGAAAGTTTTGAACAGGTTCAAAACATTGATGTGTGCTGACGTAACACGACATAACATGACATAGCTCGACGCCAGTCTAACATCATTCTGACGTCATCATAACATAACCCAACGTACGTCAATGTAATGACGAAAAGTGACCATGTCAGGCTTACATTGGCTCATTACGTTGTAGTGTGACAGGGGTATAAGGTGGGCGTGGAGTAGGAGAGTGTAAGATGGGTGTGGAGGAGGATAGTGTAGGTTAGTGGGAGAGAGTGAGGGTGGGTATATGTCACATCTGTCAGGGGAGAGTTTAGGATATGGGTGTGAGTGTGGGTGGCTGTGGATGTGCGTGTGGGGGGACAGTGCAGGGTATGGGTGCGAGTGTGTGCAGGTTTGTTTGTTTGTTTGTTTGTTGTTGTTTTACGTCCTAGCAACATCTAAGGTCATATCAGGACGGGTGTGGAGTGCGGGAGAGTGTAAGGTGTGCGTTTGTGGAGGAGAAGAGTGGAGGATGGCGGGAAAGAGGTTTGGTATGTGTGAGGGGAGAGTGGAGGTTACTGGTGTGAGTATGTGTGGGTTGACGAGCATGGAAGATGTGTGAGGGGAGAGTGTAGGTTGTGGGGGATCAGGAGAGTGAGGAATAGGTGTGCATGGAGAGTGGATAATGTTGGTGAGAATGTGTGTGGAGGAGATTGGTAAATGTGTGATGGGAGAGTGCAGGCTGTGTGTATGGAGGGAAGAACGTGAGGGATGTGTGTGTGTGGTGAGAGGGTGGGGGGGGGGGAGAAGAGAGTAGACGATAGGAGGAGAATTTGGAGCAGTTCATGGAAGACTCAGAACAGCTCGCGAAGAATCAGAACACATCCGGAAGAATCGACGTATCTCTGGGTAAGAATTAGAGCAATTTGGGAATGGCTAGGAACACCTGGGTCTAAGTTGGAGTACCTCGGAGCCGAATCCCAGCAGCTCGGAGCCGAATCGAAGCAATTCGGAAATAATCGGAGCAATTCGGGCATAATCGGGTCAGCTCGCAGCAAAAACGATTGGGAAGCGGCCGAGGATTGGGGAGGCGGTCCGGATTCACTCGGGGCAGTTCGGGAGCAGCTCGGGAGCAGCTCGGGAGCAGCTCGGGAGCAGCTCTGAATGGCTATTACAGGTCGCTCTCTCGGGAAAATGACCGGAAGTCAGTGTGGATGATTTGAGCCAGCAGGCCTTGGGCCAGAACGCTAGCACAAAGCAACTCAACTTCCTCCACACAATCCGCTTGCTCTCTTTTCTCGCTTATCTTTTCTTCCTTTCTTTCACTTTAAAAAAAAAAAAATTCTTTTTGCTCGTTCTCCTCTAACGAAGCCCAGGCTGTAGTGGAGGAGGGGAGAGGAGATGTCAAGTGGCACTTAATTGTGTTTAGATTCAGAAAGGGGGAAAAGGGAAAGGAAAGAAGCAGAAATACTTGCATCCAGCGGTCATATCCAAGAGGGATCATCGTGTTTTCTCCCCCCCCCCCCATTTTACGCCATTTTTCCTCTTCTTTTTTCTTCATTTTATTATTTACATTGCTATATGAGTAAGGAGCGTGATTGATAAGAAATGATAGGTATAGAATTGGGTCTGTGTTCCTTGGCTGCGAGTGGTGCTTAGTTAAAGGCCTTTGGCTTTATTAAAAGCGGGCTCGGCATGGGACGGATGGGCTCCCTGTACCAACAATTTCACAATTAATATCACAAACTTTACAAACATTTTAACCTCGTGTAAAATGTTCCGATATTATGGCACATGACAATATATGTGAAACTACTATAATAAATTGCAACTTGTCTATAGAATGGTAAATGTAATATATAAAATCCAAAGGCATATGAGGGATATGTGGAGTTGGTAAACTATTACTCATTAGGTATAGAAATTGTATAGTAAAGTAGTCTTTGGAGGAGTTTCCCTTCTTAGATAGTCTTTGGAGGAGTCACCTCACATACCCCCTCCCCCCATGGTGTTATTTATGGATCATTGGCCACCACAAGGCACTGTAGCCGGTAAAACAAGGCCTTGGATACAACAGATTGAACTCTGATTGGTAGATCAACCAACCCATTTGACCACCACCATCTTGGATTCTAAAAGCTATATATATAATAAACTAAGCAAACTCCTTCTGGTTCCTTCTGCACCCTCTATCTCTTGCCTTCCTTCTCTATACTTGCTTGTAGTGATTTCCTATTTAACATGCCTACACAACCACAGCTGCCGGCCGTCGCACTTTACAAAAATGGCGACCACGACGAGGGGAGCATGACGGATGACCTTTGAGTGCACACTCATCTGGAAAGTGTTGCCGTCAACGATGACTTGTAACACTGCAATGATTGATAGCATTTCATGACAGCAGTGATTTGACGGTGGAAATTGAATTGGTTGTCGTTACATTTACCATTAACTTGTGACAGCGAATCTAGTAAAAGCACTTTGTGTCAGAAGGGGAATAAATAGCAGTAGATCTTTACAATATCACTGGCATTATTTGCAAGAGTAGCTGCTGACATCAAATCTAGTGACACCACTTTGTGACAGATGGATTGTGACAGTAGTGTTCTGCCACTTGAAATGTGGTGTTATCAACAAAGAATGTGGACTGGTTTTTTTTTATCAACAATAACCGAGAATACCAGACCTAGTGACACCAATTTGTGACTGCAGTATTGTGACAGAAGTGTTGCACCGTTTGGAATGTATTGTTATCAATAATAACTAATAATATCACATCATCTAGTGTCACCACTTTGTGACAGCAGTAGTACGACAGTTCTGATGCATGCCACAACGACGACATGTAGCTGCCTAACTGGGCAGAGCGCCTGCTACCAGTGGTGGGAATCATGGGCTTAATCCCCAGTTGGGTCAAATTAAATACTTATAAAATTTACGTGTACTGCTGCCTGGCGCTTAGCACAACTAGAACAAGACAAGAAGGGTTTCCTCAGTGTCATGGATAATAGGACTGAATAGGATATTAGGTCATGGTTCGAGTCAGGTGGTATCCTAATTAGGCAGCACTATAAAACCCTTACGCGTTCGTAGCATCAGTAGTCAGTACTTGTCTTCATGTAACCTCCGATGTGTCTAGCATGGGGAGGGAAGGAGGTGGGCCGTGTAATGTAGCAATACATTTCTTTTAAACGCCCCGTACGTTGGGGGTAACCTTATAGACCCCTTTCAATGTTCACAAACATCGTGCATGCGCGCGCAGCTTGGCTGCAGAATGAAGGCACACTGCCATTGAGTTTGCAGTGCAAAACGTTAGTTTTATTCAAAATTAATAGAAATCCATAACCTGAACCTTATAGATTTAATATAATCTGTTTGTTAAGAATGTTATCTGTTTGTATTCCAAGCGGTTTGTTTCTAGGTGGTGTGGTTTTTAGAGAGATTTCATTTTTTCTGTATGAAGATTGCTTACAGCCATTGACAATGCATTGAGTTTGCTGATATGTGCAGTTCAAAACGTCAATTTTATTCAAAATTAATAGAACTCAGGAACCCTAACCTTATAAATCTAATATAATCTGTTTGTTAAACATGTTTTCTACATGTGTTCCAAAAGGTTTGTTTCTAGGTGGTGTGGTTTTAGAGATATTTCACTTTTTCTGTATGAAGATTGTTCACAGCCATTGACAATGCATTGAGTATGCCGATAGACACAGTTCAAAATTGTCAATTTTATTCAAATTAGCAGAAATGCAGAACCCTAGCCTTATGAATTTAATATAATTTGTTTGTTGAATATGTTTTCTATATGTGTTCCTAGCGGTTTGTTTCTAGATGGTGTGGTTTTAGAGATATTTCAATTTTTATGTATGAAGATTGCTCACGACCATTGACAATGCATTGAGTTTGCCGATATGTGCAGTTCAAAATATCAATTTTATTCAAAATTATTTGAAATCCAGAACCCTAACCTTATAAATTTAATAAAATCTCATAGTTGAATATGTTTTCTATATGTGTTCCAAGCAATTTGTTTCTAGGTGGTGTGGTTTTAGAGATATTTCGCCTTTTCTCTATGAAGATTGCTCATAGACATTGGATTTGCAGTGTGACAGTGTGTCGTCCTGCAGCCAAACAGTGCGCACACTGACCTAAATACCTATATTGATGTCATATGAAATAGGTCTATAATGACGACAAGTCTTGAACATCCACAATTTGTTGGATACGCAGACAACATTTCTATCGCAAATTAGGAGCCACAGCGTTTTGACAATGCAATACCTAGGACTATAGGAGGTGGGTTCTGTGCAAAATCAGTCGGCATTTAGCAGCAGTAAAGTGTATGTGTGGAAGGAGGTGGGTGTAGAGGCGGAATGGTAGGGGGAACATGGGCACGGCTGTGGAGTCAGGGCACTGTTCAGGTTTTATTGGTGTACAAACATTTCGTCTCTAATGCTATTTTTGTGTGTGTGCGTTAGTCGTTTAAGCCGGGGAAGATTCAATCGCGGATAATTGGTCTTCCTCATTCCACTGCTCCTTGCCCTATCATAATAATGCCGAGCGCCTGGCTAGGAAGAAACAAGTATCAATTTTTAAGTCTCAACCAGGGTTCGAAACCATGACCCCACGGTCTACCAACATGAAAGGCGGACGCTCTAACTCATTCGGCAACCCCGTCTGGTTTTGTTTTTTTCTTGAAGATTTATACTGCCTATCATGAATAAGCCTGAATAGGCTTGTTTTCACCATTAGACAGTTTGTCGATTGAAAGCCCGAGTCTACACTTTTACCGACCCAAGGGATTTTTAACCTCCGACAGCACATAGACATGGTATGAGAGCAACTGTCCTTTGATGACGCTGTAAGTTATACACAGTGGTGGAAATCCAAATTGGCAGAGGTGGGGACACAGAGAATCGAACCACTGACCTTCAGATTAGGAGTCTGACCTAGAAAAAAGTCAGACACTCTAACCACTCCACCACAGAGAATGCCATGGTTAATTCATGATGAGACCGGAAGTGGTATAAGATGCTTTTATTCCCAAACAATAAGGAGCTCAATTACACTGGACAAAGAGGACACGCGGGATCACAACTTTAACGATCGACTGTTCTTCCTGTAGTTGAGGGGTGGGCGGTGGCAAAGTTTGGTGATCGGTTCAAACTTGCAGGCTTGTGTCCAAGTGGCGACTGACTGTTGGAGTCCTGAATGGGTTCTGAAGTCAGCACCTGGAAGACAATCAACCTGCTAGGTGGCACATAGCTAACAAGTGTATGTAGATTAATGCGCAAGAAGGCCAATAGGTGGCAACAATGCATAGTGGCCTGGAGGGTCCGACAAGTCTGGGTATGTGGCGACTGTAGTTGAGTTATAGGGTATGCAGGTATTGCAGGTATAGCAATACCTCAGGGAGTTTGATGTCCCTGCCCTGCAGAGTTGTAAACCACTGCCTTGTGGTACAGGTTCTTGACAGAACCGGAGGCTAAGGGAGCAAACCCTAAACAGAAAACCACGTCACTGTGGCAGAATTAAGGGCAGTTGATGTATGGAACTCCCAACATCTCCCGACCAGCCACTGCAGGGACAAATAGTTTTGCGCCTGTCTTGACATGTTCTTGCCAGTGTGAAACCTCTATTTGCTCCCCGAGAGAATGACGCTGGTAACTTGCAAAAGCCAGCAGCACTTCAAGACTTTTGCAGGCAGCTTTCATGAAATGTACAACCGCGCACCGACTCATGGATGCAACTCTCATAGCAGAGAGCTAAATGGAGAGCGGCAGTCAAGTAATGAAAGCAGTCTTTGTCGCATCCCGACCGACAGCATGATGATGAGTTCAATTAACGTTAAAGTTCCATGGTCCGATGAAACTTATTTTTTTCAAAACCAAAATACTTATCTAAATTTGGTTCTATAAATCCAACTTAGATATTAGTGCATTAGCTAAGGATTGGGAACAGCCTATAAAGAATAATCAGTCAATCTCGTGGCCTAATTAGCCATACCCTCATTCCAAGTACATATGTAACCCGGTCATCGCGAGATGTCAATACACGTCATAGCTTGAGGACTTTTGGAAAGCTTGTCGAAAGTATGTTGGGTTCTTTCAGCTCAAATTACTTCAAAACTAGCCATTTTTCATCAAAATTATTCCGGACTAATGATTACTAGCTTATATCGATCAATTTGATATATTTTTCTATAAACTAAATAAAAATTCAAATGCCATTGAACCATGCAACTTTAAGGTCATAAGAATGCAGCAATCAGGAATGACAGGTGGCAGCATCAGTCGGTGCCCAGTGAATGAAATGGCTTGTCCCTACCACTTCCCTTCCCCATGGCGAATTACCCATGTTTAGTGAGCATGAACAGTTTTGATTATATTACGCATTTCAAGGAATGACAGCAGGGCGGAATGGCGGAAAGACTGTGTGGTCGGGTAGTGGACAAAAGAAAGATCATTTCATGATCCATCCATTCAATCAATGAATGTAATAGCAACGCAATTAAACCCTTCTCATGTTAGCTTGACTAGCTGATTTTAGCATACAAATGTACGATATAAACATGTATAAAAATGCATTTAAAAATAGAAATATGGGTTATTCTCCAAAATTGGGCACCACATATTTGGTTTCCACATTACGATGCTGATAATTAAGTCTTTGTTTTATTGATAACAAGTCAAATAAGTATGGCAGCCTCTGTCTATTAGGTATGTTAGCGGTTTTACATGTATTGAATTTATCCTACAAAAGATATCAAAATTATAATTGTATGATTTTGCGCTAGAGTGAAAATGTGAAAATTTACACATTTACACCATTCATGTAGCCAAACTTTTTTCAACTTATTTTTCAACTTTTTTCTTGTAAGTCATAACCTTGTCTGCTTAACAGTAATCAAGAAAATCTTGTTTGACTATGTTGTATATGTTAAAATGAGATTCTGGGTGTGTCACACTTTGGTGCCCAGTTTTAAAGAATGACCTATATATAGATATGGAGATTGTACCATATAATAAACTTATATCATGGGATTATTACATCGAAATCTGAAAACTAACCTGCTGCAATTTAATTCCAAAAGAGAACAAAAAATTGTTGCTCGGTGAATGTTTTGTAACACGCTAATGGCTTGACTCGCTCTCTATTTCTCTCTTCTTTGTTTTTTTAGCAAAAGGATATTCGGATCATAATTGGAAACTTTGACGAAGTAATGGCGAGGAAAGTCTTCTGCGCCGTGAGTATTTGATGTAATTTCGCGGGAGCTTAATTCGAGATTTACTCCGATTAGGCGTCACACTGGTCTAGCCGAGCCATTTGTCTAGACAGTGGGTGCCACATAAGGCAAGAAAACGCGGAATAGTTTGTGTGTAAAAGGAATTGTCGTCTGCTATCAGTCAAAAGGAAATGTCATCTGCTTTCAGGGAAAGTCATTAGAATTAATCATATTAGACTAAGAAGAAGTCATAAATATATATTTATGTAGGTAATCCCATTTATATCTTTAGGTATTTTATATATTCATGGTATATATCATAATGTCATTAAATAGATGTTTATTAATGTAAATAGAATAATAAATGTATATAGATTTATGCATGCAGGCATATGTTTATCTATTTATATAATATTTATTTATATTTATATTTATCTATATATTTGTAAATATATATTTATATATTTTCATGTAAATTTATATATATATAGTTCTACATAATTATATATTCATATATTTATATATCTGCATATATGCAAAATAGCAAATATACCATAAAAGATGAGAATATCTTCACATAATAAAATAATATAGCACATATATATTCACTAGATGAATACCTTAGTGCAATTTACTGATATACATTTCAACTTGTGTGTACATTGATCATGTGGAAATGAATATTTTATTATTATTAAGAAGGGTAGCGAAGCTGTTAATCTGGTAGCCTGAACCTCAACTGAGAAAGATGGCTGACGCCAGTGTCACCACCTAGCGCTAGCCTCGAGATGAGTGGCTTAATTATTAGGGGAACAGTTCAGCTGCAAAAACCAACAAATCCACTTAAATTATTCTCTGTAAAGAAGAATTTGTTGGTTTGCTTTGCAGGTAAAGTCTATCAAATTCATATCGGGTAATGCATTACACAGCGGATGTACTGGCTTCTGCCAAAAATCAGATCTGATTATCGGAATATTGGCAACTTCAGCTTGTGTGGCGTTCTCTGTGGTGGAGTGGTTAGAGTGTCTGACGTTTTTCTAGGTCAGACTCCTAATCTGAGGGTCGGCGGTTCGATTCCCCATGCCCCCAGCTCTGCCAATTTGGATTTCCACCGCTGTGTATAACGTACAGCGTCATCAAAGGATGGTTGCTCTCATATCATGTCTATGTCATGTGGGAGGTTAAAAATCCCTTGGGTCGGTAAAAGTGTAGGCTCGGGCTTTCTATCGACCAGCAGTAGAATGAGGAAGACCAGTCGTCTATGACTGAAATTTCCCCTGCTTAAACAACTAATGGACCAAAAAAAAAAAAAACCTGGTCGTCATGGTTTCATTTCAAACTGAATGTTGTTTATCGGTTCTTGTGTGAACCTTTCACAAAGTTAGCAACAGGGCACGTCACTGAACCCGTATGCCATGAATCTTGAACTTGTTGCCTCTCATTGCTCTCCTCCAGGCTATCGAACAGAGGATGGTAGGCCCCAAGCATGTCTGGATCCTGTTAGGAGACTACCACCCCACCTGGTGGGCTGCTAACGACTCAACCATCAGGTCAGTAGGTCACCCATACATAATTTGTTCATGTGCTCTTTCGCAGGCTTCTTGTTTTGGCTGTAAATAAATAATTCAATTGTAATTCAGATGTACGAATAGTGATGCAAGTCATGGTTTCAAATCCTGGTCAAGTGAAATCAAAAATGTACCAAATTTATACTTGTCGTTACCTATCCTGGTGCTCAGCATTACAAGGATTTGACAAGGAGCAATGGAACGAGGAAGACTCTTTCAGTATGTAGTGGTCAAAACAATTATCGAAAGAGTAGAGAACGTATGTTCTCTATAGAACCGGTATTCTTACACTTTGGAGATATAGATATGAACAAATTAAGGCCTAATCTAACATACTAAAAAAAGCCAACATTTTCATTCCAAAGATATTGTGTTTTAAAGGCATGAATTTGTGACATGGAGAATTCGGACTTTTCTACAGCCTACTAGACCTTTATTTTGCATAGAATATTACCTGTTAGTCAATGAAATAATAAGAGAAGACCCTTACTTGAAATAAACATTCATTTTGCATGCATATATATTATTTGTTAATCTAATATTCTAGGGTGATTAAATTGGATCTGGACGTAAATGCTGTGTCCCCTGCTTGTCCCATACTTCTTAAATTAGGAAATATGTTATCCTGGGAATACCAGAGCTTCAGTAAAAAAACAGTTGCTATTGTTGTATGTGTGAGGCTATTTTCCATTGCTAGTAATATACTTTTTCTACAAAGCTATATGAAAAGAAATTAAAGTTGAAGTTCCTTATTATTTGTGGTGTCCCCCTTCTATTGTGTTACATCCAAAACTCAAAATTGGGGGAAATATAATAATCCTATGCAGATTTCTTTACAGTGCATTTTTGTACTTATGGGACCACAATGTAAAAATCAATTGTTTCATGCAATCAATTTGATTAAATAATTGAATTGATTAATAAATCCACACTTGGTGATTAATAAGTCCACACTTGGGGATGGCTACTCAATTAGTTCTTGTTTTTCTGACAAAATGGTAACTTCAACTATCTTTTCCTTCGCATTACCAGGATATACTGGATATACTGAGTTGGCTACTCAGGGAACAAATTAGGAAAATACATAATATTCATTTTTGACCCTCATGTCACACTTTGGCCCCATTTACCATGAAACGACCCATATGGGATATGGTGATCAGTTATGTACTTCCCGAAATATTCTCCAGCCGATGTTTCATTATGGTGCCATTGACATTTGAATAAAATATGTGTACAGGGAATGACAGCACTTCTAGTCTCCTTCAGATGATATCAAAGCTGCATAGTCCGATGGTTTTGAGTTTGGAGTCTTTTATATGAATGTATTAGGTTCAATCTACCGTGGTTTGAAGTAATTTTTAGTTTGAATGACTAACTTTGGAGATATGAGGGTAATTATGTCAAATTAATTATGGCAAGTGCATCAAAACTCTGACAGCATAGGCTTTGGCAGTAATAGGTTCTATTAAATTGACTTTAAATCCATTCTGAACTTTTGTTGCGGTGACCCACCATCTTAGCCCATAATACTGAACTTATTATGGCTAACCCACGAACACACTAAGCCTCTTCACAATCTACTAATATGCCATATCTAAGTATCAGCTGATCTACCTATTTACAGTGTAATGTAAACGGCAGGAAGACCAGTGCCTCAGCGCTGAAAAAATGTAAAACAAAAGGTAAACATTAAACTTAAAATCAAACCTAATGACCACTAACACAGCAAGGTGAAGACATTCAGAGAAATTAACTATTTGTAACCAAACAGTTATCCGGTTGTAGAATGAACAAACTCACAGAGGTTTGGGGGATGTGGGAGAATGCTTACAAACAGAGAAAGAATGCATGCCGTAGTTAGCTACACAACAACTGAAAGTAATAAAATGAAGGGGAGTCACAAGACTATTACTGTCTAGCGGCGAAAACAAGTCATTAGACTTAACCGTTATGGGCAGCATAAATACACCCATCACAAAAAAAAAAAAATTTAATATTCTGATGAATAAACAGTTTTAGCAACACAAACACATAAAAACTATTTTAAAAATGCAATAAATGCACTAGTAGGTAAGGTAGACATCTAGAATAGAATTTAAATAAATGTTCTGGTCTTGAAAAGATTATACTTTTATTGGACTATGTAGCTTGAACTGAATTGCCTGCACGTAATGACAAAGGGCTTTCTAATTGGAAGGAAAGAGGGGGAGGGTGCTAGGAATAGTCTGCATTTGTGTCAATATTGGAATTTTCTTTCACTCAAGGATCAATTCTCTTTCATTATAATCGCATTTGGAACTACAATCGGATAAAGCAGGGACGAGATAGTAAAGATTAAAAAAACAATTACCCTGATGAAAATCCTAAAATGATTTAGAATTCTAGACGATACCAATTTGTCACTCTCAAATTCTAAGGTGGTGTTTTGCTTTGTTGTTGTTTTACGTCCTAGCAACATCTAAGGTCATACCAGGACGGGTAAGGTGGTGTTGAATTAGGTGTATTGGTGTTGAGTTACCTTTATTAGAAACAGGTTCTAATTGGTTCACCAAGTGTTAACCAGTATAGTCGACTGGAAAAACAAGTGCTGGCGCCACGTGTGGCAGAATTGAGAACTACCAAATAATTTTAATAGGAAAGCACTTCAAACTGTATTTTAGCCTTTGTATATATTTACTTTTGTTCAGGAAATGGATTAGTAGAAACAGCTTTGAGGAATTCAATTATAATTGATTTTCTAAGTTGCTCTATTGTTCTTAAAGAAGAGAAGAAAGATGTGAAATGGTTATTAATTATTTTTAACTTGTATTGTTCCCCCACCAAATTATGCTATTTGTATTTTTTATTTTTTTTTTTTTATTTTTTTTTTTTATTGAGGCTGTATTTATACTGTCCATAGCATATAAGCCTGGGTATTCAGGCTTGTTTTCAATGCTGGCCAGCTGTAGTGTTGGTGTTGTCTTATCACACAGTAGCTGCTGATAAGGTATTTGATTGCCTGTATTTCAGTAGCAGATAGATAGTTGGTTGGTCTGGTTAGTACTATAGTAGTCTATGTTAATTTTTTTGGATTTTCTTGGCATATATGTGCTTTATTTTTTCTACTCTTATTTCTAGACTAGCCTACTCCTATTTACATATCATAGGCTTGTACGCAGCTGTGAGGTGTGTTATCTGGGTGCTTTTGGTATGGTTACCTTCCATTGGGCGTCTCGCTGGTGGGCCGTGACATGTATCACCTGCCCCTTTGCGGTGCAGCTTAGTTGGGGGTTCCTAGCCTTATTTTGCACAGATATTTTTTGTATGTTTTTAGGTCGGGAATTTGTCGTTCCTTTACTGTTTGGGCATTCCACACCTTGGCAGCCATTTCTAGCGTGCTTCTCTCGTGAGCTTTTATTTGGCTTCTGGTCTGCTTTAGTAGTGGCGCATTATTTGCTCTAGTTGCCCTTTGTGGTTTTGTTAGGAGTTTATTGTCTTGACTATAGCTGTATGCTAATGTTTTCAGATGAATTATTCTCCTATTTTCTAGCAATTTTACTTTGGTTCTTTTGTGTATGTCATAGGTGGGGTGCAGCTTGTCTACTCTGAGGCAGATTTTCAGGGCTCTGTTCTGTAGTGTTTGCAGTTTTTTTTAGAAGTTCTTTCTTTGCACCCATGTAGTTTACATCTCCATAGTCAAAATAGGGTAGCACCATGCCCTTGAAGATTTTTATTGACATTTCTTGTGTCATGTAGTCTCTTAGCTTTGCAAATAGCCACAGTTTGTGGTTTACCTTTTGGACAATTTTGTTTATACATAGGTTGTAGTTTAGTTGGCTGTCCAACTCAAGGCCTAGGTATTTGTAATGGTCTACATTTTCTAGTGTTTGGCTTCCTAGCTTACAGTGTAGTTTTCTTTCTGGCATTTGTTTATGCGAGAAGAGAACTGTTTTTGACTTGCTTGTGTTGATGGTTATTTTGTTGGACTCACACCACTCATCCAGTTTTAGTAGGAGCTTGTTTAGTTTAGTTATTACCTCCTCTTCTGTGGTGCCGTTTGCATATATGACTGTGTCATCTGCATATAGTTGGAGGCATTCGGTTTGTAACCATTTTTCAAGATCGTTTATGTAGATTATAAAGAGCAGTGGCCCTAGCACTGACCCTTGGGGTACACCACATGTGACAGGTTGGTTGTCTGATAGTGTATTGTTTATTTTTGTTCTCTGTTGCCTGTCTTTCAGGTAGCATTTTATCCAGTCCATAGTGTTGGATTTTATGCCCATGGATTCTAGTTTTTCCAATAGTATGTTATGGTCTACTGTATCGAATGCTTTGCTGAAGTCAATGAAGGCTGCTCCAACTAATTGTTTTTGGTTCATTGACGCCAATATGTCATTTGTTAGGTTAGCTATTGTTTTAGATGTGGAGTGCAGTTTCCTGAAACCTCCTTGTCTTTCGTTTAGTATATTGTTTTTTTCCAGGTGTTCATTTATGTGTCTATGTAGCACTTTTTCAATGAGCTTGCCTGGGGTTTGAAGAATCGATATTGGCCTGTAGTTTCCCATGTTTTGTTTGTCTCCACTTTTGTGGATAGGGGTAATGGTTGCCATTTTCCAGGCTGAGATAAAATGCCCCTGTTCAAAGGAGATGTTGAATAGGTCGACTATAGTGGCTGGGATGGCTTGGAGTGCCTCTTTCAGCATTTTGGTTGGTATTTCGTCTATTCCACTTGGTTTATTTGTGTCTATGTCATTTATTAGTTTTTTTACTTCTATTATATCTGTTTTGCAGGTGGGGATTTCATTCTGCACAGTTCCTGATCTATTTTCCCACCTTTTTTTAAATTTTCCTGACAGCGTTTGTCCTATTGTGGCAAAGTGTGTGTTCAGTTTGTTTGCTGCATCTTTGTCTGAGAGTATTGTCCCTTCGTTATCTTGGAAGGTTGTGTGCTCTTCTTTGTTATTTTTGGGGAATAATAGGTCTACATTCTTCCAGAATCTGTTTGTATTGCTTCCCCAGTCTCTGTCCTGCTTTATTATGTATTTCTTTTTTGCTGTTCTCACAGCTTTGAGAGAGTGGTTTCTGGCAATATGGTAGGCCAGTTTGTCTTCTATAGTTTCTGTGAGCTTTGCTTTATTACCCAGTTTACTTTTGGCTATGATGAGCGTTAGCAGGTCATTGTCTACCCAGGGGTCCTGGTTTTTTTTGTATTTTTATTTTCTTAATGGGGCACATCTCGTCAGCTGATTTTCTTATTTCTGCGATGATGTTGCCCCAATAGATATTAACATCATCTCTGTTTTGTGTGATGTTGTTTATGTTTTGGTGCAGATGATTTTTTAATGCATCTTCTGAGTAGTTTTTTAGGGACCTGCCCATCTTATACTCATAGTGATTTGTGCTTTTTAGTTTTTTCCTTGTTACATATATTAGCTCATGATCACTTATACCCCAGCTCCTGGTGCCCCATTTAGTGGCGTGGTTTGAGTTGGTTAGTATTAGGTCAATTGTGGTGCTATTTTTACTGAGCCTTGTTTTTTCAGTGATGAGCTGTTGTAGGCCTAAGATTTTGATTGTGGTTTGCAGCATTAGTTTGTTTTTATCATTGCTGTTGTAATTTACATTAAAGTCTCCTAGTATGAAGATTTCTGCCTTTGTCAGT
The DNA here is from genome assembly GCA_030323885.1 of Branchipolynoe longqiensis. Taxonomy (NCBI): domain Eukaryota; kingdom Metazoa; phylum Annelida; class Polychaeta; order Phyllodocida; family Polynoidae; genus Branchipolynoe; species Branchipolynoe longqiensis. The sequence continues at coordinate 29,380,849 of CM059193.1, forward strand.
TTTTTTATGGTGTTTATGCTCTTCTCTAGGGCTTCAATGAAGAGTTCAATTTCCCCTGATGGAGGTCTGTAGAGGCTTGCTATGGCTATATTTGCTTGCTTTTCATTTTTTATTAGGCACCATAGTAGTTCTATGTGTTCATTTGATAAGTTAGCTGTTATTAGTGCTTCAGGATCTAGAATTTTGGTGTCTTTGCAGTAAAGGGCAACACCTCCACCCTTTTTTGTTTGGTTTAGTGTGTTATTTTGCTGCCTATCATTGCGTACAAGCCTATATCCATCTATGTTGAGGGTGTTGTTTTTGTGGTTGTCAGTGAACCATGTTTCTGACAGTGCCAGTATGTCGAGATTTTCTCTTTTTAGGTGTATTTTTATTGTGTCGATTTTGTTGGATGCACTCTGGCAGTTTAGGTGGGCAAAGTGTGTGCCCCTCCCCAGCTTGCATTCAATTTCTTCTACCATATATATTTGTGCTTTTCGGTGAGTGGTTGCTTGATTTCGCGAATTTTACTTTTTAGTTTTAGTTAGATTGAGTTTGTGTGTGTGTGGGGGGGGGGGGGGGGGGGTGCTGGTGCATGCAGCACACGCATCTCCCTCTGGTGGGTAGTTGTGTAAGTCACTGCACTTATTACCTGTTTTGTGTGGAGGATGGCATATTTTTAGTAAAGCGTGTTAGTGAGATAGTAAATTTGTGATATTCATGGTTTGGAGCCCTGGTTCCTTTCCCAGTTCTCCCCGATCTGAACATTTGTATAGTTTTGTTTATTCCTTATTTATATTTTTCCTTTTTATTTGTTGGCATTTGTCAGGGTTTCCTTGACTTTTTGGAGGATGTCCCCCATTTTATTTTTGTAACCTGGTTTTATCGTTTCTCCTTCACTGGCGCTGTCCAGGTACCTTCCTGAGCCCCAGTATGGGCACTTTGTGCATTCCCTGAATGCATTTCCAGGGGCATTTATTAGCTTTTCTTTTAGCTCTATGTTTTGTGTGAATTTTGCGTGGACGATATCCTCCAGCACTTTTTCATTTGTTTTGCACCATTCTGGTGATCTCCATATTTTTTTGGCCATTGCTTTTATTGTGTACGGGTTGTCCGTGTTTTCGATCATTCTCATTATGTCATGTTTATCGTGATATTTGGCCATTATTGAGCAGTAGTATTGCTCGGCCGAGGTGTACTTTTTCCCATCCTTTCCTGTGACTTCGCATTTGTACAGGTTACTAAAGGGGGAGTTGTGGCCTTGGAACGACACTCCCCAGGGGTGTTCCCTTGTTGCACCCTTTTCTGGTGTGATCTCTTGAATCTCAATCTCTCCGAACTCCTTGGGTGTGTAGGTTTTCCCATTTATTTCTATGTTACACCCTTTCATTTTGATCGATTTTATTTTGTCACTTTTGGTCTCGAGTGCAAGTGTGTACATTTGTTGTACTGTTTTTTCACTCAGCATTTCCGTTTCTGTCCTTACTGGTCTTATTGTGACTTTGTTGTAGTCTTTTTTGGCCTGGAGTGTTTTTTTCTTCTGGAAGAGTTCTTTTTTTTGCGACTCTTTCTCCAGCTGGATTTTTATACTCCTCGGCCTGGTTTGGACTTTCTCTGTGGCCTGGATTTCTTGTTCTTTTGTTTCCCCACCTTGGCTTTTTTTTTCAGCCTGCTCAGTATTGCCAGGGTGTTTTTTTGGTGTTGTTTCTTTTTTGGGTTTTTTTCCTAGACGGAAGGCCTTAGTCACTACTGTCCAGCCAAAGTCACAGTCCGCTTCTTTTAGCATGTCAGTGATTGTTTCCTGAATGCTTTCATTTTCTTTTTCGGGAATGCCGTGGACTATGACACTGAGTTTTTTTTCCCCAGTTTTTGGTTTGATTGCCTGATTTTGGATCGCTTCCGTTTGAGGCTTCTTTTTATCCGTGGGCATTGTCCTGGTGTTGGCATTTTTGCTTACATTTTCATTGGTCTGTTTTTTCTGGGTTTTTTCGTATTCTGCCTTGTACCATGCGCATTCTATCTGTAGCGTGTCATATGCTACTTGTAACGCTTCTAGTTTGGTTTTGCAGTCATTTCCCTTAGTTTTGTTGTTTCTGTAGACAATTTCCGTGTTGTTTGTGCCATTATTTTCGTCCACACATTTTTTGTTTGCCTTTTCCAGTTCCTCCTTTACTGTTTGAATTACCAGCTTTACTATGTCTTCCTTGACTAGTTGTTGGCCTCCATTATCCTGGCAATCCTTGGCTTCCACCTCAGTAGATGTGTTTTCGCCTTTTCCCGTCATTTCTAAAGGCTGACACACTATTGTGAGGTTGATCCTCCTTGTTTTGTTTGATTTTAGTACCCTGTACTAGGTAAGATTAGTCTAGTGAATAAATTTTTTTGCGACATATTCGGGGTTTTGGTCGTTTCCCGCCATTCTTTTAAATTTTTAATTTAAATTTTATTTTATTTTATTTTATTTTATTTTTTTAAACAGTCATTTCTGCCTGCTTAAATTTTTTTCCTCCTTTGTGCGTATTTCTGTTGCTTTAAATTTTGGTTAGTGGTATTTTATGAAAAGTTTGTGATACTCATAGTTTGGAGCCCTGGGCTGGTGTGTGCTGGTGAGTGACAGCTGGTGAGTGATAATAGGGGAATCCACCAGTTCACTCAACTCAACAGTGGTTTTGAGTCATTTAGACATTATAAATCACACATACACACACATCAACAGTAAAGCAAAGTATATTGGTACTTAGCTGTGGGTGCTGGTATGTTCTTTTTTTGATATCAGAGGATACAAATCCTGGCAATCCGTATCCTTGTTTTCGCCGTTTTTGGCGTTTCCCGCTGTATCTAACGGTCGACACGTTCCTGTAAGGTTGTTTTGCTTGATTTCCTCCTTTTTTGTGGTGTTACCCCATCTGATATGTATCCTAAGGTATCCTGGTATGTTTATGAGTATCCTGGTATGTTTGTGGGTTTTTTTATGCACGTTTTAGTATATTGAACTCGCGATTTCAGCGTACGCGTAAGTTTAGCGTTTGCTCACGTTCGCCACTAAGTAGACCACTTTGTAGTGCATTAAAATTGGCTAGGGTACAGCATTCACTTGCCAGTGTGGTTGACAGCTCAATCTTGACTCATTAAATCATTGGTAAGAAGCGTGTATTTAGCATAAAGGCACAGCCAGCACTTAACTGTGTTCTTGTTGACAGGTGCAGCCCAGTGCAGCTGAGGCGGGCCATTCAGCACTACTTCAGTACCGATGTACTCCCCCTGAGCACATCCCACCTGGTGACCCTCGCAGACCTGGTAAGTGTGTGTATGTAGGTCAAGTACTGAGCACCTCCCACCTGGTGACACTCACCGACCTGGTAAGTGTGTGTATATAGGTCAAGTACTGAGCACCTCCCACCTGGAGACACTCGCAGACCTGGTAAGTGTGTGTATATAGGTCAAGTACTGAGCACCTCCCACCTGGTGACACCTGCCAACCTGGTAAGTGTGTGTATATAGGTCAAGTACTGAGCACCTCCCACCTGGAGACACTCGCCGACCTGGTAAGTGTGTGTATGTAGGTCAGGTACTGACCACCTCCCCCCTGGAGACACTCGCAGACCTGGTAAGTGTGTGTATGTAGGTCAGGTACTGACCACCTCCCACCTGGAGACACTCGCAGACCTGGTAAGTGTCTGTAGGTCAAGTAACGAGCACCTCCCACCTGGAGACACTCGCCGACCTTGTAAGTTTGTGTATGTAGGTCAAGTACTGAACACCTCCAATCTGGAGAAACTCGCAGACCTGCTAAGAAACTCGCAGACCTGCATACATGTGTGTATGTAGGTCAAGTATTGAGCATCAGCCACCTGGAGGCACTCGCAGACCTGGTAAGTGTATGTAGGTCAAGTACTGAGCACCTCCAAGCTGGAGACACTCACCGACCTGGTAAGTGTGTGTATGTAGGTCAAGTACAGACCACCTCCCACCTGAAGACACTCCCAGACCTGGTAAGTCTGTGTATGTAGGTCCAGTACTGAGAACCTCCCACCTGGAGACACTCGCTGACCTTGTAAGTTTGTGTATGTAGGTCAAGTAATGAGCACCTCCCACTTGTTCCCAGCTACAGACCTGCTAAGTGTGCATATATGGGTCAAGTACTGAGCATATCCCAGCTGTATACAGTCAGCCCTGGTAAGTGTGTGTATGTAGGTCACGGGATGAGCACCTCCCATTTGTACACAGCTACAGACCTAATAAATGTGTGTATGTAGGTCAAGTACTGAGCATCTACCTCGTGGAGATGCTCACAACTACATCGGCTCCTGTACTTTTGACTTGTTTTGCAAGCTTAATTTTGCTGTCGCTTGGTACAAATTTAGTAACTCTTACACGCTCACACTGCTCTTCTCTTTTCCGCTTCCTTTTTCCTCTCCGTCCCTCTCCCCTTCCCTATCCGCGTCCCTCCTAGTTCATCTTCCATTTTCCTTACCTTCACTCTTCCCCTCCCTTCACCACTCTCCGTTCCTCTTCCCCTTTCCTCCTTCGTCCCTCTCCCCCTACCTGTCCTCCTTCCCTACCTCATTCCCTCTTTCGTTTTCCTCCTCCGTCCTTCGCCCCCTCCCTGTCCTATTCCTATCCCCTGTTCCTCCTCCTTCCCTGTACCCTTCCCTCTTTCCTTTTCCTCCTCCGTCCTTCTCCCCCTCCCTGTCCTATTCCTATCCCCTGTTCCTCCTCCTTCCCTGTACCCTTCCCTCTTTCCTTTTCCTCCTCCGTCCTTCTCCCCCTCCCTGTCCTATTCCTATCCCCTGTTCCTCCTCCTTCCCTGTACCCTTCCCTCATTCCTTTTCCCTCCTCCGTCCTTCTCCCCTCCCTGTCCTATTCCTATCCCTGGTCCTCCTCCTTACCTGTACCCTTCCCTCTTTCCTTTTCCTCCTCCGTCCTTCTCCCCCTCCCTGTCCTATTCCTATCCCCTGTTCCTCCTCCTTACCTGTACCCTTCCCTCTTTCCTTTTCCTCCTCCGTCCTTCGCCCCCTCCCTGTCCTATTCCTATCCCCTGTTCCTCCTCCTTACCTGTCCCCTTCCCTCTTCCCCTTCCCTCCTCCCTCCCTCACCCCCTCCGTACCATGTTCCTATTCCCTGTTCCTCCTCCTCTCCTGTCCCTTCCCCTCTCCTTCCCTCCTCCCTCCCTCACCCCCTCCGTACCATGTTCCTATTCCCTGTTCCCCTCTCTCCTGTCCCCTTCCCTCTTCCCCTTCCCTCCTCCCTCCCTCACCCCTCCGTACCATGTTCCTATTCCTGTTCCTCCTCCTCCCTGTCCCCTTCCCTCTTCCCCTTCCCTTCCTCCCCTCCCCACCCCCTCCGTACCATGTTCCTATTCCCTGTTCCTCCTCCTCTCCTGTCCCCTTCCCTCTTCCCCTTCCCTCCTCCCTCCCTCACCCCCTCCGTACCATGTTCCTATTCCCTGTTCCTCCTCCTCTCCTGTCCCCTTCCCTCTTCCCCTTCCCCCTCCCTCCTTCACCCCCATCTACCCTGTTCCTATTCCCTGTTCCTCCTCCTCCCCCTGTCCCCTTCCTTCTTCCCTTCCCCTCCCTCCTTCACCCCCATCTACCCTGTTCCTATTCCCTGTTCCTCCTCCTCCCCTGTCCCCTTCCTTCTTCCCTTCCCCCCTCCCTCCTTCACCCCCATCTACCCTGTTCCTATTCCCTGTTCCTCCTCCTCTCCTGTCACTTCCCTCTTACCCTTCCCTCCTCCCTCCCTCACCCCCTCCCCACCCTCTTCCTCTTCCGTGGTTCCTTATCCTTTCCCTCTTCCCCTCCCTACCCCGTCCCTGCCCCCTCCTGCCTCCTTCTCATTACTCCGCTCCCTTCCTCCTCCATCCCTCCCGTCCACATCCCCCTTCCCTCCCTATTCCGACCTCCTCCCTCCCCCCCCCCCCCCCCCACACACACAACCCAAACCCCATGATTGAGTCTCACGTGATGGGGTAGCGTCCAGTTAATATAACGGCCTCCTTCCTGTGCTATACCCGGCGTTCTGCAGACAGTGCGGCGACAGTCGTTAATGCGCGGCGCTAACTGGTCCGACAGGAGGCAGAGCAGTGGCCGACTGCCGACTGTCAACTGCCGACTGCCGACCTAGTATTAGTCAGACGAAGGTTAATGGGGCCAATCAGCGTTGCGCACACTGCACAGTGCTGCCACCTGTTATATGCATGCGGGCACTTCAAGCTCTGTACTGCAACAACCTTTACTAGTAATTATTAAGTCCTTATCTCAGCTGCTGGTCACATGATCACCTCATCAGCTGGCTGGCCAATTAACATACATTACACCGACTAGTGCGTCAAGACTAGTCTAAAACCGTAGCTCATAGTGCTGTCACCTAGTGGTTCTCATTAGCTCAATCTAGTTACTGGCTTAATTTGTTTGTTTGTTGGAGTAGTCTCATCACACAGGGATGGGAAAGGTGGGCTTATATAGGTTTGTTTGTTTGTTGTTGTTTTACGTCCTAGCAACATCTAAGGTCATATCAGGATGGGGGTATATAGGTTACAAGGCAAACTCAACAATTTCAAATTTACTTTAAAGCTGCATAGTCCGATGAAATATCAAATTTTCAAAACCAAAACAATTATCTAGATTTGATATTACATATCTAACTTAGATACTGATGCACTTATTAAGCATTTGTTTCTGCGTAGAAGGCAATACTGAGTCAATTTTTCAGAACCTGTTACTGTAGAAGTCTATGGTGTCAGAGTTTTGGCAAGCTTGCCAAAACTAATTTTCCATGTTTGCATTCAAAATATCTCAAAAGTTTACCATTTAAAATAAAAGTAACTTTGAACTAATGTAAAGTACATACTAGTGATCAATCTAAATAGATTTATCTCAGAAAAAATATAGAAATTCAAAACCATCGGACTATACAACTTTAAGTGATAGTAGGGTTTGCACGACTTTGAAATTCTATCATGTGCACTAGCGTATGCTACTAATGGCAGTCATTATGAGTGAATGACATTAAAGCTAAGATTCCTTACACGCGGTATGCGGTATGCGAATGTGAATGCGGCAAAAAATCGAAACGCCTTGAAGTCAATGGGCTACAACCCTTACACGCGGTATGCGAATGCGAATGCGAATGTGACAACTCGATCGGTCCCTGTAGCGATCGGTGCGGCATGCGGCATGCGGTATGCGAATAGAAACGTCAGTCGCACTTGCCCATTAGTTTTAGATGAGGAGAGGCGACTGAGCATTACGGAACAGTCACACCCAGGGGTGCTGAGGGGAAACATCTGGTAGTGGTTGTGGTGGGGGGATGCTTGCCACTTACCGCATAGAAGGAATCCTCCCATTCGCATACCGCATACCGCATGCCGCATACCGCATACCCCGTAGAAGGAATCTTAGCTTAATAGCCACAGTTCGAGCACAATTACGCTCAGACCAGAGCTGGACTCCACATAACTCCTGGCTATGCAATGTATGACTAGTCATAGTTGAACATAATCATTGTGAATAGTAATGAGTAAAGTTATGATGGTTATGTTACTGGCCCGTTAGTTTGTGTTTTGGGGTTTTATGTTCTAGCTACAATTAAGCTTACACCAGCGATGAAGACGGTATTGCGACAGTGAACAATTGTGGGTGAATGTATAGCGCCTTCCCACTGAGACAAATTTGTGTGGTCCTACATGAACCGATATTCCACACAGTCACCTTGTCCCAAAACAGAGCAAATCAATCCTTGCATTATCTTTGCCTTGTCATATCAATGCAGAACATGTATAAGACAATGTAAGGGACAAGAGTCAACTGGTGTAATTGTTTAATTTAACTCGGCTGTGGATCGAACGCATAACCTCCGGCTGGGGAAATCGGCGTTTCACTGATTTTCCCATCCCTTCGGGTCTCCTACGCTACATTGGTAGATACCTGTCTGTGCGTTAATTGCAGGTAGCGCCGGTTCGCCCACTTCCGGTCCGCACGACATTCGCGCCACCTGGCGGACTTGGCAGTGTACCAACAATCCACTTTGACATAATGTGCCCGGGTCTGGGAGATACACCCCTCAAACTGGGCCACTGGACTGATATCACGTGCTGGTGACTAAGCACTCCTCAGAGAGCGGATCTGCATGCTCAACGCATCCGAATTGGCATTCTATTTGTTTGAGCACTTGGTGTTTTACCTTGCGTTGAATTACGTCAGTTTTACCTTGCGCCTCAATTAGGGTTGGTCATCAGAGTTTAAGGTCATGGCAACATCTAACGTCATATCAGGACGGGTACCGACTTGTGACATTGCGCACTCATGCCGGCTGTATAATAGTGCTGCCGCACTGAGAGCCCAGGCCACCCACACCATGACCTGATATTATACTCACCTGACCTCCCATGACCTGTTATCCCATTAACCTGATCTCCCATTGACCTGTTATCCCACTCACCTGACCTCCCATGACCTGTTATCCCACCTACCTGACCTCCCATTGACCTGTTATCCCACTCACCTGACCTCCCTTGACCTGACCTCCCACTCACCTGACCTCCCTTGACCTGACCTCCCATGACCTGTTATACCATTCACCTGACCTCCCATGACCTCCCACTCTGCCAGCACTTGTCTTCCTTTTGGAACGACGAGGAATACACACAAAGATCTGCTGGAGAGTGCACAACACGTCATGCTAAGTTCATACCTATGAGCTCCAACCGAGTCATCCCAGTTGCTAACCTCCCCCTTTAATGCAGGTCGGCGCATGTCGGAGTGGTTGACGCCTTGCATTGCGAGCAGTTTTCATCCATTTGCCATGACGCGTAATGTGTGTGCTGACAGTACTGGTGCCCCCACTGAGTAAGCATACATAGCCCCGCCTTTACTGATGGGATGAACTACGTGCCTACAATGGGACACTTAGGCGACCACTAATCGGGACCGTTTGTTGCCGACACAGCCACCTTCAGCCCCTAATAAGCCGCAACAGTTGATGCTGCGCAAACAGTTTTATCTCTCCCCATCCTTCATACTGCCATCTAGCGGATAACATGATGCCGCGTTGTCGCGTGCAATGGAGGTTGTTTCACTCACTGAACACCAACTTGTCAGAGCCAAATTCCCAGTTTCAGGTTTGTTTGATTGTTTGTTTGGATTTTACATCCTAACACCAACTGAGGTCATATCATGAAGGGGTACCGACTTGCAATAGCGAGCACTCATGATGACTTTGTAATGCTGCCCAACTGGGATCTCACAGAGCCGCTGCCATGACCCGATATCCCACACAGTCGCAGTATCCTAATAGTGAGTCAACCAGTCCTTGTCATATTTGAGTACTGCCGAGCGCCAGCCTAGCTAGCGACAATTCTCAATTTAGTATGTCATTCGATTGACCTTCCGCACAGGAAGCTAGCGCTCTTCCAGATTCGGCCATTTCTTCCGGTGTTGTTTGATAGTGAGGACTTGGGAGGTGATAGTGTGCACTCTTGGTGAATTTATACTACCGTCCAGTTATTGACATCATGACCTCTTTAATTTGCTGGATATTAGTTTCCATTGCACATGCGCCACATGCAGATAGTTTAACTTATTACAGTACAACCCCGTTAAACCAAGCTCGGTTAAACCAAACGATCGGTTAATCAAAAAAAATGTCGGCGGCCCGGCAAAATACTACCATTTATTATATAAAAAAGTTGGTTAAATCAAAGTCGGTTAATCCAAAGTATCAGTTAATCCAAACAGAATTGTCGGCAGTAAGCCACTTCCGGTACAGTTAAACCAAACTTTCATGTGGTTTTAAGGTCATCTGAGACTTTTTTATATGATAAATGGTAGTATTTTGCCAGGTCGCCGAAAAAAGTTTGGATTAACCGATCATTTGATTTAACCGAGGTTGGTTTAATGGGGTTAAACTGTATATACATAAAAAACAATAATCATAGTGTCCACATACATTGTACATTCATAATGCACCCTCGGTTTTGCCAAAGGCAAGTCAAAGTCAAAGCTCGGTTAAACCAATGATCGGTTAATCCAAACAAATTTCTAGGGTCCCTTCAAGTTTGGTTTAACGGGGTTATACCGTAACCTGAAAACATAGTGCCATCTATATTAAAGCTGCATAGTCCGATTAAGCATCAATTTGTCAAAACCAAAGCAATTATCTAGAATTGATTCTACATATCCAAGCTTAGATATTAATTCACTTATTAAGCAATTGTTGACACATAGAAGGGAATACACTGAGTCAGTTTAATAGAACATGTTGCTGCTGAAGCATATGGTGTCAGAGCTTTGGCGTGATTTCCTAAATTAATTTGACATATTTGTACTTCAAATATCTCAAAACTTTGCCATTTAAAATAAGGGAACTAAAGTAAGGTAGATCATAACAATCAATTATAATAAGTTTATCTCAGAAAAATGGCAGAAACTCAAATCTATCGGCCTGTGCAACTTTACGCATTAATTCTTTCTTATAGTTTAATATGTCCATCGTATATATACATGCAAATAAATAGAAACAATATTTATGTAATATAGTAGAAGACAAACTTGCATTATATATGCATAAATAACCATTTTTTTAAACCCAGCAACAAATAAGTAGAAAGGCAGTCCAATTCATGAAGATTGCGTAATATGATCTATCTATCCTCCTTGAGTTGGTAGCCGCTGTGCGCGCAATGGCGACACCCCACACTGATTGCGCTGGTTCCGGTTGCGCGCGCAGCCTGCCTAATGCATGCCCGCCCTGGCGGGACGGTGGCGCCACCGCGGCCTCTGTGGTGGCCTCCTAAACTGACGGCCAGCGCGACTGCGCCGTCCTGTCACTTCTGCGCTTCTCACGCTGGGCGGAGCGCGTCAGGACAGGTCTGCCAATTTGCCATCCCACCCGCCCTCCCACCCACCCTCTCACCCTCCCTCCCACAATCCCACCCACCCTCCTTCCCACCCAGCCTGCTTCCCACCCACCCTCCTTCTCACCCTCCCTTTCTTCCACCCTCTCTCCCACCATCCCACCCTCCCGTCAAACCCACCCTCCAACCCTCCCTCCCACCCTCCCTCTCATCCCATTCACCCTCCCTCGAGCTCTTGTCCTTTTGTCTCTCTGTCTCCTCTTTTCACCCACGGCCCTTTCTCTTCTCTTCTCCTCCTCTCCTCCAATACGCCTCTCCTCCTCTCCTCCTCTCCTCCTCTCCTTCTCTCCTCCTCTCATGATCTCATGATCTCCTCCTCCTCCTCCTCTCCTCCTCTCCTCCTCTCCTCCTCTCCTCTTCTCCTCCTCTCCTCCTCTCCTCCTCTCCTCCATTATGCCTCTCCTCCTCTCCTCCTCTCCTCCTCTCCTCCTGTCCTCCATTATTCCTCTCCTCCTCTCCTCCTCTCCTCCGCTCCCCCTCTCCTCCTCTCCTCCTCTTCTCCTCTCCTCCTCCCTTCCTCTCCCTCTCCTCCTCTCCTCCTCTCCTCCTCTCCTCCTCTCCTCCTCTCCTCCTCTCCTCCTCTCCTCCATTATGCCTCTCCTCCTCTCCTCCGCTCCCCCTCTCCTCCTCTCCTCCTCGTCTCCTCTCCTCCTCCCCTCCTCTCCCCTCTCCTCCTCTCCTCCTCTCCTCTCCTCCTCTCCTCCTCTCCTCTCCTCCTCTCCTCCTCTCCTCCTCTCCTCCTCTCCTCCTCTTCTCCTCTTCTCCTCTCCTCATCTCCTCCTCTCCTCCTCTCCTCCTCTCCTCCTCTCCTCCTCTCCTCCTCTCCTCCTCTCCTCCTCTCCTCCTCTCCTCCTCTCCTACTCTCCCCCTCCGTATCTCGGGTATCAAAATACAAGTCAAACCATGATGCCTCTTAGAAATATGGAATGCACAATTAAAACAATGTTATTGAAATATTATGCCTGACTGGTCACGTGACCAGTCGAAGGCACTCCTCTAGGCGCGCTGAAGTTCCAAGACTACATAACACCAGACTCTGAGGAAAAATCCTGAATCGCAAGTTGTAGCCAATTGGAGGGGGGGTAATTAATTAAGGATATTAAATTAAACCCAGCGCAATTTGAATCCACGACTCCCGATATGACCTAGATAAGAGGGTCAGTCGCAAGGGCGCATCGGGTATCAGATACTGACTCTATTCACTCCCCTCCCCCCCCCCCCGACCACTGCTATCTCCGTCCACATCGGATATCTTTGGGAAATTATCGGGTGGAAGACACTCTGATAAGAGCAGAACCCTCACCACCACCCCCAGCCACACTCCCAATTTCGTCCCCACCCCAAACTCATCACCCCGCAAACTCTCCCCCAACCCACACCCAGCCCCACCAACACTCTCACCCCAACCCCAACCCTTCACCCCAACCCCTCACCACAATCCAACCTCCACTCTCACCCTCACCCAACCCATCACACCACCCCCAATCTAACTCCCACCCCTCCCCACTCCCAGCCCCACTACCAGCCCCACCCCCACTCTCGCCCCCACCCCAATCCCTCACCCTATCGACCACTCTCGTCCGCAACCCCGACCCCAGCCTCAGCCCCTCATCCCGGCCGTACCGCACCTTCGAACGCCACATGAAGACTTCACTATTTATTTTTAAAACCAAAATCAAAGAAGCTGTCGCAATCTTGTTTTGTAATAACTTCACTTCTAGGCGGTGCTAGACATTAATTGTTTGTTGTTGCGTGTGCAGACTAAATTTTAATATGAGTAGGGTAGCGGTTGGCTTCAGCGACACTTGTGATGTGCGAAAACCAGGCCATGCCCGCCAATTGTTCAATGTGCTAGCTGTGTTTGTATTATAATACTGGGAGCCCGAAGGTGGAGACGGGAAAGTGACAAGAAGCCATCCAGGTGGCGCCACTAGTACAGACAATCGGAACGGAACAAAGAAGTGAAATAGCAGGGTATATTTACAACAACAAAAAAAGCAACAACAAAACATTAATACATCAATAACAGTAAAATAAAATAATGAAATAGGTGAGTATTTTATTATTTATATTCACATGTTAACAGAATATAGCACATATTCTGCGCATTTTTGTTATTCCTAGCGAAGGATTAATGATTGCTTCTGGGAGTTTGGTTCAATAATAAAAAGTCCAATGAAGGTTTCTAGGAGGTTGATTCAATAACAGAACATGTTTTTGAGGATTTTCGGAGGAAGGAGAGGGGAAGTGACTGCGTTGCGCTAGCAGAACGCCCCCTGGTGGGACTGACAACGCGTGACTGACTTACGAATGTGGGCCGTGTAGGCCGTGTTCCGGTCTGCAAGTCTGTCGTCTCTCCAGAGCATTTATTCAATGGATTCAAACCCTTCATTAGATGCGCAATGCTTGTCGGGAAGGAGGCTGGCTACAAGACTGCCCCGCCCCTCACCTCACCTAACCTCGCCAATCGCGTTCCACCAGTTCTCTCCCACCCTACCTCTCCACTTTACTGCTTTATCGCTCACTACTTAATGTATTATCGTCCACTGCTTACTGCATTATCATTTACAGCTCACTGCATTATCATTCATTGCTTACTACCTTATCACTCACTGGTTACTGCATTACCAACCACTCACTGCTTACTGCATTATCATTCCATGCTTACTGATTTATCATACATTGCTTACTGCATTGTCATCCACTACTAACTGTGTCGTCGCTCGCCTTTTACTGCACAGTCAGTCACTACTTACTATTTGATCACTCACTGCTTAATGCTATTCGCTACTTTCTGTATTATCGCTCACCACCCACGGTATTATCATTCCCTACTTATTGTACGATATATAGGTCACTGTCGATTGTATTATCGCTAACTACTTACTGCATAGATCTGGATTGACTGTATTATCGCTAAATAGTTATTGCATAGATCACTTTTGACTGTATTATCGCTAAATAGTTACTGCATGGATCAATGTTGACTGTATTATCGCTAAATAGTTACTGCATAGATCACTGTTGACTGTATTATCGGTAAATAGTTACTGCATAGATCACTGTTGACTGTATTATCGCTAAATAGTTACTGCATAGATCGCTGTTGATTGTATTATCGCTAAATAGTTACTGCATAGATCACTGTTGACTTATTATCGCTAAATAGTTACTGCATAGATCACTCCTAACTGTATTATCGCTAAATACTTACTGCATAGATCACTTTCAACTGTATTATTGCTAACTACATTTTCAAGCACCGCTTACTATGTTATCACTTACTACTTACGAATTCACCCATTCACTGCATTATTGCTCTTCTTACTGCTCTCTCACTATCCTACACATACTTTACTGTATTATAACTCACATTTTCTATGCAATGCAGTACCAGATTAACTTAATATGAATAAGCGATGCTCATGACCGAGACCCCCCCCCCCCCTCCAAATTGGTGATTAATACATTTGGCAATTTTGCGTATTTGCTTCCACTGGTGTTCAATATCTTGAGTACTCTAACGCATGGGAGAAGGCACTGGGACCAGTTTATATCAATTCCACAGAAACAGATGCTTCTGGTTTATGGATTCTGGTGAATTTATTTTCTCTCTCTATGCCTATGGTATATACATGTGTTAGTCATTAGCCCCGCTGCCTGAGTGAGTCGGTATTAGGTCATATTTACTGTATTATCGTCCACATTAATGACACAATACAGGAACACCTCACTATCTTTCTTCCGTTTATTCTATTATCGCCCACCATTGTCAAGCAATGCAGCACAACTATCACCATCCTGCATATACTTTACTATATTATCGCCCACTGTTGTCAAGCAATGCAGCACAACTCTCTCCATCATACATGTACTTTACTATATTATCGCCCACCCTTGTCAAGCAATGCAGCACCACTCTCACCATCCTGCATATACTTTACTATATTATCACCCACCCTTGTCAAGCAATGCAGCACAACTCTCACCATCTTACATGTACTTCACTATATTATCACCCACCCTTGTCAAGCAATGCAGCAGCACTCTCTCAATTCTACATATACTTTACTATATTATCGCCCACTGTTGTCAAGCAATGCAGCGCCACTCTCACCTACTGCTTACAATTAGCCCCGTGACATGGTACTTTACTATATTATCGCCCACTGTTGTCAAGCAATGCAGCACAACTCTCTCCATCATGCATGTACTTTACTATATTATCGCCCACGCTTGTCAAGCAATGCAGCACCACTCTCACCATCTTACATGTACTTCACTATATTATCACCCACCCTTGTCAAGCAATGCAGCACAACTCTCACCATCCTGCATATACTTTACTATATTATTGCCCACGCTTGTCAAGCAATGCAGCACAACTCTCACCATCTTACATGTACTTCACTATATTATCACCCACCCTTTTCAAGCAATGCAATACCACTCTCACCATCCTGCATATACTTTACTATATTATCGCCCACGCTTGTCAAGCAATGCAGCACAACTCTCTCCATCATACATGTACTTTACTATATTATCGCCCACTGTTGTCACGCAATGCAGCACCACTCTCTCAATCCTACATGTACTTTACTATATTATCGCCCACTGTTGTCATGCAATGCAGCACAACTCTCTCCATCCTACATGTACTTTACTATATTATCGCCCACCCTTGTCAAGCAATGCAGCACCACTCTCTCAATCCTACATGTACTTGACTATATTATCACCCACCATTGTCAAGCAATGCAGCACCACTCTCTCAATCCTACATGTACTTGACTATATTATCGCCCACGCTTGTCAAGCATTGCAGCACAACTCTCACCATCTTACATGTACTTCACTATATTATCACCCACCCTTGTCAAGCAATGCAGCAGCACTCTCACCATCCTGCATATACTTGAGTATGTTATTGCCCATTCTTGTCAAGCAATGCAGCACCACTCTCACCATGTACTTTTCTATGTTATCATCCACCCTTGTCAAGCAATGCAGCACCACTTTCATCCAGTTAAATCTCACTCACAAAATCATCATTATATGATTCTCTCTCTCTCTTTTCTCTTCGTTCTTTTGCTCACTCCAACTTGCCGGAACTACTTTGCACAGACGGCAGAGGAATACAGCCGGCTCTACGTGCGGCACAGCGGCGGGGCGTACTCCAAGTTCCATGGCTACGCCTATGATGGCGTCTGGGTCATTGCACGCGCCATCGACCAGATCATCAACAACAACGGCGGAAGTTACTCACTGCGAGACTTCCGGGGGGAACGCCTCCACGCGGCGCTCAATGAAACTAACTTCCAGGGAGTTACGGTGAGCAGACCATTTTTGTTATTGTTGTTGCTTTCCACGCACCTTTTATAAATAAATTCTGTGTTGCTTGTCAGTGTAGTGATAGGTCAGTTATGGCTAGTTGTTGCACCCCATCCCCACTGCATAATCAGGGTCATGGCCGGGCAGGGGATAGATACAAAATTCACCCCGTACTTGCAGTAAGGGTGAAAACCAATCCATTAGAAAAAGCATAGAAAGTAATCTACTTGCTGCGTAAATTAAATGAGCAGATACATTCTTAATTTAAGAAACAAAATATATTCTTCACATATAACTTTATATTTACCCGTTACTTTTGATTTGAAAAATAGAATAAGACATGTAGTTTAACGGACTTTAAAAGTGAAATCAACGCAATTCTGTGCTCGCCATATTGTCTTTTTGCATTCTCTGTAGCCATTTGATACTGGAACAAGGAATTCCACTTCCTGTTGCATACTAAAGCTATTTTCGCCCGTCTTTAGACAATGTTGTCATTCAACCCTACTGGAAGTACCGGGTGAATCTTTTATCTAGGCCGGGGCATGTTAAAATAGGAGCAGGCACCTATTTATACAGGACACCAGTTCCACCACTCGTGGTCCGGTGAACAACCCTCACTGTCAGGACAAGGTATTTAAAGCTGCATAGTCCAATGAAAACATCAAATTTTTAAAACCAAAACACTTATCCAGATTTGATTCTACATATTCAACTTAGATACTGATGCACTTATTAAACATGTGTTGCTGCATAGCAGGGCATAATAAGTCAATTAATAGAAACCGTTACTGCTAAAGTCTGATGTCAGAGTTTTAGCGTGCTTGCCAAAATTATTTTGGTATATGTTGACATCAAATATCTCCAAACTTAGCCATTTAAAATTAAAGTTACTTCAAACTAAAGTAAAGTAGATTATAGTGATTAGTATAATATATTTATCTCAGAAAATGGCAGAAACTCAAAAGCATCGGACTATGTAACTTTGAGAACCTGCAATGCATGTTAGTTCGTGAGAAAATGCCTGACCTCTCTGGGGGAATATAAGTTTGGACCGACATTGTGGTTTACATGCCCTTTTCTGTTTAAGTTTCAGTTCAAAGGTTTGAATATGCAGAACCAACCTCGTCACATTAGTAACTTTTATCTCGTGTATAATATTGTCTTGGGCTAAATAGCAATGTCGTAAGCTGCTTGCGGCAAAATAGAAGGACGGGTTCACTGATTGTTGTTGAGTTTTCACTGAAAGCGTAATTTCCAAGAACTAAATGTCGCTTATTTCATCATGCCAACTGACCATGGTGGAAAACATGAGGTTTGTAAAGTAGCGAGGGAGAAAAACAGCTACATAATAAGCAATTATTGACCACTAAGGGCTTTGATCCCCGAGGGACTCTGAATGTGTGCCGGCCGGTGCATTCCAGAGGCATGAGGAGACTCGAACCCTATATTTATATGAAGAAGCGTTTGTTTGAGAACTTTAACCTTTCAAAACTGCAGCCATTTTTGGTGTGTACAGACTGCAATTTCAACACATTTGAACACATAAGAAGATAAGCTCATCCTCTAATGGCAGGTTCCAATGCTTCTCACATTTAATCCCCTTGTAAAGATATTATCTTTAAAGATAATATATATATATGTAGAGAGAGAGAGAGATTCCAGGAATGTGTTCAAGAAGTGAGGGTTGTAGCTGACATCGATACGGAAGTGCCCTTACACAGGTGGCGCCACTGTGTCTGCGCATGGAACTAGTGTAGATCCAGGTTCACTACAATCATGAAATACCAGCAATATATAGCACAGCGTAGCTTCTTTGTTCATATTCACATCATGCATTATATATATATATATATATATATATATATATATATATATATGTTTGTATATGTATGTACATATATAGCCCATCTAATTTTTATTGTTTCATTTAATGGATCCTTTTGGGGAAAAAACATGTAAATGGGATTTATTTTCGCGCGCTTTTCGTTACTTTCCCGCCATTTTGTATTCGGGTATCGGCGGGCCGAGAGCTGTGTCTGTGATAGGCATGCTCTTCAAGATAAGCATCCCCACTCCCACGCGCACCCTCCTTAATCAATGGCGATTATTCTTTGTTATGGTATTCTATTAACCCTGTTGGCGTGATAAAGTAGACGACGTGAACGATAATGTCGGCTGTAGATAAGCCAGGCGGGACTTGGCAGCCTTTCATAATGTCGTCTGCTGTCACCAGTTGTCGTCTGCCCTGGTCTGAGTAGAATTCATCAAAATGAGCGCCCTTTTCATTTCATGGCCATTGATTATCAAGCGAATATTGGCATTTAGCAGACGACATTTAGCGACAATGGGCCACTTTTCAAGTACAGTAGACCTACATATAATAGTGTACATTAATTAATCACTGTCCTGTGTTTGAGGCTTATATACCGCTACTTCCTTCTAATTTCTATCAATATCATTGACCAATGTCCAATTTTAATCTCAACACGCTTTATTTCATCTACAATGTTTGTTTTATTTGTTGACACAGGGTCGCGTTATCTTCAATAATGGAGACCGTGTCGGGGAAATTATCATAAAGCAATTTCAAGGTAAGAACTAAGAATTGACACACGTACACACAGTGGGAAGCTCCAGTAATTTTCATTCAAATGTGAGGGCTATAATTGAAATGACATCATTGCATTTTTGTGTTTGTTGCTAGGCAATTATTAATATGCTAACTGGTGAATGCAGCAGCTGGTGAATATTTCATGACGTCACTAGGAATGTGTACATTTCCAATTTGTGTGGTTTTGTCTGTGTATGTGTTTGAATGTATGTTTGTTCTATTTGTTTGTAGGTATGATCGTGTGTTGTGTTGTGCTTTTTCAATGTTTTATCTGGTAGCGGTGTTTGCTGGGGCTTTACATCCTAACCACATATAATTTCATATCAGGACGGGTACCGAATTGTAACACCATAGGGCCAGAACTCCAGCTGGGCATGTGATAGGTCATGGCCCACAAACAGGGCTGGCCGAAGGGAGAAACTTGGACCAGCCTCAGTAGAAACAAACAACCACAAACCATCAAAAAGAGAGACTCAAGATCAGAAAACATAGAACCATATATATGTTTTTTTTTAAAAGACCCTGAAAGCACCCTGGGGAAAAACCCCAGAAGGGCATGTGATAGGTCATGGCCCACAAACTGGCCTGCCCCAAGGGGGTAATCTGGACCACCCTCAGTAGATAACGAACAGCTACAAACTACGTACAAGCCTATAATTGTAGAGTAGGCTATTTCATAAGTGGTAGTAAAACCAAAACAAAAAAAAACAAAAAAACTAATATACTATTCGCACCCACTACAAGGGTGATCAGAAAATAAAACCAATAACACCTACACTTAGAACTAAAACCATTATCTATCTAACGGTCCTTCCCTATTTTGGATCGACCTTGGATAGCCAAACCCAACACAAAACAAGCTCAAACATCTACGAGCCAAGAACACACTTAACTGCCAACAGCTACCTCGCAGTCCTTCCCTATTTCGGATCGACCTTGGATAGCCAACCCCAACACAAAACAAGCTCAAACATCTACAGATACTAAATAATCCCCATGTACCTGCTACTGTGTGAGGAACAAAAACATCTTATCCCCTCCTAGAGTGTGATAAGATTAAACCACTACTACAACTGGCCAGCATTGAAAACAAGCGCGACCACTCGAGCTTACATGCTATGGACAGTACAAACACAGCATCAACAAAAAAAACAAAAAAACAGTGCACACTCATGGTGACCTTATAATACTCACCCACTGGGGAACCACCCCACCAGCACCATGACCCAATACCCCACTCAGTCACCTTATCCTGAAACCAAGCAAACCAGTCTGTGTCGTATGACATTACTGCCTTACGCCAAGCTAGATAGTAACAAGTATCAATGTTGTCGGTCCTTGGATTGAGTCGGTCAGAGTTCGAACCCACGACCTCCTGCACCAGAAGCCAGTGCTCTTCCTGATTCGGCCATAATGTCATCTATAATTGCATTCCATTGTGTATATCTTACAGCGGTTGCACCCGCATTGCTTTGAGACGGGGACACCCACTACTGAGTCGAATGGCACTAGTGCCATACGAAGTCATTAGAATATAGGTCCATAGCGATTCACAAAATAACTGACTACATATGTGTAATCGAACAATAAATACATGATTATGCATGTTTTTAGGAACTATTCACCCTTAGTGGTTCACTGCTATGTGCTCACATAATGCTGTTTTGTTTGTTATACAGTCAGCTCTGGTTAATCCGACACATTCTGTCACACGCCAAATAATATCGGATACCAAATTATCAGATTAACCAATTTAGACTATTTCGTTGTCGTTTATGTTATTTTTATAAGCCTATATAGTCCTATGTGTGACTGAATCATGTATGAGATTGTTCATTAAAATAATAATAACACTTAAGTAACATATCTACCTTTATTACATATAAACATACATATCAATCATTCACACTAACATTATCACTCTAGTCGTCTACTTTCAAGCCTAAATGGTGGGTTCTATTAGGTGTGAGAATTGCCACTGAAAGAAGGTCTAAATCTGGGACATTAGTACTAATTCATGTTTGATGGATTTCAAGTGTCGGATTCACCAGAGCCATAGGTATGCTATAGGCATGTTTGTTACATACAAGCAGTCTCATGATGTGGCGTTCTCTGTGGCGGAGTGGTTAGAGTGTCTGACTTTTTTCTAGGTCAGATGCCTGATCTGTGGGTCAGTAGTTCGAGTCCCCATGCCCCCCCCCCCCACCACCTCTGCCAATTTGGATTTCCACCGATGTGTATAACTTACAGCGTCATCGAAGGCCAGTTGCTCTCATACCATCTCTATGTGGTGTGGGAGGTTAAAAATCCCTTGGGTCAGTAAAAGTGTAGGCCCGGGCTTTCTATCGAAAAACTGGCCACAGCAGGAGCACCCACATCACGGCCCTGGGAATCAGCTATCTGATTGCAAATCCTGCTACCACCATCCACCACCGAGAGCACATCCCACGAATAAAGATCATACCTCTGCTCGAAAATCCCTTGAGATAACTGGTGGAAGGACACGATGAAGAAGTCTCAGTGTTGGAAAGCGAGTGTCAGATTAACCAGAGTAATTAGCATTGATTAACATGGCGGAAAATTGTTACACTTGAAATCGTGTCGGTAAGCAACATTATCAGATTCACCAGTGTCGGATTAACCAGAGCTGACTGTCGTTTTATGTTCTGGCGTCACCTAAGGTTTTTGGTGTTTTTTTTTGTAAATATAGTTTATTCATTGAATAAAGTCTTTTGTCAGCGCAGTGGCACTGGTCTTCCAGCTGTGTCACAATACAGTAATTTACAATATATATGTATATGTAGTCTGATATTGTTATCAGCAGCTAGCTCAAGTCAGCTGAAATAACAATATTAATCATTCCAAGACTTACATATGGTATAGTTTGACAATTCACATAGAAGATAAAAGTTATTGATGGAGTGTAGTTGGCTTGTAGGGTTATGCTTAAAAGGATAATACACTATATCAGGACCTGTGGCAATGAGCAGTCATGGTGACTTTATAGTGCTGTCCCACTGAGATACCAGATCACTAGCACGCTGACCTGACTTTCCACTGAGTTACATTATCCGGATACTGTGCAAACCAGTCCTTGTACTATCTTATTAATGCCGAGCGCCAGGCTAGGTAGCTACAAGTATCAACTTTATAAGTCATTTTGTTTGACTCGGCTGGGATTCGAACTCCCGACTTTCCGCACGGGAAGCCTGCGCTCTACCGATTCGGCCACTGCATCCGGCCGCTGGACAGGCAGTGTCCAAGCTGTACTAGGGATCAGTCATACACTCGAACGAATGACAAACACTATATATGAAGAGTTCAGGCGCAAAACCACATAACCGCCAATTAAAAAATGTAGTTTAAATTATTTTTTAATTATCTGAAAATAATTTTAATTCTCACTAATTCCACTTTTCATATGATCACATGGTTATGGGGCAATTAACAAAAAAGTTGGAATATAAAAAAATTACTTTTTTGGGGTTTTATTCCAATGTTTATCTCCATTGTTTTGATTGGTGTTTACGTGGTTTTGCGCCTGAACTCTTCATATGTTTGTGCATTTGTATAATCCCATTAAAATCTATGCGTTGTGCTTTTGTTGGCAGGAGGGCAATCAACTAGAGCAGGTGTGTCCTTTAAAAGGGCTTTGCGCGCATTATATGCTGAAATGTGAAACTTGACCCGCGTGACCTTCAGCCTAGCGCCGTCTGGCGGACTAACGATCCTGGTGCGCATTGAGCATGAGCAAAGAGCCCAGCTTACAACTGGTCCCCCCTCGCTCATTTATTGAAAGGTCGGGTAGCTACCACTGTTTGGGATAACCGCGTTGGTTTTTGGAGTTTGTGTGTGGAGGTATTCCATCCTGGCAACATCTAAGGTCAAATCAGACTGGGCACCGACTTGTACCAGCGCCTACTCATAGTGACATTTTAGTCTTGCCCTACTGGGAAACAAGGCCGCCGGTACTATTTCCCAATTTCCTTCTCAGTCATATTATCCTGATACCGAGTTAACCATTCGTTGCCCTATCCTAGTTATCCGAGCACCAGGCTAGGTAGCGACAAGTATCAATTTCTGGAACAAATATCCACTTATTCAGTGATGTCTGCAATAATTAATCCATGTAAATTACGAAACTTCCAATGCATTGGCTAGCTACACCTGACTCTGCATTGCCCACATTTAGAACCCACACCAAGCGATCATCCATCTCGTGTAGGGACGGGATTGCCTTTTGAGTTTCTATGTGGGGTTTGTTTCATTAGAAAGTGTGTGAGCAGCAAACTGTGATGGGAGCCATGTTAGCATGTGACTCATCTCCATGACTCCAAATGACACTTCTAATCAGATATTCTTTGCTCCACGCCCCCCCCCCCACTCCTCACCCACACATACACACTCCAATACCCTCACCCCATACCTGTGGTTTATCTACGGAAAACACCGCTTATATGGCAAGCACTAACATTACGCCATTGTCGCCAAAACATCCGACACCATCTTTTAGATAACTTTACCACAATACTGAGGAAGTATGGATTCCCAGAGAAGTTCACAACTATGATCGAGCCTCTACATACAGGAATGATGGCGAATGTAATACCCCTGTCACACTACGACGTAACGAGCCAACGTGAGCCTAACGTGATGATTTTTCGTCATTACGTTGCCGTACGTTGGGTTACGTTATGATGACGTCATAATGACGTTAGAGTGACGTCGAGCTACGTCATGTTACGTTGTGTTACGTCGGCGCGCGTCAAGGTTTTGAACCTGTTCAAAACTTTCGACGTATCTCAACGTGAAGCCGTTACGTCGGGATGACGTCACAATGACGTTAGGTTGACGTTCCGTGATCGTTATAGCAGCGTAAATGACGTTAGAGTCACGTTATGTCACATCAGACCGACGGCCCGGGTGGGAACAACGTGTGGGCAGCGTTTTGCACGTTACGGTCACGTTACGGTCACGTTATGGTCACGTTACGGTCACGTTACGGTCACGTTACGGTCACGGTTACGGTCACGGTTACGGTAACGTTACGGTCACGTTACGGTCATGTTACGGTCACGTTACGGTCACGTTACGGTCACGTTACGTCCACGTCGCACCCGTTACGGCGACGTTACGCTCACGTTACACTAACGCCCGGTCACGTCGCCAATTACCCCTCCCCCTTAACGTTGTCACGTTACAGCTAAGGTCACGACCTACACCGACGTTACTTTCACGTTACGCTCACGTCCACAATTTGCATATTACGCCCATAACGTCAACGTAATATCATTATTTTCACGTTGTGCCTACGCTGACGTAGTCACGTCGTAGTGTGACAGGGCCATTAGTGTTGGAGGGGAAGTCTCGGAATCGTTTGGGGTTACCATTGGGGTCAAGCAAGGTTGTGTACTGGCCCCCATCCTCTTCTCCATCTTCCTATCAGCAATGCTTGACGAGGCTTTCCGAGACATGGGGGATGGCATCTATATACAGTCCAGACAGAGCGCTGACCTATTCAATGTCGCACAGTTCAGAGCAAAGACCAAGACTACTCAGATACTGGTGAGAGAGCTGCTATTCGCAGATGACAGTGCACTGGTTGCCCACTCTGCTGAAGAGATCCAGAAAATAGTGGGCGCTTTCTCCGATGCGTCAAAGAAGTTTGGCCTGAAGATTAACATCAAGAAGACGGAGGTCCTGTACCCACCCAACTCTACAAGAACCCGAGAGGAGGATATCATGGTTGATGGAAACAAACTGAACTCTGTTCCGGAATTCACCTACCTCGGAAGCACTATATCAAGTGATGGACCCATTGATGATGAAATACAGAGGAGGATGGCCAAGGCTAGCACATCTTTCAGCCGACTATGCCAGAGAGTCTGGAACAACCACCATGTGTCGATATGGGTCAAAGGTACGATCTACCATGCAATCGTGCTATCCACCCTACTATATGGAGCTGAGGCCTGAACAGTGTACAGACGACAGATGAAAAAGCTGCATGCCTTCATGATGCGACATCTGCGTTCAATTATGAGGCTAACCTGGAAGGACAAAGTGACAAATAAGGAAATACTCGAACCGACAGGGATGCCCTCTATGGAAGATCTTCTGATCAAATAGAATCTCCGGTGGACTGGACACCTCATGAGGATGTCATCAGACAGGCTACTAAAGCAGATCCTCTATTCTCAACTGTCTTCTGGTTACAGAAAGAGATGGTGCCCTCGTCTCCGGTTCAAGGATACCATCAAGAGAAACCTGAAGCTGAACGACATTAAGACTGACTCATGGATATCACTTTAACAGCAGAGAGCTAAATGGAGAGCGGCAGTCAAGTAATGAAAGCAGTCTTTGTCACATCGCGACCAACATCCTGATGATGATGATGACCACAATACAGTATAACCTCATTAAACCAAGCTCTGTTAAACCAAACGATCGGTTAATCCAAACTTTTTTCGGTGGCCCGGCAAAATACTACCATTTATCATATAAAAAAAGTTGGTTAAACGAAAGTCGGTTAATCCAAACTATCGGTTAATCCAAACAGAATTGTCGGTCCCCAGGCCACTTCCAGTAGGTTAAATCAAACTTTCATGTGGTTATAAGGTCATCTGAGACCCCACCAACATTTTTATATGATAAATGGTAGTATTTTGCCGGGCCGCCGAAAAACGTTTGGATTAACCGATCGTTTGGGTTAACCAAGCTTGGTTTAATGGGGTTATACTCTATATACATACAAAAACAATAAAAATATCCACATACATTGTATATTACATTGATAATGCACCCACATTTTTGCCAAAGCCAAGTCAAAGTTGAAGCCAAAGCTCGGTTAAACCAATGATCTGTTAATCCAAACAAATTTCTAGGGTCCTTTCAAGTTTGGTTTAATGGGGTTGTACTGTATCAGCAAAAGTGACTCGCCGCCTTGATCAAGTGCTGCCCACGACAAGTTCCATTCTTTCCACATCCAAGGTAACCCACTGAGCCGGATATACTGAAGGTTGGTTTATTTCTTGGAGTTTTACGTCCTGGCAACATCTAAGATAATATCAGGAAAGTACCGATTTGTGACAGTGTGCACTCATACTCATATCGACTTTATAGTGCTGCCCCACTGGGAGATCAGGCTGCCGGCACCATGATCTGATATCCCACCCAGTCATATTATCCTGACACTGAGCTAACCAGTCCTTGCCCTATCCTCTTAATGCCAAGCACCAGGCTAGGGAGCGACAAGTATCGATTTTATAATTCATTGATTTGACTCGACCGGGAATTTAACTCCCGATCTTCCACACGAGAAGCTTGGGCTCTACCGATACGGTCAGCACGTCCCGTATGTAGTG
Organism: Branchipolynoe longqiensis; assembly: GCA_030323885.1. Taxonomy (NCBI): domain Eukaryota; kingdom Metazoa; phylum Annelida; class Polychaeta; order Phyllodocida; family Polynoidae; genus Branchipolynoe; species Branchipolynoe longqiensis. Next base: position 29,407,052 of record CM059193.1, read on the forward strand.
AAGGAGCGTTGCCGACAGTTACCCTTGGCTCATTAGTTGGCTGCTGCGGCCAGATGATGCTGACCGCTCCACCTACCCGGGCCTTGAGGTACATCATGCCGGGAGAGTCTTTTGTAGCGTGTCGGAAATGCTGATCCACTCTGCAATCACTGACTTCAGCAGGCAGTTTAATAGAATCTTGAGTGTCGATTCTTAATGGGGACTGCTGTTACGCAATGGGTTCCTAAAACACTCAACTAGATTTGATCCAAATATATCCAAGTTAGATACTGGTGCGTTTAATAATATTTGAAGAATGGGATACTAAGTTAATTCAATAGAAGCTGTTATTGCTAAATAGAAACTGCTTAATAGAAGTTGCTGCTGTTAAAGCCTATGGTTTCAGAATTTGTATGTGCATGCGGAACGTTAAGACCGACTCATGGACATCACTGTCACAGCAGAGAGCTAAATGGAGAGCGGCAGTCAAGTAATGAAAGCAGTCTTTGTCGCATTGCGACCGACAGCATGATGATGATGATGATGTGCATGCCAAAATTAATTGTGCATGTTTCCACTTCAAATAACTCCTAAAGGCCCTGTCACACTACGACGTATGGCGGTGGCGTATGCATAACGTGGCAAAATAATTTGAAAATCATAATATGTCGAGATACGGTGGCCTTTTTGCACTGCAGGAGGTCCCAGCAACGTATGAAGCGTACGTGTAGCCTATGCCTAGCGTATGTCTACCATATCCCTACCATATGCAAAGCATATGACGATGTATACTCGGCGTATTGGGGCGTATTTTGACGGTTGGAGGTGATAGGACCATCTTATGAGTAATGCACGCCGACGTATACTGAATGTGCTCCTAACGTATCCCGACATACCACTAATGTATGCGTAGCGTATGAGGAACGTATGAGCCACATGTCGACACATGTTGAAAAATGTTGAACATGCTCAAAAACATTTTCGGAGCCTCGACGCACGCCGACGTCAGATGACGTATAATGCCGTATGCAAAGCGTACCCGACGTATGGCCAACATATACGTAACGTATGATGCCATACGCTGACATGTTGGTCGAAAATCACATACTTTGGCATAGGCTAAGGCTATGCGTTGTAGTGTGACATCACTTTTACAGAATGTTTTGAGTATGTTATATATGTACAGAGCGCAGGTTCAACATACGGCTAACCTATGCCGACCTACCCCTAACGTGTGCATAATGTATGCCGTGTACGCCCAGCATATGTCTAGTTTATGAGAAACGTATGAGCCACACGCCGGCATAGGTTTTAAATTTTGAGCATGCGCAAACAATTTTTGGCGGCTCGACCTACGCCGACCTATGACGATCTATGAAAAGTGTATATGACCTATGCCCAACCTATGCGTAACCTATGACGGCCTATGCCGACGTGTTGGTCGAAAAGCGCATAGGTCAGCATACGCTAACACCATAGGTCGTAGTGTGACAGGCCCTTTAGTTAACCATTTATGATGAAAGGTTACTTCAAGCTAACTTAGGTAGCCATAACTCAGTATAACTGTCAACATAATAATGTAGCTATAACTATCAAACTAATATATGTATCTATACAAAAATGGCAAAAGTTCTAAACCATCTGACAATGCGAACAACGATGAGACGCTAATAACCCCCAAACAATATTGTTTAATCAGAGGCGTTGGTTTTTGTGTGTGATTTTTTAGTCGCGCAGTGATTATGGATGTGTTAGTGAAACGGGGCACACGCCTCCCGCCGAGGCGATGATGGAGAGACGCGGAGGTGTGATCCGGTGTGATATAAAGTGGATCAGTGCATTCGGGCCGCCCTTTTAAAGAAGCTGGAGGAGATGGGCGAACCATCCCTTCCCGCTGCTAATGTAGGGCGGTGTAGCCAACCAAAGAGGACCCAGCAAAATCAACAAAGAAAACCGGCAAAAAATATGCTCAGCAACAACAAAATAAACAAACAAAAACAAAAATGATAAAAAATGCACACCGGGTGTGGTGGCCGAATCTGTAGAGCATGGGCCTCACGTGTGGGAGATCAGGGCCCATATTCATGATGCGGTTTTAGCGAGCCAAAACTGGTTTTGGTGGGGATTTCTAGGTTAGCGGCGAAAACTCAGTATGTAAACACACCGAGTGTAAGCTAACACTGCGTCATGAATACGGGCCCAGGGGCCATATGCATGATGCGGTGTTAGCGCTCCAAAACTGGTTTTGGCAGGGATTTCTAGGTTAGCGGCGAAAACTCAGTACGCAAGGAGCGGTGTTAGGGCAAACACATTGAGTGTAAGCTAACACTGCGTCATGCATACAGGCCCAGGAGTTTGGTTCCCGGTCGAGTCAAACCAATGACTTATTGAATTGATACTTGTCGCTTCCTAGCCTAGCACTCGGCATTAATAGGATAGGGCAAGTACTGGTCAGCTCAGTGTCAGGATAATGTGATTGAGTGGGATATTGGGACATGGTGTCGGCGGTGTGATTGCACAGTGGGTCACCACAATAAAGTCACTATGAGTGCACACTGTCACAAGTTGGTACCCATTCTAATATGACCTTAGATGTTGCCAGGACGTAAAACTGCAACAACCAACATAAAAATGCACGCAGAAACACACATGCGCGTGAAGCAGTCTGGTTCTTGTCTACGCAGCCCCCCCCCCCCTTCTGTGCGCAGTATGAACAGTTTTTTTAATTCTTCTTTTTTATTTCTGAGAGAAAAAAGAGAAAGCAAAAGAAATAAATAAATAAAGATAGAAAATATCACCAGCGCATCGCAAAACGCCAGCGCTGCCACTCTCCCGCCACCAGGTGTCCTACTCTGTCACAGCGCGCGTCATATGACGCCACAGAATGCACCGTGACGGTGGTGACCGGAAGTGGCCGACACGTGCGATTCATCACCCGGCGCGCCGTGGTGCGCCGGGGTGCGCCGGGTGCGCCGGGGTGCGCCGGGGTGCGCCGGGGCAAGCATATTCAGCGCTGAACTGAGACGGATAACCAGCCACGGTTGAACTTGTCTGAGCCCGTTTGAACTTGCAGGAAATGGATTTTCCTCTTCTCGTTCTCGCGAGAACTCAGTGTCAGCCAATCAGAGCTGTTCTTTTCCATTGCAAATGGCCGAATGGGAAACTATTCCTGCAAGGGTATGCCGGCGGGGTACGCCGGATACGCCCACTTCCGGTGTGTCCCATACCGAGGCTTAGAGTTGCCGGCGGTGAGGAGGGACTATTGGGGGAGAGAGAGAGGAATGAAATGTTGTCTGCTTCTCGCTTTGCCGTCATGGCCGCCCACTTCCGGTCTGCTGCGACTGCCTACTTATGCTTGGCGCTGACCGGACCGATTGTCGTGTATTGCAGCTCACGACGGGCGATTATCGGCTGTCCGCTGTCCGCCGTCGGCAGTCGGCTGTCGTCTGTCGGGACACCATGGCTGTTCTTTTGTCGGCACACTGAGCCGACTTCATTACGAGAACAATACCATAACTTTATTTCTCACGATTCTACATTATCCTGATAGTGAGCTAACCAGTCTTTGCCCTATTCTAGTGATGTCGAACACTAGGCTAGGTAGTGATACGTACCAATTTTGTAAGTCATTGTGTACAATTCTCAGATTAAGTATATATTGAATATCGAGATGGCTAAATAAGAAACAGTACTCTGTTTATAATGCTCACTCCGGGGGAGAGAAGCACTGCCCATTTAAGCAGAATCCCTCCCGCTTATCTCGCCCAGCCACACTGTATCTGTCATGTTAGGTAATCCTATGATGGCCAGGTGGTGGCCAGAGCTGGGTGGGAGGTGGGTGAGTCCTTAAAGCTGCCAATGGTGAACTATGTTAGGGAGAGATCATGCGGGAGAGGAGTGACTGGTGTGCATGATTGTAATAGCCAATGAGAAGGTCTCTTACATCCACTGTTGTATGTATCTGAAAACAATATATAAGTGAATAAATCTAAGCAATCAGCTCTTATCTATCTACACTTCTGCTGGTGCTGAACTCAGATTGTGCGTTGTGTCATGTGTCATATCTACTATGGGGTAAGCTCTAGCATGTGATTTTATCTAATACAGATATGAAAAGGGGGAACTTTAAATTGCACTGCATGCCTTAGGCAGGATATTATGCCTTATGCAGGATATTAGGGCAGTTTAGCCTTGTTGAGCAGTACATTTTTTGTTGTTTTGTTTTTTATTGAGGCTGTATTTATACTGTCCATAGAATGTAAGCCCGGGTACTCAGGCTTGGTTTCAATGCTGGCCAGCTGTAGTGTTGGTGTTGTCTTATCAAACAGTAGCCGCTGATAAGTTATTTGATTGTCTGCATTTCAGTAGCAGATAATAACATGAGTGAACATAATGAAAGTAACCATAACCTACGTGTACCGCCTAACGGGATCGGCCATCAATAGCATTTAAACGCCCGCATATATAGAATGCGGGGACCCGCAAACACAGGATTTCATAATTGGTTTGACTCGGCTGGGATTCAAATGCCCAAAGGAAGCGTACGCTTTAATGGATTCAGCCACCACCGCGTCCAAAGTTACCAGCGAAAGGTTTGCGCAAGGAATCGGACAAGCAGCCAGCCCCGTGGTCCGTAAATGTGTGGAGAAGAGAGACTGTGAATCATCTTGACTTTTCGCCGGCCATCATTCATTGGCTGAGACCGACCATCAGCGGGTCCGGCCTGGGGAGTGTGGCCGTGTAAGATTAGCGCGTTCATTTGACGAGCTGAATGCTGGGAGACACCCCCCCCCCACCCCACATCCCCCCCCATCAACCCCAAACCCCCGCCTTCATGTGGAATCACGCATTCAGCTTCCATGAATCACGCGCCGAGAAATGGTCGCGGAATATTGATAAGTTATTAAGCGATATGTGGAAGGGAATTCATTAATGGATTGATTTATTGATTGGTGACGGCTTCATGTTGTGTCGACAACAAGGGTTACTTACATTCAAGGCGAAAAGTTAATGGTATTTATTTTGTCAGGTTTGTAAATCACATTTATATGTTCGCGCTGAAATGTTTCATGACAATCTGAAATGGGTCAGAATTGTGTCAAGTGAGAGCAATAATTAATTCAGACACAATATTGTGGTCTAACCATTTGTCTACCTAGGCTTGTTACCATGCGTGGTGGCCGAATCGGTAGAGTGCGGGCCTCGCCTGCGGGGCATCAGGAGTTCTGTTCCTGATCGAGTCAAACAAATGACTTTAAAATGTATACTTGTCACTTCCTAGCCTGACGCTCAGCATTAATAGGATATGGCAATGACTGGTTAGCTCAGTGTCAGGATAATGTGACTGAGTGGAATATCGGGTCATTGTGCCGGTGGCCTGATTTCTCAGTGGAACAGCACTAAAAAGTTGCTATGAGTGCACACAGTCGCATGTCGGTACCCATCCTGATCTGACTGTAGCTGTTGCCAGGATGTAAAACTCCAACAACCAACCAACCATCTGGGCTGTCCGTTACAACCACACTATCCATGCGTAAAGGCTCAGTCACACCTTACCAGATTTGGGAAATGGAGAGAAACCAGACACTGTCCGGTGAAATACGTCAATGTCCCTTTTATATATGGTACCCATCCGGCGTGTCTGTTCTCTCTCCGGTGGTGCCCGGCGGTGTCCGGAACAAGTTTTGAACATGCACAAAACTTGTACCAGACACCGCCGGACTGAAGTGTGCGGTTGATGTCCGGTTTAAGTCCGTTTTGCCAGTTTTGTCCGTTTCATGTCCGGTACCCATCCGTTACGTGTCCGGTTTGCTTCCTGCAGTGTCCGTTGACGGTGTTGGGGGAATTCGGTCAGTATATGTTTTCGATGCGTCCATGAACAGTCTGGTATGTGTCCATTTGGTGTTCGGTCCGTCCATTAGACATTAAATCGGTTGCCGTCTGGTTCTCGTCTGTTGGCTATTCGTTAATGTAGGTTCCTTGTCCATTTAGTCTCCGTTTCGTCCGGTGGCCATTGCAACAGTTCGACACATTTCGGTACATTTTGATATCCTGCACATAATTGTCTATTCGAGCAACATGACGAATCAGGGTATGAAGCCAGGCCAAATTACATCCGGCCACTGAGGCTCCGAATGAAACCTCATTTGGAGGCCTTGGGCGTGGATTTGGACATGTTGGAGGATGCCAAAGTCCCAGAACATCCCCCGTGGTCATTGAGAAAGCCATCGGTTATCCTTTGACTCACGGAACTGAGGAAGTCTGGGACACATCCACTCGAGTACCAAGGACTGCATGCAGAGATTCAAGGCCAGTTTGCAGACCACCTCTCTATATATACTGATGGTTCGAAAGACCAAAGCCGGGTAGCTGCTGCGGCAGTCTGCCAATGGGAAAAATTTGGTGTACATTTGCCCGATCAGAGCTCGATTTTCACTGCAGAAGCCCGAGCACTCCTTCTCGCTTTAGAGTGTATCGATGTATCCAACCACACTAACTATGTTATATACAGTGATTCGTTCTCTTGCCTCCTGGCTGTTGATGGACTGAAAACGAATCACCCTATTCTAGCAATGGTCATTTATAAAATAAACCAACTGACAACGGATGGGTATGATATCCACCTGTGCTGGGTTCCTGGTCATGCCGGCATACAAGGAAACGAACGAGCTGATCGGGCTGCGAAGAAGGCCCTGAACTGTGATCTTGAACCGTGTCTGATCCCTCACTCTGATCTGAAACCACTAATAGCCACCCACATAAAATCCAAATGGCAACATGAGTGGGATGAAAACATTAATAAACTTAAAGAACTTGAACCATCTGTGGGAAAGCCACCACAGACTCATGCGGGAGGTCGGCGAGACCAAGTGGTCCTTAGCCGCTGTCGTATTGGCCACTTGTGGCTTACGCATGCTTTTCTGCTCAAGGGGGAACCTCCCCCTGAATGTATTGGCTGTCAGTCCCCACTGACACTCAAATACATTTTACTAAGTTGCGTTGATTTTTTGGCCCTGCGCCAACGGTTCTACACTGCAGACAGTATGCATGACCTTTTTACTAAGGTAAAACAGGAAAACAGGAAAACATTTCAGCCTTTTTGAGGACAGCTGGACTGTACCACCTCATATAGTTTACTAAATGGATTCTATCAATTATGAATAAAACTTTTCTTTTTCTATGGGAATTTGTTTCCCTTGACCACAAATATATGATTGTGAGCTTTCTAATTTAATTAGTGTCTATTGGCACATAATTGATTGTCTGCTTTTACACGTAAAAGCGATGGTTTGAACAAAAAACAAACATTTCTCGCCGTGAATATGGCCTATGCTGCCGACACGGCGTAAAGCAAGCACCAATCAATCAATCAATCAACTGTCTACGTGGCAGCTTTCCAATGATGTCAGTACATAGTACTTTCATAAGCATAGCGTGAGGGGCGACCTGAGTAGATTGAGTTAACTATCAGTGTCAAGTATAAACTGGATGGTGGTTGAAGCCGCAAAGTGCGATTAAAACATCAAACTTTCAAAACCAAAGCAATGATCTAGATTTGATTCTTCATATCTAGGTTAGATACTGATGCACCTATTAATCATGTGTTCTCACATAGAAGGGAATACTGAGGAAATGTAATAGAACCTGTTACTGCCTATGCTGTCAGAACTTTTGGGATGCTTCCCAACACTAATTTTAGTTGCTTGAACTTCAAATATTTCAAAACTTAGCCTCTCTTCTCGAAGATTTATGCTGCCTATTATGGATAAGTCTGAATAGACTTGTTTTCGCCATTAGACAGTTTGTCGATAGAAAGCACGAGCGTACACTTTTACCGACCCAAGGGTTTTTAAACTCCCACACCACATAGAGATGGTATGAGAGCAACTGGCCTTTGATGATGCTGTAAGTTAAGGCCCTGTCACACTATGACGTATGACGTCAGCGCGTGCTCAACGTTAAAAACTTTGCCAGTACGTCGGCATTCGTCGAACTTTTCAGCGGCGGGGGATAAAAATGGGCATACACACAATGTACACACAACGTACACACAACGTACGTAATGTATGCAGAACGTATCTCTGACCTATTGCTAGCATATGAGAGCATTCATGTGCCTCGCAAAACGTTCACAAAATGCTTGCATATGCTCACGGTACGGTGACCAACATTACGTATGTTACTCCAATGCTAGAAGTACAGCGTATACATGAAATACGCTGGAGATAGAGCAGGCATACGTTCGAAGTAGGGTCGGAGTATGTAATGCATCCATTGGCAGTATGCGGACTGTATGTGGACTGCACGTTCCCACCGGCTGAACGTATGGCTAACGTGCAGCAAGGTATTCCAACATATCCCTAGCATACTTCCAACATACGCTGACGTATCCCGAATGTACACACAGCGTACCTTCAACGTACGAGCTACACGTCGACACACATTGGAAATTTTGAGCATGCACAGAATTTGGTCACAGCCTCGACGCACTGCGATGTAAGGCGATGTATAACAACGTACCCCCAACTTATACGTAACATATGACGACGTACGCCGACGTGTTAGTTGAAAATCACATACGTCGGCATACGCTAAGGCTATACGTCGTATTGTGACAGCCCCTTTATACACTGTGGTGGAAATCCAAATTGGCAGAGGTGGGGGGCATGGGGAATTGAACCACCGACCTTCAGATTATGAGTCCGACCTAGAAAAAAGTCAGACACTCTAACCACTCCTCCACAGAGCATTTAGGATCAAAACTTACTTCAAACTAAAGTAATATAGATTATAACAATCATTTCAATACATGCGTCTCAGAAAAGTGACGAAAACTCAAAACCATCGGACTATGCAACTTTAAGATTGGCCGCGCTAAGTAAGCCTGATTTTGTGTTCTAATTCCAACAGGTTGAGATGTTTTAACCCATTCACAGCGCCACCAATCGGCTCGTGATTTATTACTACAACCACTTACCGTTCCTGAGTGCGCCACTATGGTGTGGTATTATGTATTTCCATAGTCACTGATGTTATTAATAGCTTGTTTATGGTTGCATAATCCGATGGCTTCGAGTATTTTTGCCCTAAATGGACCGTAGTATTCCTTCTATGCGGCAATCAATGTGTGATGAGTGAACCGATATCTAAGTCAGAAATGCAAGAACAAATCAATCAAATGTAACATCAAATCTAGGTAAGTGTCTCGGCTTAGGGGTTGGTTGGTTGGTTGGTTGTTGGGGTTTTGCGTCCTGGCAACATCTAAGTTCATTTCAGGACAAATACGGTTTATCAAAATTGGATGCTTTCATCAGATTATGTAAGTTTAGTTAACATACATCTAATTCGCTTCACTCAGACATAGATACTACAGGTAGTTTATTATCAGGTTGGGAAAATACTTGAAATGAGAGTCTGTTGGTACAATCTGATCCGTTGATGTAATTCAGTACGTTAATTGATAGGCTTTACTATCGGAAAATGTGTTATCTCCTACAGTGAATCTGTTTCAACTGGCAATAAATATTTATATCACTGGAAAAAGACAAACCTGCTGCATCAATTAACTGACTATCAGCCACATTTGATGTTTCATTTAAAAGTAATTAAGGATTGAATTTAGATTAAAACAGGAGGACTTTTATGATTTACATCTCATATCATGGTTGCTTTGTTCAACTGGCAAATAATATTCATATCGTTAAAGAAAGCATGTGCTGGTTATAAATATTTGTGAACAGTGAGATGATCCAGTGATTGTGGTCTAGCAAAATACCCCTTATATGTAGCAACTGCTGGCTCAGAGCATTGCTGAGAATGAGTGAGTGTGCGCTGTGTGCTGTGTGTCTGTCACTGAACCCCTGGTCAGCCCTTCTGGACCAGACCAAGGTCATGCTTCTCCCCCATCCCTACTCCTCCCCCCTCCCCACACAGACACAGTGCGTGGTGAGCAACAGAGGCCCCCCATCTCCTCTGCTTGCAAACAAGGGTGGGACGGGGCTACCATGGTTACTAATTAAGAATGGGTGTGGGTGACCAAAATTAGCAGAGATTGCGGGTTGAAGAACACATATGTAGGAGGTGATATTTTATTTATTTATTATATTTGTTAGGACAATTTGGTGGTGAATGATGGGGGTGGGGTGCACATGCATGCATACATATACATGCATGTATGCATACACATCAATACATCCATCAATACACATACATACATCCATACATATACATACACATCCATCTATCCTTACATACATGCATGCATACATACATCTTACCCTGCAAGCCTGCAACTACCTAACAACACCCTGGTAGGAGGGTGTGTGTAGGGTCAAAGCAAGTTTTCGAGGTACTGATCAAGAGTAGGAAGGGGGGAAAAGAACACTCAACCCGTGAGTGGGCGGGGAATAGGTGGGTAGGTGGGCGCGAGATGGGTGGGTGGGTGGAGGATGGGTGGGTGGGTGGGTGGAGGATGGGTGGGTGGGCAGGGGATGGGTGGGTGGGCAGGGATGGGTGGGTGGGCAGGGATGGGTGGGTGGGTGCGAGATGGGTGGGTGGGTGGGTGGAGGATGGGTGGGTGGATGGGTGGGTGGGTGGAGGATGGTTGGGTGGATGGGCGGGGGATGCGTGGGTGGACAGGGATGGCTGGGTGGGTGAGTGGGAGAAACAATGTGAATGCTAGCCGAAGTGTGCACGTGGTTTGAATTTGTGGGCGAATCACGTGACAAGAAAGTAGGTCGGGACCTTGCCTCGTGCGCGAATTATCCATGTTAGCCTGTGCCAATATGCGCAGCGCATGCGCAATGTTGTATCAGTTTCCCATGATATCCTTGAGCTTTAATCAATGTTGACTTTTCTTGTTTAATGTTTAATTTTCTTTTTTTTTATAGTCATTCTGAAATTGACATGCTGTCTATATAAATGCATGTAGCATTTAGTGTGACGCTGTATCGATGTAATTTGTTTCCTGCTGTGAGGATACATTAATGTAAGTGGCTTCCTGCTGTGAAACATGCATTAATGTAAGTGTTTTCCTTCTGTGAGGATGTATTAATATAAGTGGTTTCCTGATGTGGGGATGCAATAATGTGAGTGGCTTCCTGCTTTGAAACATGCATTAACGTAAGTAGTTTCCTGCTGTGAGGATGCATTAATGTATGCGATTTCCTGCTGTGGGGATTCATTAATGTGAGTGGCTTCCTGATGTGAGGATGCATTAATGTTAGTGGCTTCCTGGTGTGAGGATGCATTAATGTAAGTGGTTTCCTGCTGTGAGGATGTATTAATATAAGTGGTTTCCTGCTATGAGGATGCATTGATGTAAGCGATTTCCTGCTGTGGGGATGCATTAATGTGAGTGGCTTCTTGATGTGAGGATTCATTAATGTGAGTGGCTTCCTGCTGTGAAACATGCATTAATGTAAGTGGTTTCCTGCTGTGAGGATGCATTAATGTAAGCGATTTCCTGATGTGAGGATGCATTAATGTGAGTGGCTTCCTGATGTGAGGATGCATTAATGTGAGTGGCTTCCTGATGTGAGGATGCATTAATGTGAGTGGCTTCCTGTGTGAAAAATGCATTAATGTAAATGGTTTCCTGCTGTGAGGATGTATTAATATAAGTGGTTTCCTGATGTGGGGATGCATTAATGTGAGTGTCTTCCTGCTGTGAAACATGCATTAATGTGAGTGGTTTCCTGCTGTGAGGATGCATTAATGTATGCGATTTCCTGCCGTGGGGATGCATTAATGTGAGTGGCTTCCTGATGTGAGGATGCATTAATGTAAGTGGTTTCCTGCTGTGAGGATGCATTAATGTATGCGATTTCCTGCCGTGGGGATGCATTAATGTGAGTGGCTTCCTGATGTGAGGATGTATTAATGTAAGTGGTTTCCTACTGTGAGGATGTATTAATATAAGTGGCTTCCTGATGTGGGGATGCATTAATGTAAGTGGCTTCCTGGTGTGATGATGCATTAATATAAGTGGCTTCCTGATGTGGGGATGCACTAATGTAAGTGGTTTCCTGATGTGGGGATACACTAATGTAAGTGGCTTCCTGTTGTGAGGATGCACTGATGTAAGTGGCTTCCTGATGTGAGGATGCAATAATGTAAATGGGTTCCTGCAGTGAGGATGCACTAATTTAAGTGGCTTCCTGCTGTGATGATGCATTAATATAAATGGATTCCTGCAGAGGGGATGCATTAAACTAAGTGACTTCCTGCTGTGAGGATGCATTAATGTAAGTGGCTTCCTGGTGTAAGGATGTATTCGTATAAGTGGATTCTTATTATCGGGATGCATTAATGAAAATTGACAGTGCCCACCTGCTGTTGGTATGCATTAATGTAAGTGGCCTCCTGGTGTGGGTATGCATTAAAGTAATGCAGGTGACATCTTGCTGTGGAATGTACTAATGCAGGTGATACCTTGCTGTGGGATATAGGTTGGGGTTACAATTAATGCATGTGACGTCATGATGTGTGATACAGGTGGCTTTTTGCTATTGGGTTGCATTAATACAGATTAAATTTTAGACAAATGTCTGCATTCTCGAACAGCAAATGTCAGCAAATAAATTCCTCTGCGTGTATGGTACTAATATTCTAAGTTGTCACTCTGTTAATCATTCTAGAGGCAGTAAAGGAGTGGACAGAATGCAAATAACTGGGGTGACATGTTCTCTGTTTACACTCTGATAATTCCTTAAAATTCACATGTGTACATGATGCAGGCGTCAGGCAGAGTCAGGTGAGGAGGAAGAAGCCATGTGGCAGCACCAGGCGAGGCAGAAGGCCTGACCAGTCGATGAGTAGAGGAGTGTCATTAGTTGGTGTAGAGTCAGGTTGATATCTTCATAGATAATCGGTTTCCCGATAATTATACTCGCATAATTGCTTATGTAGTATATATATATATATCTGCTGTATATATATATATGATGTATATATAAGTCAGCCTCACGAAAATGGGCCAATTGGTGGTATGTTTAAGATGTCAGCATCGCAATTCTTAAAGTGTAGTGCATTTCTTTGTTTTATATTAAATTATCCTAGAAACAAATAAGATTGTTGTATTTTCTCTACCTTTACATTCAGGATAAATTTAAGGACTTTGCAACACCTCTGTCAATGCTAAACTATAATTATACCATTCGACGCCGACATCCAATGCTCGACGCCGACAACTTTAGTAGATGTCAGAATCGCAATTCTTAAAGTGTAGCGCATTTCTTTGTTTTATATTAAATTATCCTAGAAACAAATAAGGTTGTTGTATTTTCTCTACCTTTACATTCAGGATAAATTTAAGGACTTTCCAATACCTCTGTCAATGCTAAACTATAATTATACTGTTCGACGCCGACATCCAATGCTCGATGCCGACAACTTTCCCCAATTAGCCTCTTTTCGTGATCCTGACTCATATATATTAATAGATATATGGTGTGTCACAGAGTCCCTGCAAACAAAGGTGTCTGACGGATTCCCCTGCAGTGTAATAGAACAGTCAGTTCCGAATTAGGTCAGTTGCTGAAAAGGTGGCAACATCCTGTTAGAACACACAGAAGCAGCCGACACCTGGTGGGACACCACATCATTACTGAAGCATGGCTTTTTGTGTTTGGCAGGTGCTAGGCTTGTTAAGGTGGGCGAATACTACGCATACTCCAACACGCTGGACCTCTCCAAGGGCACCAGCATCCGGTGGCGAGGTAAATGTACCGTAGACCTCTTAGAGGTCATCTTGATCACTTAAAGGTCATGTTGAACTCTTAAAAGGGCATTTGAACCCTTTATGAGTATTATTAACTTCCTAAAGGCTGGGTTAACCTAGAAAATGTCAGGTAAGCCTAAAAGACGTCATCTGAACCCTTTAATGGTGAATTTAATTCTCTAACGGCAAGGTAAACGTCATAAAGGCCGGATTAATTTATAAAAGGCTAGGTGAACCTTTGAAAGGCCATATTGGTATTTGTGCTTTGGTCGTGTGGACAATTTTGTGTGAACATATTATGAGTCAAATTCATAAAGGCCATCCGTGTAAACCTCGTAAAGACCAGCCGAACTTTATAAAGGGGATGTGGACATAATGAAGGCAATGTGAACCTTTTATAGGGCATGTGTTATATAAAAGCCTAAAAAACCTTCCAATGGCCATATGAACTTCTTAACAGTCAAAGGAACTTATTAAAGGCCATCTGAACATCGTAAAGGCAGTGTGAACGTTTTAAAGGCAGTGTGAACCTCTTAAAGGCAGTATGAACCTTCTAAAGGCAGTGTTAACCTTTTAAAGGCAGTATGAACCTCTTAACGGCGATGTGAACCTCTCAACGACAATGTGGACTCCTTTAAGGTCACATGACCTTTGCCCTTCTTTGCATCAATATTGAGTAAATTATCAGGTCACTCCATCCCTACAGTGTCACATGACCATCTCCGAGTCCCGTAACTGTTGCACCCTAAAGGCTCTATGCAATGATCTGATGACACGATCTGGTGATTCCGTTGGCGCGAAGCGATTTGATTCTCATTCTGACCAATGAGGTCGAAAATTAAGATTCTGATGAATGATGGACCTATTCGGAAAGCGTTGTTCCCTTAACCAATGGCCATGACCAATCAGAATGCGTAGTTTAATAATAACACCAGTGAGTCATCTGATTAAACCCCAATTACAGGAGTTTAATCCACTTCAGCTAATTTCTATTGAAAACAGCGTCACAGCAATTGTGACATTGACAAAGTCCCTGCATGGTTAAAACTTCCACCTACTATTTAAACTGTTATTGACTTCTACCTCGCGATAATTAAATTCATTCCACAACTCCCGGATATTTATGATAAATAAACCCACGCCTTACTGGAGTTTAATTTTATATCTGTACTTAACCCAAATGCCCTTTAGAATTCGAAAAGCTATTTTCATTAAGTTAAAGTGAGAGAAGCTGTCCGGAAAAACTTGCGATGAAGCAGACGACATTGAACAGTTGTTTGTTATGGAACGCCGCCATCTTCCTGTCTCATCACTCCTTATTAGGTAAAGGGCCACCACGTGACAGGACGCGTCAAGAGCGCCACCTACAAAGGGTCAACCTCACTATGTACGTCATATTCTGCTCCATATCCAGTCTCGGCATTGTAGTCGCCATCTCATTCCTCGCCATTAATATCAAGTTCAGAAAACACAGGTATGTCAGCTATTATTATATATATAATAATATATGCTCTAAATATATATTATTATATTTTTTAAGTAGATATGTAAACTATAGTGCACATTATGAATATAAATGTATGTATATATAATATATTATAATATAATATAAGCACTATAATGAACGGAATATATATAATATGCCAAATATAATATCAATATACATATCATACGATATATACTTTTGTGATATATATGATAAATATAATAAATATATATAACATATGTAATATATATTATATAACACATATTATATATGACATGTAATATATATAATAATGTAACTTATTTAAAGTTGCAAAGTCCGATGGTTTTGAGCTTCTGTCATTTTCTGAGATAAATACATTAAATCGATCATTATAAGCTATTTTACTTTAGGTTGAAGTAACTTTTAGTTTAAATGGCTAACTTTGGAGATATTTGAAGTGACAACATGCCAAATTAATTTTGGCAGGCATGCCAAAACTCTGATGCCATAGGTTTATGCAGTAACAGGTTCTATTAAATTGACTCCCCATGCCCTTCTATGTGACAACAAATGCTTAATAACTCTACCAGTATCTAAGATAAATATGTAGAATCAAATCTAGGTAAGTTTTTTGGTTTTGAAAAGTTGATGCTTCATCGGACTAATCAACTTTAATAAAGACTACACTCTTTTTACACCTTTTCACTCGAGAACACCTGGGTCTGAGTCTCCTTGCTACTAGCACGTGCATCAACACGTAAGACAACAAGCAGCACAAATGATTTGAACTGAAACAAAATGGAGTAGCACGCAATTCCATAATTTGTTGAGTAAACGGTGATAATTTCAATCACGGACAATAGATCTTCCTCATTCCACTGCTCCATTTATTGGGAGTAGTAAGGGAAATCAAGGGAAATTTCAATCGTGGCCGATTGGTCTTCCTCATTCCACTGCTCCTTGCCCTATCCTAATAATACCAAGAGCCAGGCTAGGAAGCGACAAGTATGGATTTATAAGTCATTGGTTTGACTCGACAAGGTGTAAAATTTTCCGATCTAATGGCATGAGGATAGATGTGAACTCTACTATAATAAATTGCAACTTGTCTATATAATGGTAACTGGTAATATATCAAATCCAAAGGCATATGAGGGATATGTGGAGTTGGTAAACTATTACTCATTAGGTATAGAAATTGTATAGTAAAATAGTATAGAGGAGGAGTGTCACTTCTGAGATACAGTCTTTGGAGGATTCACCTCACATACCCCCTCCCCCAGGTGTTATTTATGGATCACTGGCCACCACAAGGGACTGTAGCCAGCATGACAAGGCCTTGGACACAACAGATTGAACCCTGATTGGTGGATCAACCCATGTGACCACCGCCATCTTGGATTCTAGAAACCTATATAAGATAATAAACCAGGGAGTCTCACTCTCCTACTTTCACTCTTTACCTACTTTCCTTCATTACCTGTATTGATTTCTCATTAGCTTGTCCACACCACTCACACCACCAGCCGGCGACTTTACAAAGGGTTCGAACCCATGACCCCACGATCCACCAGAACAGGAGACGGATGGGGGATATTCTATGTTAATAATACTAGATGCCAGACTAGGTAGCAACAAGTATAAATTTAATAGGAGGGTGCTGGGAGGCTGCGAGAGTGGGTGGGTGGGAGTAGGAATTGAGAATGGCGGTGATGCGGATTCCGAGGGACACCAGTTTGCCAGGGACACTTCCATTCAAATGCATTGTTAACGGCCGTGAGCAAATCTTCATACAGAAGAAGTCAAATATCTCCCAAAATACACCATCTAGAAACAAATCGCTTGGTACACATATAGAAAACATCTTTACCATAAAGACTATATTAAATTTATAAGGTTAGGGTTCTTGAATTCTATTAATTTTGAATAAAACTAACGTTTTGCACTGCGCATACCGTCAAACTCAAGGCATTGTCAATGGCCGTGAGCAATCTTCATACAGAAAATACACAAGAAGTCAAATATCTCTCAAATTACACCATCTAGAAACAAATCGTTTGGTACACATATAGCAAACATCTTTACCAAAAACATTATATTAAATTTATAAGGTTAGTGATGATGCTGTTCGATTTTGAGGCATGTGCAGAAGCGATGTGTCCCTCGCAAACTGGTGTCCCTCGGAATCCGCAACAGCGGGTGGGAAGGTGTCGGGAGGTGGGTGGCTGGGTGGGTGGATGGGTAAGGGGTGATGGGAAAGAGGAAGGGTGGTAGGAGCGTGGTTGCTGGGAAGGTTGGTTGGTATGAGGGTCGGAGGGTGGAAGGGTGAGAGGGTGGGAGGATGAGAGGGTGGTGGGAGGGTGGTGGGAGGGTGTGAGGTGGGAGAATGGTGGGCGGGCGGATGATTGATGGACTCAGAAAGCCAGGGCAGTGTTGAGTGAATGAAGTATGTAGCCGGGTGAGAATGACTCATTGAGAGGTCAATCCGATAAGGCCAAGGTCATCAAGGTCATGCACTGTGTGTGTACATGACCTACAGCTTATCGGAGTGACCTCTGGCGGTGGCGGTTGTCTAACCATGTAGTTAATGAGCGAGGATCAATGTCACCACCCTCCCGCTCGGAATCACTCCACCGGACGCAGTGGCCGAATCGGCAGAGCGCAGACTTCCCATGCGGAAGCTCGGGAGTTTGAATCCCAGCCTAGTCACACCAATGACTTATAAATTTGATACTTTTCACTAACTATCCTGGCGCTCAGCATTAATAGGATAGGACAAGGACTGGTTAGTATAGTATCAGGATAATGGGACTGTTTGGGATATCGGGTCATGGTGCTAGCAGCCTGGGCCCATATTCATGTAGTGGTGCCAGGGCCTTAACCACGGCTAGGGTAGCTAGCTCCACCCGGCTAACGGTGGAAAATTCTTATTCATGTGCCGGTGCCAGCGCTAACCGCCGACCGTAGCCTAGGCTAAGCTACCCCATTTTCAAACCAGGGTTAACTGGAAGCCGCGCCGGTTAGTGTGCGTGTCTGGGTCTCAATCTATTAAATGCTATCATATTTAGCAGAATTTCATACGCAATAGGTGAAATTTCATCAAATTAACCCTAAATGCGAAGCGATATTAACGCTGCCGCCGCATCAGTGGCAATATTAATATTTTCGAATCGACAAATGTAAAGTAAACAAATCGCTGCCGCCGCAGCGACATCGATATCCATACTGTCCAACATCAATTAAACATGGCCGCCGCCGTATCGGTGGCAATATATTAGGCCCAAATCTATTAAATGCTGTCATATTTAACAGAATTACATACGCAATAAGTGAAATTTAATCAAATTAACCCTAAATTCGAACCAATATTAATGCCGCCGCCGCCGCATTGGCGGCGTTATTCATATCGTCGAATGGAGGGAATTCCCAAATCTATAAATAAACTCAGTTAGCTATCCGCGGCGGCTTGGACATTGGTGAATAAGACTTGACCTATTTCTCCAACCCGCCGCTAGCCTCAGATAGCTACCCCAGAGGTAGCGTGTAGCTCCGGCTACGCCTGGCACCACTACATGAATACGGGCCCTGGTCTGTTACCAGCTCGCCCTGGCAACGTCACTTTCAGCACCACCAGCCCCTCATTGTTGATGGCTACCCACGTCTGTCCCGCCTTCCCCCACCTCCCCCGCCTACCCCGCTTGCCCCCCCCCCCCTCCTCTCCCGCCTCCGCTGCTTGCCCCCGCCCCCCGCCTCTCCCGCTTGCCCCCCCCCCCCCATCGGCTCCACTTCGCCAGATCCCCACCACCCTCACCCCACCGTGAGCCCCTGAGGAAGCCTTAAGTGATGCACTCAGTGAGTGGGGGCAGTAATCGCTTGTAGTGCTCTCCCTGAAGCCCCTGAAGCCACTGAAGCCACTGAAGCCTCTGAAGCCTCTTAGCCCACCGACTCCTCACCTCCACCCCCACCCATCCCCACTCCACCCCACCGTACACACGGTGCACAAACACAGATACCAGAATCCTGACCCGCATTTACCCCAGTCTCCAAAACCGGTGTTGTCTGTGTAGAGAGACGTGAGGGAGTGTGGAGGGGGGGGGGGGGGGGGGGGCGGGGCTGAGGGATGAGGGGCGGGGGGGGGGGGGGGGGGGGGATGAGGAGCGAGGGGGGGGGGGGGTTATAGAATGTGTGTGAATGCTGTTCAGTTAGTCATAAAACTGGTATCGTATTAGCCAGTCGGATATCACAGCTTGGGTATTTCACAAAGGGTAGTTATTTTTAAATATATTTAAAGTTAATAGTCCGATGGTTTTGTGTTTCTTCCATCTTTGCTTAGATGACCCTATTATTTCTTCGTAATAACCTCGTTTATTTTAGTATGATGTAACTGTGATTTTAGATGGTTAACTTTAGAGACAATTTAAAGCGGAAAAATGCAGAATTATTACTACTACAGTGAAATGTTTGTTCTGTGAGTATGGGCGAACTATTACATCAACGCACTGAATATTTAGTACAACATGGACCTGGTCTGGCCTAATTCTGGAGAGCTGTTAAAGACGAGCGTGTTTTATTAACGATTCACCGACGAGCCCCCTCTCATGTCACACAAACCCCCCATTATCTCCCACCCATCAACACCTCTTTCTTTGTCACTGCTTCAATCATCATCTCCCCTATTATCGTTCCGTCCACTCATCATCACCCGTTTCATTGCCATCATTATCAATATATTATCAAGGTTATCAGCTAGTCTCCCAATTATTGCAAATGGTCATCATTACCCTCAGCCTTCTCTGCATCATCAACCACAGTATCACGTGTGGTACCCTTTCCATTATGACCCAAGTCCACTCCTGATTATCGCTCACACATTATCCTTCCCATTATATCATATTACCCCATTTCGATATAACCATAAATGTTGCTAGAATGTGAACCCACAATAAACAAACCCACAAAACCCCATTATGTATTACTTCACTGTGTATTGAATTATGTACCTCACTCACCCCAGTGCCATATCCTCACGTTCCCCATTAATGCCCATTTCACTTCTCCCATTATCACTTGCATCTTCCCATTATCACCCACTTATCCCCCGATATCACCTACCCCATCCCCTATTATCACCCACCTCACCCTGCCCACTCACTCTCTCTCTCCTTAACTCTCAACATTATCATTCCCTCCACCCTCTCCATTATCACCTCACACTCTCTATTATCGCCCCGACACGTATGGGAAGGGATGGAGGTATAATTGTACCTAATACCTCACACTCCCGCCACACACGCACACCAATATGGGAAGGAGTTGTGATATACATATGTGCCAAGTACCAGTAATCTGCATGGACTCTGTTTTCAGGGGCCATATGCATGATGCGGTGTTAGCGTCAGATGGTGTTAACAGTTAACACTGGGTAGCTATCACCACCATCGCGAAGTATGTCACGCCGTATGTACAGGCGCCTAGCTCCTTCATGTTAGATAAACGTGCAGTTATTTATAGATTTGGGGAATCTCACTGAGCCTGTTCCCGGCGAGCGCCGCTATTTGCCAATATCGCCGCTGATTCGGCAGCAGTGGTGACAGCGGCAGGGTTAATATCGGTTCGATTTTGGGTTTAATTTGACCAAATTTCGGCGGCGGGGTCGGTTCGATTCATGGTTTATTTTGACCAAATTTCACTTATTTTGTATGTTATTCTGTTAAATAAAATTGGTCAAAGTAAACCCAAAATCGAGGCGATATTAACGCCGCCGCCGCATCTGCGGCCATTTGTTTTGTTTAGTCATTCGACAATATGAATATTGCCGCCACTACATCGACGGTGTTAATATTGCTTCGATTTTAGGGTTAATTTGATGAAATTTCACTTTTTGAGTATGTAATTCTGTTAAATATGATAGCATTGAATAGATTTGGGCCTAATCGGTACCTAACACCACCCATAAACTCGCTACGGAGTGGTGTTAGTGTATGCGATGTTAGACTCACGGTGTTTCCGTAACACTGCTCCTTGCATACTGCTTTTCGCCGCTAAACTGGAAATCCCAGCCAAAACCCGTTTTGGCTCGCTAACACCGCTTCATGCATATGGCCCCTGTTGTTGCAGATACAAAAAGATGTCAAGCCACAACATGAACAATATTATCATTGTGGGATATAATTGTGTCTAATTGTAATACATTCCATCCCCGCCACACACCCACACCAATATGGGAAGAAGTGGTGATATATCTGTGCCCAATAACATTAACAGTAATATACATGGACTCTGTTTTCCATTGTTACAGATACATAAAGATGTCAAGCCCCAACATGAACAATATTATCATTGTGGGGTGTGTGTTTGCCTACGTGGCCGTCTTCCTGATGGGTACTGACGGCGGTCTTGTCTCTCCACATCAATTCCCTCTCCTCTGCACGGTCAGTATTTAACTAGTGTCATAAATGTGCATTTCTTATCAAGCACTGATTTATAGTGACCAGACCAGATGGCCGAATGAGTTGAGCGTCCGTCTCCCGTTTTGGTAGATCGTGGGATTCGTTCTCTGTGGCTGAGTGGTTAGAGTGTCTGACTTTTGTCTGGTCAGACTCCTAATCTGAAGGTCGGTGGTTCGATTCCCCAAACCCCCACCTCTGCCAATTTGGATTTCCACCGCTGTGGATAACTTACAGCATCATCAAAGGCCAGTTGCTCTCATACCATGTCTATGTGGTGTGGGAGGTTAAAAATCCCTTGGGTCGGTAAAAGTGTAGGCTCGGGCTTTCTATTGCCAAACTGTCTAATGGTGAAAACAAGTCTATTCAGACTTATCCATGATAGGCAGTATAAATCTTCAAGAAAAAAAAAAAACCCTGATCGATTCAAACCAATTACCTAAAGATTTATACTTGTCGCTTCCTGGCCAGGCGCTCGGTATTACTAGGATAGGGCAAGGACTGATTGGCTCAGTGTCAGGATAATGTGACTGAGTGGGATATCTGATCATGGTGCTGGCGCGGTGTGGTCTGGTCTCCCAGCGGGACAGCACTATAAAGTCACCATGAGTGTGCACTGTCACAAGTCAGTGCCTGTCCTGGTATAACACTAGATGTTGTCAGGACATAAAACTCCCCAAAACTAACCAACCAACTGCAACATAGAACGTTCATATGCCTATATCAGGATATCTATGTCACCTCGTATTCCCTGGCGGCCAAACATCGAAGTACTGATGAGGCCCGTGGTTGCTTAAAGCCGCATAGTCTGATGAAAACATAAAAATGTCAAAATAATAAACTTGTTGAGATTTGAGCCTACATATAGATACCGGTGGACTTATTAAGCATTTGTCGCTGCATAAAAGGGTGTACTGAGTCAATTTAGTGGAACCTGTTATTACTGAAACCTATGCGTCAGATTTTTGTACGTGCTTGCCAAAATTAATTTTGCATGTTTTCATTTCAAATATCTGCAAAGTTAGTCATTTACAATAAAAGTTACTTCAATCTATAATCAGGTAGATTATAGTGATTAGGCGCATGTATTTATCTCACACAATGGCAGAAAATCAACACCATTGGACTGCGCAACTTTAACATTTAGTGATTGGATGCGAATTCATTTTGGCACTGTGATATTGGCTATGTCAAATCAAATGCACCGAACATTCATTTGTGCCATAACAATAATGATATTCTCTAAGATGCAAGTCGGTGCCCTGTATCTTGTATCTCATTTATCTGATTATCTAACAGCTTCTATATCCAGTTGTGGTGTACCTGATCTTGTGAAGTTTATATGTTTAGCTTTTGAATTTCACCTAGCTTAGAGTTTTATTATAATATTCCAATAGTTTCCAGTCCTTGCTTTCAGGACTGCATTTGTCCATGTTTTTTTAGGGTGAGTTTTCTTTTTAATACTTTATTCATCGGAAGACATATTTTGTCAGTGCTGAGGCACTGGTCTTCCAGACGTTGAATCGATCACATTTGGTTTGGACATCGGTGATGGGGAAGTGGAATGTGCTGCATTGCGTACAGCACACCCCATTCTGAACATTAAAAGTGGAGGAGCAGCCTCTGCTGTTGTTGGTTGTACTTGTATAAATAACAAACCACACAAAAACAAGCCTCGTTCCCACAAGTCTATCGAAATGGGCTGATTGATATATGACCTTCACCTTCTCGGTGCTGAGTAATTGGGTGGGAAATCATTGCAACGCTAGAATACCTTCCAAGACGCTGGTCTATGCCAGGATCATTCGCGGTCTGAAGCAGACGACATTTTATTGTTCTCGGTCGCTGCTTGGTGTACATTTCACACATGTGGCAATGCAGCTTTGTAGCAAGCCCTGGCGTCTCATTGCAGCGTCCCCCAGCACCCCCTGGTGTCCAATTACAAATGCGTGAATGGCGACGTCTGGTGAGCGCAAATGGAACTAGCCACAGGCGCCAGAAGGGTGCAGGCTAAATAGTCTCACCCAATGTTTTTTCCTGGTTTAGAAGTAGTCAGGGTTACACACAGTAGCTGCAATTGTTGCACACAATAGTGGCTATTATTACAGAGTATTGCCATGGTTACAGAGTATTGCCATGGTTACACGTAGCATGCTTGAACACGATATGCGACATGATAAGCAATATAGACCATGGTTGCATACAATAAATATACTGTACGGAAACACACAATGCTACCATGGTTACACACAATTTAGGCAATGTTTGCACATTATCATTTTGGTTGCACCCAATATGTAGCAAGATTAGACATGATAAGTGGCATGATAATACAGAATATATGGCGCAGTTGCGCACTATCCTAACACACAATAGTACCATGGTTACACACATTACATGCATGGTTACAATCAGTATTACTATGGTTTCACACAATATATAGCTGGATACAGACAGAATGTAGCATGATAACTCTGGTTACACACAATGCACACCGTAGTTATGCACAATATATGCCATGGTATCACAAAATGTAATCATGATTGCACACAATATCACCACGATTAGTCACAATATATGCAATGGCTAGAGACAATATTTCTATAGTCACACAGAATATTACCATTGGTATACAATATGTTCATTGTGAAAACTAGAAGATTGATGGGTGGATTGCTTTGTGTTGACATTTTTACTTATGAGAACTAGAAGATTGATGGGTAGTTTCCTTTGTGTTGACATTTTTACTTGAGAGAACTGGAAGGTTGAAGCGTAGCTTCCTTTGTGTTGACATTTTTACTTGTGAGAACAGGAAGGTTAAAGGGTAGTTTCCTTTGTGTTGACATTTTTACTTGTGAGAACTGGAAGGTTGAAGGGTAGTTTCCTTTGTGTTGACATTTTTACTTGTGAGAACTGGAAGGTTGACGGTAGTTTCCTTAGTGTTGACATTTTTATTTATGAGAACTGGAAGGTTGAAGGGTACTTTCCTTTGTGATGACATTTTTACTTGTGAGAACTAAAAGGTTGAAGGGTAGCTTCCTTAGTATTGACATTTTTACTTGTGAGAACTGGAAGGTTGAAGGGTAGTTTCCTCTGTGTTTACATTTTTACTTGTGAGAACTAGAAGGTTGAAGGGCAGCTTCCTTTGTGTTGACATTTTTACTTGTGAGAACTAAAAGGTTGAAGGGTAGCTTCCTTAGTATTGACATTTTTACTTGTGAGAACTGGAAGGTTGAAGGGTAGTTTCCTTTGTGTTGACATTTTTACTTGTGAGAACTGGAAGGTTGAAGGGTAGTTTCCTCTGCGTTTACATTTTTACTTGTGAGAACTAGAAGGTTGAAGGGCAGCTTCCTTTGTGTTGACATTTTTACTTGTGAGAA